>JAUCMU010000026.1:11597543-11608718 GCA_032275025.1 Enteromius treurensis | reverse complement strand
GGTTAAATGCAGAGCACAAATTCCTAGTATGGGAAACCATACCTGGCCACATGTCACGTCCTTTCCTTTCCTTTCCTTTTAAAATTAGTATTATGTATGCATGTTTGGCACATAGACTGTTGACTGTATGTCCTCCTACTGATCAAAAGCACATAATTGCAAATATAATCCATAATTCATATGACTCAATAACTAATATATTCATAAAATAATATTGCAATCATTCAAACATAAAAATGATGATAATTAGTTAAAATGCAGAACTTGATATTTTAATGAAACATTGACTATTGACTTAATGTCCCCTCACTGGTGAACACTAGAGGGCGCCAAGAGAACACTTCTTGATTTAGTCTTTATGTTGAACATGTTGAAGATGCGTTAGATTGCATAAGGTCGGCCACACTTATGCTACCTGTAAATTAGGGCTGACAGTCATAGCATGAGAGACAGCTCTGGGCTGACTTCAGAAGATCACCTTGTTCTGAGGTCATTACTCAAAAGATGGATGGAATGTTGAAAACTCCTAAAGGAATGTTAATGTATTGCTAATGGAATTTCTATGAGGATTTTCTATGAAGTTTTTTAAGATTAACCATTTAAATTGTGTTTGATTTTAAGAGGATTTTTTTCAATTAGCAGTTAGCATTAGCCACATATTTGTACAAACCTAATGGATTCAGTGTTTGTACACATATCTGTGAGTGTCTTATTTGTCCTCAGAGGGAACAAATCACAGTGTTCTGGTGGTGTGCTCTTGTTTTCATATGCGTTTTGCTTCAGTTCTATGTTTTCAGCAGTAGACTGTGAGTCACGGCCTGTCTGCACAAGTGTAATGCAAGCGTATGCAGCCTCTCAGACATGTTTATGTTCTAATCAAGGATATTTGATTCTTTTTGGAAGATTATGTTCTGTAAGATATCTATAATGCTCAGACCCAACAGATCTGAATGCACACACAGGCTCTCACTTGCTGAAGCTCTACCCTATGTCAGTATATTACAACTAGATGAAATAAGTTCAGTGAATGATGTAGATCATCTCAAAAGACTTCAATGCAAATACTGCTTTGGATTTAACAAGGTTTACTTCTTCAGTGTTCATTTGAAGCTGAGCATGGTATAATAGAGCGGCAGTAGTGCTGGGCTCGGTGAGGAGGGGAGGGGAGTCAGTTAATCTCATGCACTCTTATTAATTACCCCTCTGTAAGCCTCTGGGCTTTCACACATATCAGGGAGCACACCCGCTCAGATTTAATTGAATGTACGCTAATGGGATGGGATCAGAATCAGGACTATTAAAGCTGATCAGAGTTAACAGGACAACTAGGCTTGTCTGAGATGTGTCTAGTCTTGGTATGAGATCTTGTTTTGTGGGTTTTAAAACCACTGTTTGCTAAGCTGTTGTGTGGTTTTATGGCCTAGACTACTGAAGTTGATCTTGCAATTTGAGAAGCTCAGAGACAAGGCAATAAGGACTCTGTTTTTAGCCTGCAGTGCTTTAGTGCAGGTTACCGTTGTCATGAGGGATTTTAGGAGATATACGCTGGTGCACTTGAGTACTCCTTTGATTTAGTTTAATAACAGACCTGCAGTGTATGGAACTTGAATTCAAGAGGGTTTTTAATATAAGTAAGATGGATTATAGGGGGGCCAATGGGGATGTAAAATTGCAGATGTAATAAATTACAAAAAAAAGAAGGGGGGCATACAATTAAGTCTTAGGCCAAGGGATCAAAAAAGTTTTGAAGGGGAAAAACTAAATTTGATGTATTTTTAGAGCTGTCAACTAAGATATTAATTCATTTTTTATTGCAATTATTTTTTACATTACATTTATTTGTGCTGAATTTTTTATTTTTTTAAATTTAAGATTTATCTTGCATTATTCTAATTGTTGATAGAAAAAAACGTCATGTATTTATATTTGTGTTCTCCAGATACTATAATTAATAATATAATAAGCATTTCTTTGGGGGGTTTTAAATGATAAAGATTTATAATTGATTCAAACCTGACCAATTGTACATTTAAAATATGTATATCAACTTTATGTGTATAATTGTTTAATTTCCTTACTACTACTAGAATTCATTGTGTATAGGTTAAACTAGAGCATCTAGATTTTCAGTGTTCTCCATGCTTCTGAGCACTGCCACTGCTTATTCTTTAAATCTGCACTCTTCCAAACCTCTTTGGTGTACAATATCTCCCCTGAGCCTCCCTGCCATTGGCTGCACTCTTCCATTTATATGCTTGTGTTCCCCTGCTGTCCTGCCTGCCGTAGTGCTGAATGTGTCTTACTCTGCTGCTGTTCAGCCTTTCTGCAGCACTGCCCCACTAATGTTATTTTCCATGGCTAAAAAAGCCTTCAAACCATAAAAGCAACACTAAGTACTTCAGTGGTGATCATATGCGAACAAAAGTGAAGCGGCAATTACAGTATTGATTGTGTGGAGTGCATCCGTGCACTCTTTTACCTGCAGAAACAACCAGTTCTTCTCAAACACTTTGTATTATTGTTATTTGTATATATGTATACAAAAACAAAACAAGCAGTGCTAAAAACTTATGTACTTCATCAGTTTTGTAAGTGCTCCATCTTTATGTAGCAAACTGTAGCAGCTTTTTTTATAAAGCTACCAAAGATACATCACATCAGATTTTCATATTTAACACTGTTTCTAATTATATGTAATCGTCCTATTTTATCTTCATCTTTAGCATCACAGGTGGAGAAGATCAATTTGCACCTTATGTTGCACTCTTAAAATGGCAGCCCCAAAGTATCCCGCTTCCCCAGAGCGTTGCCTATTAAAAACCTTGTTTGTATTGGCAGACGGAAACTGGCTCTTTGCTTGATCTCAAAAAATGCATCTAAAAGCCCCCAAAATGTCCGTATCAACACTCTCCAATCTGCCACTATCAATGAGATTAACACTCATGATGGTAAATATAATTCATGTACCTATGCATGCACACACAATGAAGACGTTTACTTCATCATTCTAGTTATCGTATCAATCTCTGTGTAAATTAACATCTGCACAGGCCTGTTTCCTGACGACTTGTTCCTTTATCATAATAGCCACATTATTAATTGTTGACTCTTCTGGTTTGACACAAAGCCAGCTGTCTACTTTACATCAGCTTGTCGAGCAGACTTCATTAGCCCAAGAGGTGGCAGTGTAGCTCTCAGGATCCCACACGGCAAACCCTTGTGTCACTGTAAGAGATCTAAAAATCTATAACATGTCAGATCAGTTATAATTGCATTTATCTCTCTGACTGATATATTTATACCTACAGGATCTTCTCCTTTGTGTCTCGGAGAGATTAAGCATTTCGATTGTCAGAAAGATTTGATTAAAGAAGGCTCAAGTAGGTTTTTTTCTCTATTTATCTGTTTAATGCCATGTCTAGACTTGACTGTCAACATTAGCTTTATTGAAAGAATGAAAAAATAACTTTCACATCAAAACCGGCTATTTTCAGTTATTCTGAGCTTACTGTATATACAGGTTGACTTCAATGAAATGTTTGTTACGTAACCAAGATATAGAGGAATATAGAGATATAGAAACTGACAGTTCCTTATTCTATGTGATGCACAATGACAGATATCGAAGGCTGATGGCACCACACTTTTTATATTACAA
Source organism: Enteromius treurensis (assembly GCA_032275025.1). Lineage (NCBI taxonomy): Eukaryota > Metazoa > Chordata > Actinopteri > Cypriniformes > Cyprinidae > Enteromius > Enteromius treurensis. The sequence continues at coordinate 11,605,060 of JAUCMU010000026.1, read as the reverse complement.
TGTCTTTATTGTTATATATTTAAATATATTACATTTTTTAAGATCTTTCCTATATTTATTTTGAGAATGTTTCAAATTATCCTGAAACAAACTACACTTTCAAAACCAGCTTTATAATAGCTGCAGAATGTTTTAGCAGGACCAGGAGAGTTTCAGTGGTGACCCCTCTGTGTATAATGCATCTGCCTATCAGCCCTTAGACTGCTAGGAATGTGCCAAGTGATGGCCTTAGGCAGGGGTTTCTGGCCGTGCTGGGGTTTGTGATCAAGCAGTTTCATATTAGCCAGTCTGCTATTTGCACATGATTTACAGAGGCCCAATTCTTTACAGCATTAATTAATAAAGGCTAAGCACTAATGTTGATTTAGAAATGTGATATTGTTCTTTGTTAATTCATGATACATCATCTGTTGTATTGTTTATAATTTGAACTTTTATGATTAAAGTATAAAATGTATTAGCATAAGTGGAACAAACACTATTTTGAGTTTGGAAATATATTAGACATTAGTTAAAGGCTTACTCCACCCCATAATGACAATTTTGTCATGAATCACTCACCACCATGTTGTTCCAAACCCTTAAAAGCTTTGTTCCAATTCGTACATATTCGTACGAGGCGGCATAATCAACTTTACGACTTCACTCATACAATTTTGTACAAATTAGCCAGATATTTTAGATCAAAACCGGGTGGCTTGTGGCTGTCCAACACAGTCTCATGACCAATTTGTACGTATTCGTATGAGTTAGCAAATTCATGCTAGTTTGTACAAATTATGACAACCTCACTTGTACAATTTTGTATGATTTGTCTAAACCCCAGTTACAGGTAGGTTTAGGGGCAGGGTTAGGTGTAGGTCATTTGTACAAATTCATACGAATTGGCAACTAGTAAAATACGTACGATAGCCAAAATCGTGAGGTTGTACGAATTTCTATGAATTAGCATATATGTATATAAATATGTACAAATTGCCCAGAAAAGTATGAGAGAAATTGTCAAAATAGTCTGCCATCAGTGTTTCAATCTGAATTTTATTAATTTATTTTGTTGAAAATAGTGTTTTTATTCAACAAACTGTTGAATAAAATAGTTATTTTTGTTTTCTTAGCGTACAAAAAATATTCTCGTCACTTCGTAATGTTATGGTTGAACCACTGATGGCAGATGGACTATTCTGACAATGTCTTTCAAAATTTTTCATTACTTGGCAATCAATGGGACAATCACAAGCCTGCTGTTTTTTTAATCCAAAATATTTTAATATATTGTGTTCCAAGGATGAACAAAACTTTCACAGGTTTTTAAATAAAATTTTAATTTTAATTGATTAATGTCAAAATGTAACACTTTAACTCACTGAACATCAATAAAGTTTATTACATGCTGTAAAATGTATTGCTCATAGGTAACAAATACATTAATTCAATAACGTAACATTGTGTGTTAAAATTAAGTATTTTTCAGTGCTATAAATGTCTTTTCTGTCACTTTTGCTTAATTTAATGCATCATTGATGAATACAAATAAATGAATAAATTCATTTGATTTAACCAAAAAAAATAAAAAATACTGAACACAAACAGTAACCTACACAATAAATGCTGTAAAAGAATTTTGCTGTATGACCACATATGTTACTAACCATGCCAGATACAAAAAAGGAATGTTTGGCTAACATGCTGTGTATAGTTTTCATCAGCTGACATGCAGAGGCCGTAGCATAAAAATGACCATTTTATGTCTCCTTCTCTTTCTCTCGTGAGTCCTCAGCTGTACTCGCCTGTTCTGCACATCACCATATAAATAAATAAAGGCAGCAGGTGATTTAGTGCTTATTTTCAGGAGAGCCTTTGAAGATGAAACAACTGCATTCCAAGTCCCAGTCTCCCTCCCTGGAGACATGCTTTCCAAAAGGCTATAGCCACAGCACAAAGCCAGCCTTGACATTTGCATAAATCCATCAGCGTCACCACGACAGCGCTGACTCCTAGGTCGCCATCCGCCGTTAAATTTAGAAAAAAAAAAACTAGGCAGGAATGGTGAAAAAACACAGCAAATGTTGTAAAGCTTTTGCATTGCTATGCTGCAGTCAGATGATTACATTGACAGGTCTCAGATGAGCGCTTTTTCAGGCACAAAGTATACAAAAAAACAGCCATGGCTTTTGTTATAGAGTTTTACAACAGGACATGTAAGCGTGCGTGAAGTTGTTTATGTGTGTGCGCGAGTGCTGCTTGGAGAAGGAGGCAGTGCATATGAATTCGTCTGTCCAAGATTCATGAGTAAATGCTGTGGACAAGGCCATTGGCCTCACCTGGCAGTCGATTGTCTTAATTTCACCGGTGTCACTTTCAATTTCACCGGCGCCTGAGATGAGAGATAACTCTGCAGGCTGCATCCAATCCACTCCACCTTCCGCTCTCTGGAGCTAATTCTGCAGGTGACCACAGCAGGGGTTCACAGACAGGAAGTAGGTACACAACTATGTGAGAAGAGCTCATCATTAGACTGAGTAGTTATTGTAGCTAGATCTCTAAAGATCAGCCCAATTATGTGTTTGTTTTTTCATTTAAGTTGCTGTAAAATTACAATTATATTAACTAGATTGTTTGTGTTGATGTTCTTATAATATGTGAGCCCAAAATCAGTCATAAGCTGCATTTGTAGCAATAGCCAACAAATACAGGTCAAAACGATCTATTTTTCTTTTATGCAAAATATCAAGTAAAGATCATGTTCCATGAAGATATTTAGTAAATTTTCTAATGTAAAGATATGAAAGCTTAATTTCTGATTAATAATATGTGTTGCTTTATTGCTACTTCATTTGGACAAAGTTATTTTTTAATATATATTTTATATATATATATATATATATATATATATATATATTGCACCCTCAGATTTCAGATTTTCAAAAAGTTGTGTCTCAGCCAAATATTGTCATATCCTAACAAACCATACATCAATGGAAAGCTTATTTATAAATGTAAATATTTTCTTTACAAAAATTACCATTATGACTAGTTTGGGGGCCTAGTTTCACTTATTAGCTAGTTTAGCTCGCTAAACTGGTTAGTAGCTAAAGTAGTTAGTTACCTAGCAACACCAGAGTTACCCTAGCAACTGACAAGTGAGCATTCATGAGCTGCCTCATCACTAAAGCTGTTCCACCATCATGTCACTTCTGTTTGGTTCGCTAACCACGCTGAGAAATCATGGAATGCATGCAGTGATTAGTAATTGTACAATACTCAGTCTTACTAATGAAAATGCTACTGATTTTTTTTAATCAGTTCTCAAAAGCTTTTGGGCTTTATTACGACTAATGTGATTGGTATGTAAATATTTATTCTTTACGGTGCATTTATATTTTTGTGATCCAGCTTTGCCACACCAGGATGGTAGATGCATATGCAAAATCACAAAATGATGCAAACATCTGATGCTTGAGGAGGCAAAAGAATATTGAAGACAGCTACTACAAAGAGAAACTGAATAAAAATATATGAACTTCTTTCATATATATTCAGCTATCATGTATTAGGCTTTTGGCGTCAGCCATTTATTTTATTAGCTGTAAAGAGGGTCTGTTATTTTGCTTAATATTTTACAACATATTATTTACAATTGGTGTCATTACTTTACATTAAAGGGATAGTTAAAAATCTAAATTCTGTCACCACTTACTCTTACGTTGTTCCAAACCTGTATTAATTTCTTCTGCCAGATACAAAAGTAGGTATTTTGAAGTATGTGGATAATAAAACCGTTTCTGTCCCCAGTTTCTGTTTGGTTACCAACATTTTTCAAAATATCTTCTTTACAAAAATAATCAAATGGAACTTTAACTTTTATTTATGGTGAATACACAGATTTGCAGTTCAAATGCTTTTAGTATTTAGCACTTATTCTAGTTTCTTTATGTCGGCTAATGAATCTGATATCTTACACATTCCTAGTAAATAACTTACTTCTGCAACGAAATATAAGGTGGATAGCCAGCATGAATATTTCCTTGAATACAGACCATGAAAATTGACCAGAACTCTGTGTAATTGTGTGGGAGTGATTCAAAATTATTGAGATAATGAGCTCTGTGTTTTGGAAGAGATCTCTACTGATAACACACATCACATGTATCTGAAACATGCAATGAAAGCCAGGTTTGGATGTGACAGAAAGCTCACTAGTGGTCCTTCTGATGTTGGAGCTCAGTATCTGGAACATCACGTCTCTCTCAGTTCTCATAAAGCAGACTTCAGTTATGTAATCTCTCTCTCTCTCTTTCTCTCTCTCAGACACAAGACAGGAGCCCTGCAATGCAACTGTCAAGACCATCTATCATAAATGAGCAGCACAAATTTGATATATTAAAAATAATAGGATTCACAGACTGATCTCCCTCTGTCTTTCATCCTGCCCACTACAGAGTGTATTCTGAAGAGGAGATAGGTTAAAGGAAGATTTAAGGTCAGCATATAGGGAAATCCATGGATCGAATGGCAATAATTCAGTGATGTCAAAGCCATACTGAATGAGAAGTCACTGAGGCATTTCATACAATGTGAGATTGATTGGAGAAAGGCAGAGTCTCTGCAGCAGATAGACCGCCTACAAGCCATGTTTGGATTTTTAGTGCCTAAATAGATTATTCTAAACCATGATAAGCTGCAATGACTAGACTTTGTGCTACAAGTCAAACGTCTGGCTTATTGACATTAAGTGGATCCTGACCTTGTTATTTCCTAGAGGAACAGATGGGTGGTATCCGAAAAATAATTAGGGTCAAATTACATTTATTTAAAGTAAAGGTAAAAAGAAATCTAGTTAAAAAAAACAAATCTTAAATAATATGTTTAGAAATAATATAAAATAATAATAAATAATATAAAAATATGTTCAAAGTTGAAGGTATCTAAGAATTTTGTGATATTTTCGAAATAAGTCTCGCTTACTGCATGCGGCTTCATTTATTTGAAATATTGTTGCAAATAAATTAGCAGTAACACTTTCGAACAGGGAAAACAAGACTTTTCCCTCAAAAAAAAAAAATAATCCTATTTTGCTGCTTGTTAATAAGATTGTAAATGTAGAATAAGTTATTTTAGAATAAGGCATTAATATGTGCTTACTAAATAAATGGCTAATATTCTAATCATATGCATGCTAATAAGCAACTAGTTAAGAGTGCAAATGAGCAAATTAGTTTATTTAATAAATAAATTGTATTGTAGTCTTCATTGTCCCTCAATCCTTCAGAAACCATTTTCTGAAGCATGTGCTTAATTTGCTGCACAAGAAACATTACAAATTATTATTAGTGTTGAAAACAGCTGTGCTGCTTAATATTTTGATGGAACATGCGATACATTTGTACTGGAGTGGTTCAAAACAATTATGTTTATTTAAAATACAGTTCTTTTATAGCCTTATAAACACTTACAAATACAAACACATTATTAAAGTGAGATTGACAAATTGTTCAACTGAAAATGACAAAGCTCAATATTGCTTATAGCTGTTTTCGCACTAACTCTCAAGAAGAGTCATGACTAAACAGATCTCTGACAATTGGCCAAAGTTTTCTGTTTGTCTGGAAGCCGTTCCAATTAAAAACACAAAGGTCAGTCATGTCCCTTCAGTCTGGCAATCAGAGACTACTGAAGACAGCCATTGTGTGCAACGCGCACGTCCTCAGGAATGTGCAAACCAAACATGAGCAGTTAAGAGGAACAGTCTGTTCTTCCCCCTAGTTCTAAGATGCCAATTTTATATTAGTCATTTATTATCGCAAAGTTATCAGGGGAAAAAAGGGACAAAGGGTGCCTCATTAGACCTCATTAATCTAACATCTACATCCGGCAGAGGAAGAATGTGTGTTTTTTGGATTTAATATAAAAGCATACTGTTGGTGTTGGAGCAGTGGGCACATTTTCAGTACAAAAGAGCACTTTGGTGTGTGTGATGACGGAGAGAGAGGAAGTTCTGGCACTCTCAGACTGCAGGGGCACATTAGAGAGTTTATTCTCCCATGTCAACCACATCATGTTTAAACGAAAGTAATACAATTAAAAAAAAAAAACACTGCAGTAAGGCTTTCACACAAATGGAGCTAAAATCCCAGAGGAAAAAAGGGACTTTTTGAGTCAGCATAAAGTAATGTCAATACTTCTGAGCATTTTCCCGATAATGTATGAATTACGTGTCTGTTCTGCTTATTTTGGCAAAGACTCTTTTTTGAGTTTGTACTGATGTCACTGAAAACATCTTCCTCTGCGCAGCCTTGCAGGGTGCTGCTGTCAACAGTGACGTGATGGGGTTCCTGCAGCATGCTGTGGATGTGATTCAGGAGGAAATAAATAAGTGATAAGGACCTGAGATTCAGAGCCATTAAAGCTGTGACATTATATAAGCTTATAGTCTGTTTTTTTGTTGTTGTTGTTTATTGGCTCAGCGTGTGGTCAACCTCTACTCAAAATGCATTTTGTGTACAAAAACATGAGTCATGTGAGCTGTTGCAATGGAGATCTAAAATATACTGTAATCATGTCAGGTACTGTTTTTAAACTTGCAGAAATTATTTTTGTAGTAACCTCTAATTCAAGAAATGTTAGCACTGCTGATTAGCAAATGCTCTGGAACTCTGAAAAAGCTAAATGGCAGCTTATGTGTCCCAGGTGAGAAGGAGGGCTAACGGTAATCATACTTAGGCCTCCAGAAATCAGTGATGACACAGATGTCTTCCCCATTATGAATATTCTGGTCATTAGTGAAGAGCAGCTGTTAGTGGTTTATGGCACCAGCCTCACTCTCAGAAAAAGCAGCCTGTCTAGAGCCAGGCAGCAATGTGAAGATTATTAGTCATCAACGTGTGTATCACAGCTTAAGTATGTGAGATAAAGCTTTTAAGATATTAAACTGATGTTTCATTTTTGGAGAAGTTGTTTGTGGTGTAAGTGTTTGGTCACTGCATCTGTAAAACTGGAGGAGTAGGTTTTTAAACCAGGATCCAGTGTGGTGAAAGCTGGAGATATTATTGAAATGCATTTAAATTTAAATTAGATATAAAGTTTGATTACGTTGTCGTAGCAACAATAATCTACAGCTATAACCAACAGCAGTAGCATTTCAGCAGCTGCAGCATTGCTATATATGAAAATATAAAGCTGAATTTATATATTAGGTATGGGTTCATCATATTCTGAGCTCTAGGCATCAAAGTAAAAAAAACTAAAAACTGAACTTAACCATGAGTTGTGTGTGGCCACTAGTGCTTGTGGTGGTCCACATTTTTATTCTTCTATAAATGTAGAAGACCAATTGCATTTCTCGCGCAGTTCATTATAAACCTATTACTGTTGAATTAGGATTCCAATTTCCAGATGAAGTGGGACTAAAAATGGCAAATTTATGGATGATAGCTGTGTTTGATACAACCTAACTCCCTCAATATTTCCTATAATATATTAAACCTATCTGTTTGTTGATCGTTCGCGTTCATTCTAAA
>JAUCMU010000026.1:11565030-11587736 GCA_032275025.1 Enteromius treurensis | reverse complement strand
TCATTTTTTAAATGCACAAAGTTGTGTTGTTATTATATGTGTATACAAATTAAAGTAGACCCTTCACAGGTTCGATTGATGTATTGCTCTTATCTGTAAGAGCAAAACTCAGTGTGCAATTTAAGTTCTTATTGGCGTCATCAGGAGATGACGTCTCAAACCACATATTATGCGGGAGCCGGGCTCAGAGGGTTAAACTAAAAAACATGCTCTGTGAAAGGAGCAGTGTGGGTGCTACACAAGTAGAGTCCCCAGAAGTACCTCTGATTGTTCACTTAACTACTAGTGACCACCAGAGTCAAAATGGTGTCAAGTAACTGCAATTTAAGTAAAAAACTCCCGGTGATATCCCAAAAACTACCTACCAGAGAATTAATGATGAAGACGATCTGTTCTATGCTCCGGTAATGGTAGAAGGGAAAGTGAAACTAGTAGCCCTTGTGGACAGTGGATCTGTTACCTGTACATTGAGTGAATCAGCTGAGCGCACACTTTAAGAATGAAACTTGATCCACACAGATTCAAGTAAACCCACAACAAAAGTACTTACTGCCTGTGGAGGGAATGAAAAAAAACAAAGTGTACATATGAGTTAAGTGTGGATATGCTTGAATGCAAAATGGCAGTCAATTTCCTAGTTGTTCCAGGTCAGAAGGATGACATGATCGTTGGATCAAATGTCATCCGGCATGTGACTTGTCAGATGAAGAAAAATGAATGGTTCTGAAAAAGCCTATCTCAACTAGTTCAAGGGGATAGTCAGGAACCTCTGCTGAATATGCTTTCTAACGTTGACCGCTGGCATGGAGAAAAGATACCACAGAGAGTTGGCACATTAGTATTGAGATAATGAGCCACAACATGAAAATTTGGTTTGGGGGGGGGGGGTTAAGGGAAAAACCTCCCTTGTTTGTTGGAAGCACTGTAATGCTTGAACCTACCACTTCCCGTTCTGCACCAAGAAATGTCATGGTAGCTCGCAGTGTTTGCCCACTTTCAGGCGATAAATGGATTCCCATGAGAGTGATCAACACGATTGATCTTGCCCATCCAGACTTTAAAAGGCCTTTACTGCTGTCTACAGATGCATCAATGGATGGATTTGGTGCAGTCTTGAGTCAAATTCCAGAAGGTGAGACAAAACATAGACCAGTTGCTTTTGTGAGTTAAACCCTGTCAAAAGCCCAGTTCCATTACCCCACTCATAGAGGTTAGAATCCTATGCCCTTAAGATACATACCTGGTACCAAGAGTGTTCCTGCTGACCTGTTGAACCGTCGGCCATTTGTCAGGACGTTAGAGGTCTGTGATGCTCTAGAGACTAAAGCTGAACATGTGTATACTGAGACCATTCAAGAAACTTTTCGGTTGTCAGTGAATGTGCACCATCAAATGAGTGAAAGCAGCATAGATTCCCACGCCAGAGAACTGAAGATGATGAGTAGTGAAGGGGTGAAAGCTGTCTTTGAGTCCGGTCTTACCTGGGAGGCCAGCAGTCCAATTCATAGTGTCCATCTGGACCAGAACAGTCATTTGGTCCATGGAGGTGTCAGTACTCTTCCACTTTTCTCTATGGAGGAGATGCGCATGAAGCAGAAAGCAGATCCCACTGTATCTACTGTTTTGTTCTTTGTTGACAGGAAAAGGAGACCATCACATAGAGAGATGGACAATGAAACTGCACCAGTAATGCGACTACCAAAGCATTGGGGGAAACTTGAAGTAAATGATGGAGAGCTCTATCGCAGGTCCAAAGATGGGGTTGGAAAAGTCAGATACCAGATTGTACTTCCACACACATTGAGAACTGTTGTGCTCAGAGGAACTCATGACGATGCAGTCCATCAAGGCAAAAACAGAACCCTTCACCTTGTCCGTCAGAGGTTTTTGTGGTTTGGTATAGACACAGATGCTGTATAAGATGTGTGGTCGGAAAGACTCAGGAACCTGAGGACAGAGCTCCACTGGAGTCTATCATAACAAGTGCACCTCTTGAGCTTGTATGTAGATTTCTGGTCTGCAGAAGGGACACATGGAGAGAGTATTGGCATCCTAGTCATAACAGACCATTTCACAAAACTAGCCCACGTGTTTCCCTGTCCCAGAAATTGTTGTTGGTCAGAAATTGTGGAACAACTTTTTCTGTGTATGGCTTTCCACAGAGAATACACTCTGACAAAGGTGCAAATTTCCAGAGCAAATTGATTGCTGAGTTGTTGTTGGTGTCAGGCGTTAAGTCCCATACCACACCATACCTTCCTATGGGCAAAGGGCAGACTGGAAGAATTAACCACACCTCCGCTCTTTGCCTCCTCAAGTAAAGGAGAGATGGCCACAAATGATTAAGATGCTCATGTTTTCCTATAATTGTACTACCCATGAAACAACAGGGTTTGCGCTGTTCATGTTTGGAAGAATACCAAGGTTACCTGTAGACGTCATGTTTGGGAGTGCAAAGCAGGGTAAAAGAAGGGTAAAACAAAAGATCTAAGGGTGCCCCTCTGAAAGTTGCAGATCATGTCCTCTTGGCAAATAAAAAGGAAAGAGGAAAAGGAAGGTTGGCGAATATGTGGAACTCAGCAGTTCATGTAGTGATGTGGAATGATTAATTGTTGCCCATCTACAGAGTTGAGAATCCCACAACAAAGAACAGCAAAGTGATCCATCGTAATTTCCTCATACCAGTCAATTTCCTTTCTTTGGAAGAGCTGTACATTGAATCTAAAGCCCCATCAAAAGTGTCAGGAGAGGAAATGTACAAAACAAAAGACCGAAGCAAAACATCTTTGTTCAGTTCAGGACAGTAAAACTGCTTTATGGATTTTACAAGGTGTAGGCCCCGAAGCATCTCGGAGTACTGTGGAAGGTACTGTAAAAGAGAGGACCAAAGAACATGTCACAGAGTTGGAAAAATCAGACCGTGTGAGTAAACCTAGAGAGAATAATCTTTCTACCAGAAATGAGTGATGGATAAGAAGCAAGAGGAATGAACTTTTGACAGTGATGATGATGATAGTGTACATGAATTTAAACCAGATCCATTGTGCACCAGCAATGGGGAAAGGACCCGAGAATTTGTGCGCACCCAGAGTGTTCGAGATGAATCAGTTGTCATGTCAAATGATGCCAGTTCAATGAGCAGATCAGTCAGAGGCTTTAAGCATCAAGGCGCAAGTTGTGTACATTCACAGGAAAAACCCCCAAGAACAGAGACTATAGCAGACATGTTGAATTACCCAATTGCGTCCTGCTCTAGTCAGAACAGCTTTGGACTTTAGCGAGACGGGTATACCAGTGGATGACATGTTTTAATGCTGGATTGAGTCGAATAGTGGGTTCGTTTAGTATTATTTTTCAGTATACCTTGAGTTTTGTATTAATGACACCCACGCCATTTGTAATGTATTTATATACTAACTTTCTTTCTTAAATTAAATTAAAAAAGTGGATTATGTTCTTAAAACGTTAGTTTTTAGTCCAATTTAATAACATTAGCATTTTCATGAAATCATATTTGGATTTTCCCCTTAGAACCTGTTAATAACCTAAAGAACCTTTTTCCACGATAAAGACATTTTTGTGCTTATGTTCAAAGGTTATTCATGGAACCATAAATGACAGATAGATAAATCTTTATTTTTTTTAAAAGTGTGGGTTAAAGCAGTTGAATATTGAGGGGGAAAATGTTGGTGAGTGAGAGACGAGGTGTGTAAATTCTTCATGGTCAGTGTGGCTGTTTTCCTGGTAGGAGCATGGAAGTGTCAGGAATAGGAATGCAGTTTTGATGCAGAGAGCCTCATGAATAGTGCATGAGCAGTGGAGAGGAGAGGCCTGTCTGCTTCTCTTATGTAATCACATCCCTCCCACTGCAGCAGCACACGCAGTCCGGGATTCCCTCCTGCACCTGCTCACAAACAGGCGAGGCGGAGGTAAAAAAAACAGACAGGTAGAATCACGAGGGATGGAAAAAAATAAGGTTAAAGAAATGATAAATCAGACATGCAGATGAAACAGAGAGATATTACAAATTAGCAAGCATGAAGGTGTTATGTAACTCCAAATGTAGGTTAAACTAACATGCAGCTCACTTTTTCAATTTAAAGTATTACATCATAAACATTTTTCGGAGCAAAACACAGGAGTCAGAGTGCAGATGATTAATGCATTTAAAGAGGATTGTGCTTTCTGCCCTGGATTATATCTGTAAATTAAACATATGCTCACAGACAGTCTAGTGTTTGATTTGTGATATAGCATTTAAAAGATGCAGAGAATTATGTCATCACATCAAGAGTTTCTTCTATGCATCTGTGTCCTTCTGTGAACTCGGTGCTGTATGCATATGTGTGTTCCTCTGTGCCTATAGAGCTATTATCTGAGCACACAAACAGCTCTTGCATAACGTCTTCCTCGCACATGCGCTTCAGACGTCCCCAATCAGACTCATTTGCTCCAGCACTCTCATAGAGATCAAACCACTTTCTCCAGAGGTCACTGCAATTACCAAACCCCACACACAAAGTGTTTGAACAAAGACTGACTAGAGAAGTGTGCTGTGGACTTCAACATAGCAGGTTATTATGCAGAATGTCTGATAATGTATTATATAATATATATATAATATAATGTTATATTTAACCTTTACATAGTTCAGTTTCATTTGACTTCAGCCTAGTCCAGCAGATAGATAAGTATATACTTTGTCGCTCGGAGTAGAGTGAGTGAGAATGTTGACAGTTTATGATAAAAGATGTAGTGAAATATAATTGGGGAATGATGTAAAAATGGAAGTGGGATGATGGCTTTGATATGCTCATATTATTCAAATGGAACTGGAATCTTTTTCCACACAGACAGATGGTACTTATAGAAGTTTAACAAAGCGATGACTCTAAGAGAAACAGGATTATAAAGAAAGCTTTAGGTGTTATTCTTATTCCAATTGCTGTCCATGGTGCTGAAACTTTGGAAAGCTAGAAATTGAGTGAAATACATTAAATAGAAGGATATATTTGTACAATATCAAATACATTTTTAATGTGTCAGTATGTTATGCTGTACACACACACACACACACACACACACATATATATATATATATATATATATATATATATATACATAAGACAACATTTGAAGTGGATCAATCAAACTTTATCATAGTTGTCTTAAGACAAGAACACATTTGGATTTTATGTTTTAGGACAACTTTGGCTAAAGGTTTTGATCCACTTCAAATGTTGACTAATATATATGGTCAGATGAGGAAAGAAATATGTGTTTACTTTAAACAGGCTGGACGATGAAGCATCAGCAAATGTGTTAAGGGAAATTAATGCATTTGCTAATTTAGTTGTAAAAGTTTTTAAAGATGCACATATTTTTATTGAAGATCCATTGTAATAGCAACACAATGAATGTAAATTGTATTTACAATGAATGTAAATAATGATTTCACTTAGGTTTTAATAAAAAGCAAATATAAAATATTTTTTACGAACTATACTTTTTACTCCACAACTTTAAAAACACAGATGTTTCGAGAAATCCCTCTTTAAGAACCGAACAAAAGAAATGGCAAATTAAATAAAAAAACTATTAATTTCTGTTTAAAAGAACAAATAGAATAAAAATTTCTTTTTTTTAAAAAAAAATCTCAAAATAAACATACTTTCTTTTCATTATATTATACATTTAGTATTGATTCCTGAATTCTCTAAGTATTGACATTTATGATTATGCCATTTTATATATACTGTATATAAACATTTTACATTGATAATCTGCTGTTCATTTGCTGCTTTCACGTTTTGTTCATAAGATTTGCAAATGTCTGTAAGTTGTTTGGTGTGTGAGGTCTCTATAGTGACTTACTCGGGTCCCCCGAGGGTTTGTCTTCATTATGCTGGATGCTCTGTGAGCTGCTGTCTGTCCAGTTGGCTTCAGCCTGCAGTGCTACAGAAATGTCTGTGTTAATGAGTAAGAGTGTGCTGGCTAATGAACAAGAAGAAAGGGCCACAGAGAGGAAATAATGGGAGAGCATAGAGCAGCAGAATAAGAGATGAAATGTGTCATACCTGCTGCTGTGGAACAGACTCCTCATTAGTTCATTTCTGCTTACAGAGCTAACACACAGAACACTTGATTGCTGTAAATACACGCAGCACTGCAACCAAAGACAATCTTACTATTTCTTTCATTGTTAGTGATCCTTATAATCCCTCTAAAACTTATAGACATAACACATACATGTTTGTCAAAAGTTAAATGCATTTTATACACAGGGATTTACTTATATTAAAATGATATACAATTTGGTCTATATTAATTTGTAGAAAAAAAAAAAAAAAAGATTTATTGTTAAAAATGATATAATTTTTGGCATTACTGTGTAACAACTTTTTTTATTAATTTGCCAAAAAATATAGTTTTATATTGTTATTAATTTTTTAAGATAAACCTTAAAGTGATCCTTAGGTGATGGCAAATCTAAACAAGCTAATAAAATGTAAGTAAGCTAATAAAAACCACAATTTTATACCATTTATACGCCATTGAAACGTTTGGTGTTAAGATTTATGTTTCCAATAAATGTTATTTTAAAACTTCTTCAAAGAGCAAAGATTCTTTGAAAATACAATCAGAAAAAAAGTTAATTTAAATTGTAATAATACTTTACAATATTAGTGTTTTAACTGTTTTTTAATCAAATAAATAGTCTTGGTGAGCCCAAGAGACTTGATTTGGAAGACTTGAAATCTTACCAACCCCAAACCTATCCAATATTAATGATGTAATATTCATATCACTATATCATTAAGGAACAAGAGTATCAATGCCCATGTTGTGAACTGTATGGATCTACTGCTCTATCATTCAAAAAAGAAATTATAGTTGTTTGCTCAGTTTACTAGAATAACATAAGCTAAACCAACACAAATCTTTAGTTTTTTTACACAGTTGTCATTTGCACTCAATTTTACTAAGTTGAATGAAATCACATTTGTAAAAAATTAAGTTAACTTAAATTTCTTGTGAAGGCCCAACACAAATGGTTTTTGTTGCACTGATTGAAACTGAGCAGTGGATTTCAAAAGTTCCCAGCATGCTTTGCGTAACTCTTTTAAACGTTCAAAATAACTAAACATTAAAAGCTTAAACTCTACCAGGCCTTTCCATGTTCATAAAAAAACTCAACAAAACTCTGCACAAACACACCAGTCTGTACAGCAACAGCAATGGTTGGGTCAACAAGAGTCAATTATGTTCAGGGAACATTCACAGAACATGTCAAATGAAATTGGTTTGATCTCATTGTATCAGCATGAATTTTAGTCATCAATACAGTTAACTTACTTTTAAGTTCAAATAAATCTGTTCAAATGAATGGAAATGTTTGTCATAATTTTTTTAAGTTAGATCAACGAGCTATTTTTTTGAGCGTATAATAAGATTTTCTAATATAAACACACACTATATTATTCTAAGGAACTCAGTCTTAGTCACATAGCTGTCTACTGGCATATTGATTCATTACATGAAGTGCTCCACGATGTGGAAACCTTGTAGTAGTCTTGACTCTGCAGGCAATTAAAGAGCAGATTTTTGAGGGGTAATTCATCTCAGTCCAGAGGAAGTGATATAGTTGGCTATAACACTGGCTTCCACTACATGCCAGGAAAACATCAAAAAAAGCATTCGCTCCCCAGTGCAGCGCTATTTGTCACCTTCTTACAAAACGGCCCTCTGTTAAGTGCAATTTTACTTTAGTTCACACTGAAAACAACGCAAAAGTGCTCCAACAACAGCAGTGTTTTTGATTCCCACACTATAGTATCAATCTGATCGCTCTTTCTCTTCAGTATTTGATTTTGTTGGCACGATATGGCTATTTAATATCCCAATTCCACAAGTAAGTAGATTAAAATAAGATGTAATAGGCCATTAGAACAAACCGAATTGGCAAAGAGAAAGACGAGAGCAGCTGCCCGGTGAACAGCCTGCAGAATGATAACACAATTACAGTGTTCCAAGTCAACAAATAAAGCACAAAGACACATTTTAAAAGTATATCTTAATATAAACATTTTATTCAGTGCATTGTATGTACACAACAAATAAGAAACAACTTGAAGGTACGTGGCAGAGTGCCAGTCGGTACATACATGTTGTTTGTCAGTTTTATCCTGTGGTAGTTTGGAACATATGATGCAGGGAGGAGTTAATACACATAGCCTACATCATGCAGCTCTATTCCTCACCTCCCTGCAGTCTCCCATGCAACAGATACTGTATGTTCATCTAAAAGAAAGAAAGAAACCCAGAAAGAAACAGAAGAAAGAAGAACCCCTGTGTAGCATGTATTGTATGACGTTATGTTGCCAGAGGGGAAGGATATATATACTGTACTGCAGGCCACAAAAAGGGTCCTTATCCAACCTGATTTGTACATGCCCTGTACAATACTTTTTTTTATTTTATTTTTTTCACTTTTACAAATTAGACATACCCTAAAAAATGCAACTGATTTAAGTTCCACAGTATCGTTTTTTTTGTTTGCTCATTTAAATAGAAAAATGTCACCACCATAAATT
Organism: Enteromius treurensis; assembly: GCA_032275025.1. Taxonomy (NCBI): domain Eukaryota; kingdom Metazoa; phylum Chordata; class Actinopteri; order Cypriniformes; family Cyprinidae; genus Enteromius; species Enteromius treurensis. The sequence goes on along the minus strand of JAUCMU010000026.1, from coordinate 11,579,142 downwards.
ACTTGCACACAAAACGCAGTTCAGGTGGGAGTCCCGCCATGTCTCGGAAATCACCGGCAACGGTGACCAGCATTGACCAAAGGAGACTCAACATGTGCGGGAAAGGCAAAAAAAAACACAAGCACACAGACTAAAGGAACTCAGAAAACGGACAACAGGACGCAAAAGAGACAAAAGGGGTGACATCGAACAGCCCTCTTGAACCACACATCCATCTCCTCGAATACTGAAACCTCTCACTTATCAGAAAAATGCTTCCTGTCATGCGTAAAATATGTACCGGTGTGGTTTGACAGCTCGAGGGGAAACTCTCACAGTTCTGTCTTTGGTGCGCTGGATCTCCAGTCGCGGTTTAAACCTCGAAAAACACTGATTCGGGGGAAGACAAGAGGAAGAGAAAGTAAGAAAAGCTCACAGCTAATTCAAACAATTAGCAAGCCGTGGCCTCTTGTTTCGGAGAGGCTCAACTTGGCTCTTCGTGTGAGCAGAACGCAGGCTTTATATTCCCATGCTAGAGAGCAAAGCCCTCTGAGCGAGTGCACAAGAACGCAGCAGCCCTCCACGCACCGGGACGGGTGCTTCTCGATGGCTTCACACTGGGGAAGCATGGAGGATAAGGGGTGCCTTCCTTCCACTAAAACCCTCGCTGACTGCCCTGAACTCTTAACAAATGCATTACTTGATCAGGACCTGCGATGCTAGGAAACAAACCTTGATGACTGACATTCAACGGCAACGCAACGTCCCATTGTAAGAAAGGCTACAATTTCTGTGTTTCACATGGAAAAGGCTATTACAGTGGTGATCGAGAACAAAAACAAACCGAACAAGCTAAACAAAAAAACGAGCTAATTATAAAGAAGTCCGATCAAAAGTTACTATAGTTCGCAAGTTATGTTATGTTTCGTGTTGTCCTGAACCGCTGAGAGCTTTTTGGAGAGAAGTCTGTGTGAAGTCACAAGCATTCAGAGGTTTTGGTGAAGGCGTAAGGTAGCGGGCCGGGCCGGGTAAACCGGGCTACGTCGACTCGTTCTGACTCACAGCTTTGCCCCCGTTGAGCACAGCGGAGGCACTCCGGCTCTTAGTGGGTGTGCCACTACCAGAACGTGAGAACTCGGTCAGGTCGTGCAGAGAGGGTTCCCTGTACATGGCCACTGAAAAACAAGAAACGCAGAAAAAGCATGTGGTTAGTGAAAGCATCCCACTTTTTATGTTAGATACGCAAAGAGGAAATGCTAATGGGATGCAAATGCGCTTGTTTACTTCATGAAAGCCACTGATTCATTGTAAACGTGCTGAACATTTTCAGTTTTAGTAAACAATGTTTGGAGAAAAACAAAAATCAATGTTTTTGTATATTGGTTGTGTACAACTAGTGCTTAGTAATTGTCTAAGCCTTTCATTTACCAATAAACAAAGGCAACAGCAAAAAATTAAATCAAGGCTATTATAAAATATGAGATACTGTGTTGATAATAGTGTACGCACTACTGTTAAACAACTGTCAGTTTTTTAGATTTATTCAGCACTTGTTTAAAATTGATGATAAAATACATCATATGTCACAGCAATAAATTACATTTTTTTTAAATATATACTGTTTTTTTTACATTGTAATAATATTTTACAATATTACTGTTTTCACTGGAGTCAAACAAATGCACTCTTTATGAGCATAAGAGACTTCTTTCAAAAAAAACAGACACACTTTTGCACATTAGTGTACATATACAATATAACCTATTTTTTAAGTAGTAGAGTAAGTAAGCAGTAAGGCAAATATTACTCTATACAGAAAATAAACTCAAAATTGATAGACAATCCCACAGGGCTACACAAACGGCACAACCAGTAGAGCAGAACAGACTGAAAAGTGAGTATGAGAGAATGTGAGTCAGAAAACGTTCTGAGGCACCTTTTCACTCCATGCCTTTTGCCAACAGAAACATTTGTTTTGAGGAGCTAATATCTCTGTCTCGCGGTATAGAAAACTCGCGGTATTGTGCCTCTCCCTGACACAAACCTTCACATCAGCACTCCAGAAATCCACTAGATAACCAATGTGCTAAAATTCAACCGTCTGATCATCTAAACGATGGATGTGCAGTGCAGGGAGCATCACAAAGACTTCCTTTAACCTCAAACAAAGCTTCTAGTGCCTGCTACATGCAATCGATACAGCACTTAAGTGGAAAGCTCTACGAATCGATAGTTGACGTATTGGTTGTGCAAGCGAGTGTCGAGCTTCTCGCCAGAGGAATGCAGGAGTCTCAGAGACTCGGTGGCCAGGTCATTATTACTGCATTCTGTACAGCTTTCTCTGGGCTGTCACATACCTGCTCATCAAATCATCTGGACCGGTGTGCTTTTAAAGCATGACTGCGTCAATATGGCAGTACATGGATGAAGTTCTATGCACATTTTAAAATGTTTTTCTAATTAAAGTAATTGAACATGAATAAGAGCCTCAAGCTCAGGGATTATGTACATATACATCTGTTGTATGATGGCAATGGTAATGAGCTCACAGGCTTTGTTTGCATTCTGGACAGAGACTACAGTGCTTTGTGAGCCGAGAGCTGGCAGCCAAAGCCATGTTCACAGTGAGGAGACAGTTAATTGGTCCTCTGGAAGAATATTGCTGAAGAATCTTTATAAGGCAGCAAGAAAAATTCCAATTCCCTCTCTCTCTTCAAATGACATAACTCTCCTCGATAACAACTAAACTCATAATTGACCCTTTGCAATAACATTTAATCTTTTAACACTAGTTAATACACATGTTTGACAATGTTTCACAGCATTATTATTTTAGGTTAATATTAATTCTTTGAATACTATTGATCACTTTTAGTTCATTAATACATTAATGTAAATTAATTAAATTTAGCTTGAAATATTAATACATTTTTTTACAGTACAGTTTAAAAAGGACCGTAAGAATTTTTTAATATTACTTTTTTTAAAATAATGCTTTAAATTAAGGTAAGGACTAATAATGTTCAGAAAATATAAAATAAGTAATAAAAGAAATGCTTCTTAATAAATTATATAAAAAAATATATCGAGGAGCACAAGTTTTTACAATATCGATAAGAATTGTTTCTTAAATCAGCATATTAGAATGATTTCTGTGGGAATTAAATTTTTTTTTGCCATAATATTACTGTTTTACTGTATTTTCAAAAAATAAATTGAAATAATAAAAAAATTTGTTTTAATAAAATAAACACAGCCTTACTAACTTTTTGGAAAACTGTAAAAAATCTTATTGATACCACATTTTGTATGGAATTTAAGCTGTAACATTAACCTTGATTAATAAATGCAGTAAAAGTATTGTTATTTTTTATTTAACTAATGCATAAACATATGTTAATGAATGTATCCAAAAATGTAACCAATATTTTTTATGCATTTAAACACGTTTTAAAACACCCAACTAAATTTAGGTGAGGCATCTAAATGATTAAATGTTAAATGAGTGTCTTAGTTTTACAGCTACTGCAAACTGAAAACAAAATGTCTGGCTTCCTAGTATACATCCTCAAAACAAGACAGCATTTACTTGGGACTTTTATTCAGGGAATGTATCTTGAACAGGTGTATTCTACATTTTTATTTCACTTTTTTAAGCATAAATCTCACTCAGTGGCTGTTCACTGGCCTCTGAAATCGGCTCCAGTAAAGCATCTCGGTAGTGAATGCAGTGTGGAGCCGGTAGCACCAGACTGTCCTTCCAAGCTGATGCATTACTCCTGCTGTCTCATACATTACCAACATTCACCATTATCCTTTCACCACACTACAGGTCTCTTTAGAAAAAGGAAATGCATTTTCAAGGGCTAAAGCATCTGCTCTGAGAACAAAATGTTTCTCGGCTGCTAAGCCTCCATTTTCAATTCTAATCAAATAAAAGAGCTTGTTTTAATTCTTTAAGCAATGAAAAGCGTCACTGATTTCTCTAAGTAGCTGAATTGCGTGACATTATGTTCAAAAACTCGTTTGTGCAGCATGAGTCATTTGATAAGTTACTGCTTTACATAAAAACAAAGCAGCTCATAGTTTGGAGAACCGTCTCTTCTTCATTAAGAAAGAAATCCTAATTATGCATCATTACTAAATGAAGAGCAAGGCATTAAAAGTTAATCTAAAAGCAATAAAACAAAATGTTTACCTTGAAATTGGCACATCCTCAGGAATAAATGGAATATTTATGCGTAGTCTCTTAATGTTTTAAAATGTAAGCTTTCATTCAACCTTTTTCCAAAGCAACAAGAACAACAAAAAACTTCCAGAGTTCGAATTTGTGCTTGGAGCGCACTCTCTCTGTGTTCGCTGACGAGAAAGTATGCAGCCGGCAGATGAAAGCCACAAGGAACTTTGTCAATTGCACAAAGCTCTGTTGTGTTCTGCTCGGAGATGGCTGCCTTGGCCTGGATGGAAGGGTACAACGCTGTTTGCTGTCAAAAGCTGCCTTTATCATTCCAGAGCCTTCTGCCAGACGAAGCTTTAAACTGTCTGATTGTGCTGGCGTCTGCAGCGCTTCTTACAGACTCCACTATCCACACCTCATCACCTTAGCAAAGAGCCTAAGACCTGCGTTTCCCTTCGGAACAGCGCTGGAGGGACAATGAAAGAGCAGATTGTGTGCTCACAGGTCTGGAGCCTGTAGTTTAGAGCATTCATTGGGGCACATATAATGGAATTCCATTTTGACAATGAAAAAAGATACAATACACACAAAAAAAGAAGCCTTGTGTTTTATGTCCCGTCCGGTAGATGAATCATCAGGCCTCTCAAGTACATCTCTGTACTCTGTGAGCTCCCGAACAAACCTACTGTCTATAAAAACCAATAGATATGAAGCTGGATATGTGTGATGCTAACATTCAAAAGCATTTCCCAGTATATTATTATTGTTTTGAAGTCACATGATATTCTTCAAGTAAAATTATGCTGTATTATTTGAAACTCTGTAAATTTATGTAAAAAGGAATAAAAGGTGTTTTACTGCCTCTAATGTTCATTTATTTTGGAAACTGCAGTGATATGTACTTATTGGTACATATTTCCTGTTTTGCTAAAAACTGCACCCAGGTTTATGCCATGAGACCATTTAAGTTTTAGATCTGGATACTGACCTTCAATCATTGCATACAGCAACTTTATCGCGTCAGTAGCAATAAGAGTGACTACATAGTGTGTTGAGTTAACGACTCACCTTTCAAAGGCTTGGGGAGGAAGTGTGCAGCGGGCTTGTTCTTTTTCACATGGTTGCCCTTCATGATCTCTCCTTCCTTGTTCAGGCCTAGGTACCAGCCCCTGCCCGACTGCTGCTGTCTATAGATCATGGAGGAGTACGTCACGTAGTAGTTCTCAAACACTGACTCCTTAAACTTGCACTCTGGTGTGAAGTGTTCCTGAAGGGCAAATGAAGGAGGAGAAAAAAAGATGCAAGATGAGGTTTAAAATTTCGAATCCTTTACGTGATACAGATATGATGAAATATGATGAAACAATAATACATAAACACAGTGTCTAAAGAGTAAATGTAACAATTTTATTATGCAAAGACAACTATAAGCCATTTTATAGACTGATATCCCTGCATAAGTATAAAACATAACATCAATTCAATAGAGTGGGAGTATCTGTCTTGGATTAGGGGGAAGGAGGAAAATCTGTGTGAAAACCAGGGTTATTATAGTTAATAATCAGGCAAAATGAAAGAAAGCTTTCAATTGATAAAAAGAAAATAAAAATGTTTTACTTAGACAACACCTTATTAACATATTTGATGAAATGTGCACTAATTAACATACATTTCTAGAACAAAAATCTCAACATTCTCAACTCGAAAATACTTTGTGAAAAGCCAAAAACCCCAAATCTCAAAAATGTACAGTTTTGCCTGCGGTGTCTTCCCTTAATCCCTTAATTTTTTAAAAAAATGTCCCAGTGTAACAAATAGTATTTTTGTCCCTCGGCCGCCCTTCTAACATCACTACTTCCCCTTTTATCTGCTTTTTTTCTTCCCTGCTTGTTCTGTTGTATGCATTCTCTCATTAGCACTTCCAAAAACAATCTATGTTGCATAAACGTGCTAATAGAGTTTGGGGATGGATTGCTCTTCAGCTCGGTCTATGGATCCGGCCGTATTGAATGTGTACGAGTACACAGTGGGCACTTCATTGAGTAATTATAAATGCTCACCTCCCACTAGGCTTGATCCTGTATTGACTATGTGCTTCGCTAGAATATTGCAAATAGTGTAAGAGGGTGAAAAGATCAGAGACAGTGCATGGAGCAACAGCGAATTACGTTATTCTGCATGTTATCTGGCTTACTAATTGCTTTTCAAGAGGTGTCTAACTCATTCGCCTGCCCAATAAAGCATTCGAAATATATCGATGCCTATGCAAAGCCACAGCAACACACCTACTGTTCATGGATCCACTGTTTATGAACCAGCTAGTCCAAGCATGGTGAACCACGCAAAACTTAACTGGATGAAATGTAACGTATTTCTTATTTCACTATGAAAAAGTGCTTGTACAATCCTAGTAAAAAATGCATTTTAGACTCATATTGATAATATTATACACATGGATTTATAATGCTTGATTTTTCAAATCCATATGCTCGTCCGTATCCATCTTCTTAAATGCAGGAGCGAAGTAAATTCAAACAGAAAGTCATTAGAAGAGGTTAGATTAATATTCAAGCTGAGCCTTTGGGCTGCTGTTGCAGTAACTGAGCGGCTCTGTTAAAATGGATTACAGAACCTCGGGGTCTTGTGGCTGTGATCTTTACTGTTTGAGTGTGGCAAATGATGTGGAAATATTACAGGGAGAGCTGTAAATCAAATTATGTTTTTCATCAGAGCCAAGGGAAGAAAGAGACGGTAAATAATCTTTGTGTCGCTCTGTAAACATCACTAGGGGAAAGTGTTTAGTTTTCAGCTCTGAGAGCCTGATGCACTTAAAAGGAAAATCTACAGCAGGTTTGAGATTTATACAGGAGACACCAGATTAAATAACAGCAAATTGTATTATTTCATATCGCTTCCTGCATGAATTCCATAAGTGTGCTTGCACATGAATATTGTAGCTGCAATTTCAATATCCATGCCAATCAAACATAAGCTTAACCAGACGTGAGACGCTAAAATCTCTTCCATCTAAATCTGAGTTGGTTAATGAAGACATTTTAAAAACTGCTTGGGATCTCCAGCACTGTGCAGAACAGCTCCAGTGAAAGCTTGCTGGTCTAGTGCAGCTTAACTCTATCAAAGGGTTAGTTCCCCCAAAAATTACAATTCTGTTATTATTCACTCACCTTCATGTCATTCCAAACCCATAAGACTTTCGTTCATCTTCAAAACACAAATGAAGATATTTTTGATGATATCAGAGAGCCACCTGTCCCTCCATAGACAGCAATACAACTGAAGTGATCCCATTTTAGAGAATATTACTGCGTAAGCGTATGCTGTCTTGTAGACATAAACAGCCGCAGGTAAAAATTTACTCAAGTAAATGTAACTCGTTACTACTGTACCTCTGACAACGACCCCAAACAATATAGCCAAAGTCATTAAGAACTATCTTCAGCGTAAAGAACAAGAAGAAGAACTGGAAGTGATGGCATGGCCCCCACAGAGCCGAGTGTGTCTGGGATGACATGAAAAGACCGAAGGATGTGAGAAAGCCTACATCCACAGAAGATCTGTGGTTAGTTCTCCAAGATGTTGAACAACCTACCAGCTGAGTTCCTTCAAAAACTATGCGCAAGTGTACCTAGAAGAATTGCTGCTGTTTTGAAGGCAAAGGATGGTCACACCAAATATTGATTTGATTTAGATTTCACTTTTGTTCGTTTATGAAAATAAATGTTTAACACTTCAATTTTTGAAAGCATTCACACCTGCCTAAAACGTTTGCACAGTACTGTAGATACTTACACTTAATTTGATAGTCCTCTATTTTAATGTAAAACGAAAAACAAATACATAAAGCTCATGCTCACCTAGACTTATTATTGCAATTAAAAATGTCACATTTTATTTTAATATATTTAATGTAATTTATCCATGTGATGGAAAGGCTGAATACTGAGAATATTCTGTTACTTCAGTGTAACATGACCCTTCAGAAATGAATTTGGGGCGTAAAAAAACTTATCCTCAATGTCAAAACCCTTTTTTTCCCTTAAAGTCCTGAACTCTCATCACAGGATGCTCCGTTTCCCAGCCTGGTGCCAACACTTCAGTGTTCAACATACAGGCCAGAGTCGTCCTTCTGCTCTGGGTGACTCACACAGACACTGAACTCCCACACACCCTGACAGGAACACTCCTGATGTCACAAACCAGCCGTGACATCGCACCTCCTCTGGGACAGGCTGTCGGCTCAGTTCTGAGCTACATCTCGTAAACATCCCGAAAACAGAAGTGTGGACGTTAAAAGGATCTGCGCTCTGAGGGGCTGCGGTCAGCCTGATGAGAAAGTTTGATTACGTGTGCGATCCCACAAGCAGACACACAGGGACCGATCTGGGATCGATACTTCACCTGAGATAAACATCATCAAGACATTAGATGTATCTTTGGTCAGCTATAAGCGCTGTGGTAAAGACACTGTCAGGTTCAGTCAGAGTGAGAACTTAAAAGTAAGGATGCATCTCTTCCATGCTTCCAGTCAGAAGAAACGCTCCCTCACAGGCATCCTGTATCTCTGTTTAAATAAATTACTGCTATAGTTTGTGCCTCATATACAGCTATTCTGTTAATGACTCAGCTGAAGGTCATAATAATTAGCTACGACCAAATGGAGCACAAAAGCATTATGTAGAGCGGCTCTCAGTAATGACTGTATTTCACCCAATCTTATCAGGAATAATTAATCATAATTATCATAATAAACAAAAACAAAAGAGTGAAATGTTGAGAGGATGAGGGCAGGATGTGGGGACGACTGTAAAGGGAACATGCTAACCACTGAATCCATAAAACACAAAAACATAATGCTTCTAAATGCCTCTCTGAATGTCCTTCCCAGAAATGCTTTGAACAAATAAAGGTTCTAAAAAAGACAATATGTTATATGGATATGAAATTAAATAAGCAATGTGAGCTTCAACAAATTTCATTTTGAAATGGCAGCCAAAATACCTTTCAAACTCTACAAGAACAAAATAGTCAAAACTACTGATTATATAGAAGTAAAACTAATCAGTGTCATCATGATCTTTCAGATTTTTTTTTTTTTTTTTTCATAATTATTCTTTTATGTTTTTGTGGAAACTGCATTTTCTCCAGGCCTTTTTGATCAACAGAAAAAGTTTATTTGAAATAGAAATTTGCAAAATGATAAATGTCCTTACTATCACTTTTGAATAACAATGTATGCTTGCAGATTATTTTATTTTATTTATTTTTTTTATGATTAAAGAAAAAAACCAAAACTTGCAGACCTCAAACTGAATGTAAGTGTATTTGAATAGTATTTCATAATTGCTTCAAAGTAGCTTAAGTCTGTGCCAAAGAAAAATAAAATGTAACATGTTCTCCATGTGAAAAAAAACAAAACTCTTTATAATAATGCTAATGTACGAAAAATAATGTGTTTTCCAAGTGAAACCAATCTTAGTCTTGCATCTGGACTGTGGTTCACCAAATTGGTGACCGCTGCTTTCAGAACAATTAACTGACACGACTGACTTAAAGAGTAATGAATCATATTCATCTATTAATCTTGAAATTCCACACAATCTTCCTCCCATGCTTTTTAAGATTAAAAAAAACTAACATCGTTCAGCATCAATAAAGAGGCGCAATACATTACCACAAGTGCAAAACAGTATTGATTTAAAAACCAAGGTGCAGTTTGATTTCAGAGACAAAGCCTCTATTTTGCAACTGTGGTATACTAGTGTAAGTCCAGACATATGTGATGTGGGTGTAAACAACATGCTACAGCACTGTTTCACTAATTGGAGATAAGACATATTAACATTACTGGCTTAGACAAGAAAGTACCACAATATCATGCTCAGTACAAATGTTCTTGCGTTCGTGCACACAGAGAAGGAGAAGAGCTGTTAAATCTCTGAGGCATCACCAAGTACTGTAACACGGCTTCCAGATGGAGTGTGTTAGATGAGAGGTGCACTGTGCAGAAACGGCAAACACATTTTCCTAATTGTCCAAGCCATTTTATCACCAACACTGATGAAAATTGCAGCAAGCAGTGGCATCATTTAAAAACGCTGGAGAGCAGCTATATACATAGAAACACAGTAGATATTTTTGGGAACCCGCTGATATCTTGTGGAGAACAGTGGAAGGAGGCAGTTTTATCGAATTACCACACATATACTTGCAGCAGTGCTAAGAATAAGGAGTGAAATAGATAATATGCACTGTGATGGGGCGTTACATTAATCTCTCATTTAGCTCTACAGTATCGCCGTTTAGCTATTGTTTCTTTTGATGGCTTAATAGAATAATTATTCCATCTATCCGACGCCACATGGGACACAACGCTTTCATTTAGTGATGCACCGAATATTTTGCCAACTGAAAATATTGGAATTTTTGGCTGAAATAGTTTTGGAGGACCAAAATAATTAACTGAAACCCATCCAGAGGCGCCACATTGCCAGAGAACACTACTAGGGAAATCAGTTTTATTTCTTTCCAAATTGCATATTTCTGTTTTAATGGTTAAGTAAAATTGTTTTTATTAAAAAGCACATCTAATTCATTGAAACCAGAAAGTAACAATATTAAATAGCAATTTATGAAAAGTTTAACAAATCATATATATTTAAGGTCCTATGCAATGTTTTTTGAAAAAATCATCAAATTTACTTTTAAATCATCAAAAGCATCTCAACCATGTTATCAAATAATTTATTAATATTTTTGTACTGAAATACTATGGTGTGTATTTTTTTGCTAATTAATTTCTGGTAAATATTCCTTAAAAACATAGTTTTAACAATAATTTTATTTTTAGTTGCTGTATCTTTACATTATGTAATATTTCTGTAATGGAAAGTTAAACATTCATTTTAAACATTTACGTTATTGTGAAGATCTTTAGGTTTCTGTTTGTATATATGTTTTCAAAAGAAACAGTAAAATGTTCATGAAGTTCAGTATGTGTGTAGTAAGTGAAACTGTGCTCCATTCATTCACACAAAGACATGCAGGACTCATATTTAAATTGTATTTTGCAAGTTGATGTGAATGGTATATACCCATCCAAAATGTGACAAAATTCATGACATTCCAAGTTAAGTTTTCATTTCCACGTTTAATTTAATTACCAAAACTTTATTTTCAGGGAAACTGAATGAAAAATTGTTCATAATGAATAGTTCATAATAAACCATTTAACAATCAATTAACCAAAGTTATCAAATACTCACTTTTCAAAGCCAATTTTTATTTACATAGACATAGACATATATTAATTTTGGCGAGTGACTTGACCTGAGCTCCGGCTGTTTCTCTGTACTGTCCCTAACCACACGACTAATCTACCCTCCTAACAGGCGAGTAAAAGAGAGCAGATATTGAGGTGTTGTAGGGCTTTGTATCCAAGCTGATTCTATCTCCAAGTGTAATTATATCAGGAGCTGCAGTCATGCTGTTGCCAGCTCACTGATTCGTATCTAATATCTTTTCCTCTGACAGGGGAAATCCTGCATTGCCCCTCCCTCCCTTCTCCCAAAGGGCTTCCCCCTCCCAGACGGAAAAGCACAAGGAAATGTTTGTGTGTGTGCTAGAAACGGATAGTGTTTCTACTTGGTCTTCATACAGTGCTCAGTCTTCTGCCATCCACCCAGGTCTCTCCCTTCATTTGATATTTTCTTTTCCACCCTATTTTTCCCTTATTGCTTTTCTCTCTCTTGACCCACTCTCCATCAGATACTCCCTCTGTTTTTCAATATCTTTTTCAAAACCTAACCTTATTTTCGTCCTCTTCCACAATCTTCTCCATTTTTCTCTAGGATTCTTTTTTTTTTCTGGCTTCTGTACGCTATACCTCCTCCCTTTCCCTCTCTCGATCAGTCTCATTACTTTACCCACTCTCCCTCTTCCAACTCCAATCCCATTTATGGAAAAGAAGTAAAAGGAGAAGCTGACAGAATCTATTCCAGTCAGGGGCTGTTCCTTCCTGCTCGGTGCAGTATGGATGCCTGGTAACCAGGTCTCTCCACCTGTACCTCATTCTTCCCTCTGCCTCAACCACCCATCTGAATAACTGAATTATCAGTGAAGCTCAAGATGTCTGAAACGAGAGAGTCGTACAGTATGCTGATGGTACTAACTTTACTGAGAAGACTACTACTACGGGTTTCCTTTTTCGGCTTGTCAAGCTAATGTGAACAGCTATTCAGATCCTATTTTACGTCTATAACATGACATATTTAAGTATGTCATTTAAGTAATGCAGTGTATTGAATAAGAAAACCTGTAGGAAAGGTCTTGATTTGATTAAATTAGCATTAATTAGACTGGTATTATATACCAGAATAGCACCAGACTGCATGAGAGGTTTTCACAAAAACATTCCCAACAACCTGGGAAGCCAGGAGAGGAGATACATAATAATACATTTCACAATCCACCGCAATATATTTCAGTTGATGGGACAATCGGGGAAACAAATAGGGTACCAGTCACAAACTAAACATAATAGAATTTGTTTTTTCTTTTTTTAATTATTCTGCATTGTATTTGCAATTTGGTAATATCTAAATAACAACACACTTTATTTATGTCTTAACTGCTTTAAAAAAAGGCATGGGACAATCGACGTGTACTGTATTTGTGGAAAGTGCTCTATAAGGTCTGAATTGTTCCCTTGCAGAGTCTCTCTTATGGCCACTACAGCTGGCTATGGTGTCTGTGCTCTCTCTGTAGTCTGTGGACTTCTAATATTGATGTGCCTGTCTCTGCCTTCTCTTAATGACCCAACACTAAACTGATTTTCGACTTCAAATGCGCCTGCAGAGCAGCTCACAGGACAGCCCGCACGTTGCCGGTGCGCACTGACAGTCATCTGATTAACTGTTCATTTGTGATATGTTGTAATCAAACCATTTGTATTTGCATGGTTGTTTTATAATATTTGGTGTGTTGACTGATCAAACAGCAGGTATCACTATTAAACACAGCTTAGCATTGAATTATGCGGTTTGGTTTATTAAATGTAAAGAGAAAGTGTGCAGAGAACAGAACATATGTTTAATTGATTTCCTCTCTCCCACTCACGCTGATGGATGAATACATTTGCACGCAAGACATACAGACTCACTCATGCATGCATTCTCATTCTATATTCGTTTCTACCGTCTGATCACAAACACACAATGTTTTTTTGGCATGTTGCTATGTGGTTTTCAGGCTTCTCTGAGTGCTCACTGAAAGAATAAAAATTCTGATTCGAGTTGTAATATTCTTGAGCATGTAAACCCGGTTACAGAGCTCCCTATGAGAGAACCTTTGGAAAGTATTAAAACTTTACAACAACATACAATAGGTCAGCAGAGGCGAAACGCCCTCGCTATGCTTTCAAGTTAAAAAGAATTCATTCATGGACTGCCAGATCTCAAAAGAGGGAAAAAAAGGTTATTGTGCAAAATTTTTTCTTTCAAGTGAACTGCACTGGTGAGTCAGCATGATTTCATTTTGCACTGCTGATTGACTGGTTTGTAGTAAAAGTGCTGAATTGTAGGATACTGCTTTATGACATGTTATGGATGATTTGGCTTGAAGTAGACCAAATGAACTGAACATCATTCACTATATACCATTCGCTATTAGTAAATTCATAAGTTGGCCACACTTATTATATTTAAAAAAAAAAAAAAAAAAAAGCAATATGATTGCGTTTTCAATGCATTTTAGCTTCACATATAATAACGTTTAATGCTTGTGTGCGTGCACATTGTGTTTGTCTACTGACTAGTTAGACTAGTTAGGGCGCACACACAGCACTGTATGATAAAGTTCAATTCACTTTCATAAACCAGTCCAAATGTTCCACATTAATGAAAAGATTCCAAACAATGATTAAGTGGCAAAAACCTCAT
>JAUCMU010000026.1:11543458-11564930 GCA_032275025.1 Enteromius treurensis | reverse complement strand
AGTACAAATATGTGATGGCTTATGAACAGAGCTTTAGTTGTGTTTCATCATTGTTTAAATTGCTTCTGTTGAGGATTTTAATTGATTGTTACTTGTCTCGAGCAGCAACAAAGTCTGTAAGATTCACAATATCTCAATTACAGTTATAGTTAATGCTCATTGTACATTGGTTACCGTTTTTATATGTCTGTTAACATTACTTTAAATTGATTTGAATAGTTACTTTTACTAATACTACTTTTGATGTCTATAAAGTACAGTTGAACACATTTTAATCCCAGTTGAAATGAACATTAATATTTTAGATGTACAGAAATTATCTTTGCTAGTTCATCTAATGCAACTTTCACCTGCTGTTTTTTACTTCTTATAACCATTTTTTGTTTACATAAGGTGCTATATAAAAAGTTATATATATATATCTATATATAAAGTTCTTAGTAATAGATAGAACCTTTAAAGTTTCATTAGAGCCAACTGAGGTTAAAGTGAACTGAGACTACATTTTAATCCCAAAGAAAGCTCTGATTTCATGTTATTTAATGCATCTCTTTCATTTTTAAGTCTTTCCCCTCACCAGCTAAATCTCTATTCATTTAGATTTATTAATGCTACTCTAAGTCATTAAGAGTCTTCAGGCTGAGTAGTTTAATTACTGAAGTCTGAGGAACAAAAGCTGTTGACCCAGCTGTTCAGAAGCTCAGGTGGAAGGAATGGAAAATGGATTTTTTTTAAGGATCCAGTGCAGATTCAGAGAGAAAATTGCATATTGATTTCCTTCAACACTGCTGAAGAGGGAAAGGCTTCCATGTCCTCGTCAGTTCCTGATATCTGGGGTCTGTATGTCTCTCTGTAGACCAATGTTCCTTGAGGTTTGATTGAACGGACTGAACTGCTTTTGATGGGCAATGACTTGAAGAGGTCATGCACCAGCAGCGCTCAATAATTGCTATCTGCTATGATTTGAGATTTCTTAGTTTCAGACATTGCAGATGTGTGCTGTCGGTCCTCTGCTGATGACACATTACTCCATTTTAGGGCATATCACCCTCATAAACTCCATAAAAATAATATTAATAATAATTAAACACAAATAATTATTAAGAATTAAAAATTAAAAAAAAAAAAATATTTTATTTAAAAAAAAAAAAAAAAAAAAAAAACGTTTTTGAATTAGTTTTATTTTTTTTTAAATGCCAAATTCAATTCAGTTACCAAATGGTATATTTAAGTTTATTTTGGCATATTTTCAACTGATTAATTGAATTTGTAATAAAGTTCTTAATATTATAAATATTTTATAATTTGGCTTCACCCCCTCAAAGAGGTCAAAAAAGGATGTATGGAGTCATAATAATTACATGTAAAAAGCCTTTAATTTTAGAAATTTAATAATGGTATATAAAAAGGCAGGAAGCTTAATTTTAAAATGTTTAAATAACCACCAAGGTAACATAAATGTCAAATTAGACTCCAACTCAACTAAAAAACAACAGAAACTCTGCACTAGCCAGTCTTCTTCTTAAGTCTAAATTTAAAAATGTTCTGTTTATGTAATAAATAATTCAAAAATTGCAAATGGATTAATTTCCTATTTAGAATTTAAATTGACAAAATATAATGAAATTAATTAGTAATTATAATGTTCTTTAATTTTGTAGTAGGCCTATTAGTTTATTTTAAAGAAATAGTTCACCCAAAAATAAAAAAATTTAAAAGATAAGATAAGAATAGAAAAGTTCTTCATCATTCTTCATCAGAAGAGATTTGGTGAAATTTAACATTAAGTCACCATTGCATCCTCAGCAGTGAATGGTTGCCGTCAGAATGAGAGTACAAACAGGTGATAAAAATACCACAGTAACCCGTAAGTAATCCACAAGATAACCACTTGTGATAAAAACTAGAACATGTTACCATAAAAAATGTACTGTTAAACACACAATTAAGCTTGCTGCTACGGGAGCAAAAAAGACTATTCAGGCTGAGTGAGATGAAACTCAATAGACTAAAAATCAGCTGGAGTAATTCCTCCAAAAGTTCAGCACTCGGAAAGTCACTAGATACTAATGACTGAAGGCTACAGCAGAGAAAGGGCAGGAAGGGAGTCAATCCAGAGCTGATACCAGGATCAGACATTCTTCCGTCTGTCTTCAGGTCATGCACCCTGCAGAAAGACTTCTCAAGGGTCTTTATGCAATCAGAGAGACTTTGTGTAATCAATACCGGGCGAAGGGAAATGGACTGAGCGTGAAGTAGCTGCTGTAGAGGAAGAAAAGGCTGGGAGAATGCGACAGCAGCCGGTGGGCAGCACAGCTCTCCGTGATTACTCTCAACAAGACTCTTATGAAAGCATACAAGAATATACTTACAGCTGTCCTGATCTATGATTACTCCTCTGATTCCTGGTCAAATCAGCATTGATGTGCCTCCGTCCTACACAAATCCACATCAAGCTTTGTCAGAAACGTCAATTTTCTGTCAAGCTGTGCAAGTAGCATGAACAAAAAAGTGTTTCATTTTGACTTGTTGCACTGGTCATGCAAAAGTTTAAGGCAATCAGAGGTTTTTATATACTTTCATATAGTATAGTTTCATAAATAATATAGTATTACATATATAAAGATATGCAGTTTTTTTTTGTTTTGATGAACAGATCAGACAGTTTAAGTATTACTATGTACCTTTAAGGTACCAAAATGGACCTTTTAGGTACAAACATGTACCTTTTGGATAGGTACCACCTCAGTGACAGCTTTTGTACCTTTATTTTCGAGAGTGGAAAAAATGCTATGCAAGTCTAGCATTCTTCAAAAGCTCTCCAAACAACTCGTACAGGTTTCTTAGCAGCAGGGAGTGAGTAAATTCTGGCAGAATTTTCATTTTTCTAAGGTTTACAATTCATCAGTGGATGTTTCTTCAAAGACATATTTTCGTCAAAATGCAATAACTTGGTCCACGAGGGAAAGGGCTTTTGCTTTTGGTTTCCCATTCACTGTCAGCTGAAACTCATTTGCAATTCTTAAAAATCAGACAAAAAATAATAAAGTCTCTCCAGAAAGCGTATATGCAATCTAATAAGTGTTGTATAAGATTTGCATTAAAGGGGTCATCCGGTGCTATGTGCACTGCAAGCTGTTTGGACTGAAATGTGTGTTGGGACTGTGTGTACACAACCACTGTACAATGATAAAGATCCTCCAGTAGGTTTCTTTGGATTTAATAAAAAGATGTTGCCCCTTCTGAAATCAAGGTATTTTAAATGCATGTCGTTGTGAAGGAGGCCACCCCCACGATATATGATTGACAGCAATGTGTCACACCGACTGAACTGGTGTCTTAGCAAAGCAAGCAAGACTCCCAAGCGATTTGCGTGGGCCCCTGCGCAAAACGTTCAGACAACGTTTGCTCCTCCCTCCGCCTGTGGCCCCACTTGCCCGTTCCATAATCCGTCCCTGATTTAGGTGTTGAATCTTATTAATGTATTATTATTTTTATAATGTATTTTAATGAATCTTTGCAAATCACTTTTCCTAATAATGTGCTAATTAGCAAGTTTCACTATGAATACGGCTAAAAAAAGATCCTCTGAGAGCGCCTCGGAAAACACAGAACAGAGTGATTTGAAAAGAGCTGTTTTTGACAGGGCGAATATACTATCTTTGAGAAATGTAAAATGAAACTATATTACAAACTTTCCAAATAGACCCTAAAGAATCATATTAGCTTGTGGAAAATTGGCTTTTTATGACTCCTTTAATGAGCATATGAGATTAGATTACTGGCGGATTACGAGACCGTCAAAAGAATAAATTTATTTTGATCAAATAAATGCAGCCTTGATGAGCATAAGATGTCAAAAAAAAAAAAAAACTTATTTTTTTTACAACAACATTCAATTTCAACAGAACATGGAGATTAATTAATTAATGTATTTATTTTTTATGGAATTTGTTGTCTTTCTTTCTTTCTCTATCTTATTCATCCTTTTTGCTGCTCTTTCTTATTTTCTGCCACTCACAATCTCTGCATTCAACTTCTCCTTAATATAACCTTCGATGATGACAAATATGTGCCATCCATCTCGTTCTCTTGCACTCACCCTATTATTTTATTTTCCCAATCTCTCCCTTTCATCTCTTCCAATTACACTTTATTTTATTTCTCACTGTCTAACACTTATGACATCAGCAGCTCAAAGCAGACCGCGTGTGACGGGTAACCTGGTTGTGGACATAATTTGAAAATCCCATTTTGCTGTTAAAGAGAGTGCGTGAAGAGAAAGAGAAAAAAATTGGGGGGGGAATTGAGGGGTAGTAGAGGGTTGAACATGAGATTCTCCTTCCCCCATCTACTACACAACTCACACACACACTAATATAGACACTGTCTCCATGACAACGCCTGCCATTGCCACAGCGCTAGTGGCCAGCGCTCACCAGAAGGCCCTCCTGTTTTTAGCAGCAGTAAGATGCTGTGAACCCAGGGACCATGGGGTCCTGGGCCACACTAGGACAACACATTCTACATTTCCCCCCGCCATTATCAGCTTAATCTCTGTGCATTACACTTGTTGTTTAAAGGTAAAACATGACACCCACTTCATCGGTTGTCTGTAATCGCCTTTTGAATACTCACACTAACCTATAATAATTGACGCAACTCAAAAATGAATGCGTTTTAAATATGACTCACCTCCTACCTTCCACTGAGGTTAGAAAATAAGATGCAGAGGTCACAAGGCTCTCCGTTCTCTGTAACTGGCTTTGCATCAGTCTGTTAACAGCAGTTCCATCTAGTGGCCACTGAATGCCCTCACAGCCATGATGTCTGCGCATCTCTGAGGGATGATGTCATTCTTTTTGGCTGTGCTTGGAGAAGAAAAGGCTGTATGTTGCTGATATCTGAGCGTTCCCGGGCAATGAGAGAGGAACAGTATGGCCATCTGTGTGCCAGTGTGTGTCAGCAGGAACAGGCGAAATTATCAGTGTGTGTCAACTCTAATAGCGCAGTGAATGTAATAAAACAGGTGCTCTATTGAGGCCGTTTTCTCATCTGCAAGGCATTCACTGTACATTATCCGTGTTTGTGAACTCTCTGATGTGCCTTTGTATGAGACATTTGTGCAGAACAAACAGTGAGAACTGCTGGTGTATTTTGATCCACCCGAGGATGTTGTAAAAGCAGCATAGGGGTTGTAAAGATAAAGTTTAGTGTTTAATGTCTGTCAGTAGTTAATGGACAGAAATGAAAACTAATCGTACAGCAGTGTCTTTCATCAGAGCTTCTATAATCCATAATCGTAATCGTCAAGCTGTTATGTGCCTTCTGTCTGCACTTGATGGTTGATGTATGTTTGTAATCAATTTTCAGGGTCCTGAAATGCCAAAGAAATGAATTTGTAGCTTGATTTATGTCATTAGTTTTAAAAATGAACCTCTGCTCCGTTTATCATACAACTATAACTACAATATGTAAGATCATGAATAGATTTATAATTTTTTGTCCCTGTCAGTGCAGTTTTTTACAGAGTGCGGCAGCAATGATTTGTTTTTGTAAAGCAGCTGAGAAGTTTGGATCACCCTAGTCCCTTGACAAGATCCTAATAGGATCTGTATTTTAAATGATTGCGGAAACTTTGATTTGTACAAGGACTTTTACCATAGTCTTCACAGATAAACAACTTTCATGATCTTTTTACATGTAATCAGAACAAAAAAGCTAAATATAGGCTATAAACGAACTGCACAACAGTTGCATGAGCACCTTTAAGCACCTGACATTAAGAGCACGGTCATCAACATAGTGAGGTTGTAAAAGTGGACTAGTGTGTAGATAGATGAGTTTAGCCAGTTGACATTTAATACCCCTAACAACCTCAGTAGTCATATTTAACCGCTTGTTAGTGACTGCCTTTTTCATGATAAGTAAAAGTAAAAATATCTTGAGCTTAACCACAAGCTTTATTTCAGGCATTTGGCAAAAAGTCTATTGACTTAGGCAAATGACTGAAAAATGGTCTAGTTTGACCATTTTGTTCACATTACAAAACAGGCATTGGATGCGCTGCACAGCTTCATAAATATGATTTACTTGCGCCATCTAGTGGACAAACCGTTGCTAAACACTTTGAGGCAGTGAGTTATGAACCATTCGTTCTTTATCTGCCACTTTTAATAAATATGTATGATTATGGACTCATAAAGGCATTAGGGAGGGGATAAACAGTGCCAGATTAAACATAAAGCATCGTTTACAGTGTATTCACAGTTAACCATGGTGGAGGCAATAAATTGAACTTGTCTTACTGGCAGTAAATGATATTTGGAGTGTACTGTATAAAGTGCTTCCCACCAAATCCTTAGTTTTAAGAATATCATCTGATTGTTGTGGGAAAGTATTTTGTGTTTATCTGGACAGTGGATCTCTTGTTACATTTCATAATGTTTTTATAGCCTTACTTTTGAACTTACCTTTGGTAAAAGAGACACTTGAAAGTCACTATCACACTATCAGTGATGTTTTAGAGAATCACCTGAGTGAGATCTGTCTCAAGAAACATCTGCTCCTTCAGTCATAAACACATTTCTAGTGACTGTTATACTGAGCTGTTTTGAGTAATCTTAAGACTGCTATTAATGGAATGGAATTGATATTAGAGTTCATCCTGCTATTTTGGTATTTCAAATAGTTTTGTCAAGATCCTGAATGTTTACTGGACTACAGGCAGCTTTTACAGATGTTTTTATTGCAATAATTGTGTTGAATCTCTTATTTGGATGCTTAGATCGTTGTTAAATCTGTCAGACGCCATGAGAACAACAGAAGGGAAAAGCACAGCTAATGTTCGCTGTATATCTGCAGTTGCTCGTTGATGCTCCTGAGTGGAGAATGGAAGGTCTGGTATAACTGGTTTATGCGACGCATTAAAGGATCACTTTACACCCGTTTCTTTGTAACGTGAGAGGAACGAAAGCTCTGCTCTAGTAGGAAGTACAATGTTCGATTTTCTGCCTGCAATTTTGGCCCAGAGCACTGCAGTTTAGTGAACACACGCCCTGTGTTTGCCGGATCAACAGCGCTTCCCAATGAATCTTTAATGACCGCTTTAGAAGTCGTAATGGCTAGTCACTAATGTCCATTAATGATTTCTGAATGCTGCTGGCCCCGCCTTGATGGCCTCTCGACTGTTCCATTAGGATTTCTTTTAGTATGGTTAAAACTTTGAAAACATCCTCCTGCTTGCAGTGAATAACCACTGTCTTCCTGCTTTATTCTTTTAGACTATTTAATTGCTAAAAATGACATTTCCTCTCAGAAAATCAACATCAGGTAAGATTTTTCTTCACTTTTTTGGTTCCTTGGTGTTAAGGTATATGTAGGATTTTGTAGTAAGTAATGAAAATGACCTGCTGGATTCACTGTGTATACTTTTAGATGGTTTTATTGGTTTCAGGTTCAAGGTTTTTTGTTTCTAACTTTTCTCTGCGCTGTCAGTTTGTGGAGCTGTCCGGGGTGCTGAACTGCGCTTTAGCCTGTTTTATCAGCGTCTTCTTTCTTTATAGCATATTTATTTTACTAATTCACTCTTCGTTCTCACAGCCTTCATTGTTTTTCTTAATCCCGTATTTATTATTAGATTTGTTGCGTGCGTTTATAAAAGTAACAGGTTTAAATTTTAAGAACATTTCTCGTAATACTTGCGCTATTTAAATATTTTTATCTTGAACCGAGTCACACTTGAGAGATTCCACGGTTAATTCAACTAAAGATGCCTGTTATTGACATGAAAAGGCTGAAAGTATTTTCTAGCGTTTTATTTTCAGAGTAACTTTGCATTACTGAATCAAAAGAATATTATCTGTTTTTCACCCGTTTGTAGTTTTTCTTCCGCTCAAACGTGTAGTGGAGTCATATTGCGTCTTATAATGTGATTATTGTACAGTAGATGGCGCTGTTGATGAGCATATACAATTCTGTGAAGTGCCCTGCAGTTAAATGACCAGGCAGGAGTCTGAACGGTTGAGGTCGATAATAGTTACTGAGGATGTTGAGTGTAAGGCGTCCCACAATTAGCCACTTAACGTGATTTGAACTTTTCTTACTCTCTTCAATAATGGAGGTAAAAAAAAGAAAATCCCAATATTTGTTTAATATGCATTGCATCTCGAAATTAAGCAATCACAATATTTCAAGGTTTTCTCTTTAATTTATACAAAATTCTTCAGTGCAAATATTAATATGCATATTAATGCATGTTATAGTGAGTGGGCCAGAAGACAACTGTGCCACACAAGCAGGAAACTCACTGCCATGGCAACCAACACTCCTCCAATCAGGACATCCCAACTCTGTTGTTTCCACGCGATCCGTTATGTTTGGGAAAGAAATATAACACTTGACTGGCACATTATGTTCGACTGTGTAACTGTCTAATCATTATAAAGCTTCAAGAGCTCAATTTCACTTGCAGCTGTCACATTTGTGTGTGTCACCGTCTCACGGCGAGCCTCTAACGGGAGAGGCAGCTCGATGGATTCGTCTCCCTGTTACAAATTGACTTTACCTAGCTCGCTGTTCACACTGTTCCTCACACATCTAAGGGTCTAATTTTAGGACTAATGTTTACGCACGTTAAAAATGTTTATTTCCCCTCACTCTTAGTCCACCGCCCCAAAGCAGCTCTGTGAGCGATGTTTGAATCGTCCAAGTTTGATCCTTCCAGTGAATCGGTTGAAACGATCTTAAATCGGTCATCATTGACCTATTGAAGCGAGGCACGCCCTCTTTCGGACGTGTTAGATGCGCAGCTATAATGACATCATAATTAAGCACATGTTAACACAAATATATTATGCTTCAGGGATTTAGTCGAACAACACCATTAAATATAAAATAACAGTTGCTTAAGTAACAGTGGGTATACAGACTAGTCTCGTTTAGCAAGTGAAGATAATTTGTAGTTTAGATAGATTGATTTAGATAATTTATTTTAGTATTCTAAATTATGCTAATAAAACTTACTGGAAATGTTTACATTAAACTAAATGTCTGTTTAATGCATTTTTTTTAAAGAAAGTAAACGATAAACACCCGAATTAATATAACTTTACGCTGCGACGTAAAAGAATCATTTGAACCTGTTCTTCAAGCTGTTCGAAAGAACCGATTCTCTGAGATGACTTCAGCGCTTGTAGTCAGACACCACAGACAAACCGGACAAACTGTTTTGACCTCACGTTGAGCGGTTTACCACCACGTTGAAACTTGTCGCTCATGTTGTACTGGTGTTTCTACATTACAAAGGGAAATCAGAAGATTAACTCTCTCGCGCACACACCCACACCCACACACACAAAGCGCGCGCACCCAAGAGTGAATCGCGCTCGTGCGCTCGCTAACAGGTGTTTGTCTCGCATGGCTCTGTTCTGTGTGCTGCTGTGACTGACTGGGATGCTGCGAGACGAGTTCTCGGTGTCTGGAGGAGGAACATCTTCTCCGTTGTTAATCGAAATAGCCAGATAGTGACATTATCTGGAGACAGATGCGGTAAGACTGCAGCCAATTGAATGTAGAGCCGTTTAAGGACTTTATCTCCGAAGAAAATGAGCGGTGGAAAGATGCGCGTGCCATCACCTACATAACTGCGTTTTGTGATAAAGCTGTTTTAGTTTACAACTCGTTTCCGTCGATTTGTCATTCTCATAAACGAACAATGGCGGTGACTGGTGTATGAAGACTTGGATGTGAGCTGCTCACTGAAGATTTCCCTTAAGAAAGTCGTGTCGTGGAGGAGGTGGGGAAACGGGTTGTGTCCTCTGAAAGTTTGGGTGTTTCACCGTCAAACTGGCCATGGCTGCGGCGATCGCCAGCTCCCTTATTCGGCAGAAGAGGCAGGCGAGGGAGCGAGAGAAATCAAACGCCTGCCGCTGCGTGAGCAGTCCGAACAAAACCAAAGGAACATGCGAGAAACCCAGTCGACTCAGTGTCTTCTCCAGAGTCAAGCTTTTCGGCTCCAAAAAGCGCAGGAGGAGACGACCAGGTCTGATGTAACCTGTGTTTTTGGGTCCTGACTTGGCTATTATGGGTGTATGCGTGTCTGTACTTAAAAAAAAAAAAGGATTTTACAATGTTGCATTTTCGAAAATTACTTGCTATTCTCCTATAAAGCAGGGCACTTACTGTTTTCAAAAGTCAGCCAGCATGTACTCTCACACTCAAACTCAGATACAGCCTTGCTCAACTTTTTAGGCATTTTTACCAAATATTGTATGAGGTGGAAAAGACAGATTGTATACAACATTGTGTTGCAATGATGTCGATACTGATTCGGTGTCAGCTCTCTAGTGTGTTTCATCCCTTCAGAGACACGGGGACAATAGAAAGCAAACTAGGCAGGTTATTGTTTGGCACATTTTTGGACAGCAAGCTAGACGAGTCTCTGGTGATTTAGTCCCACAATGTGGACCATATAGATATTCTGCAGCAAAATCTGCTGTTACCCTTTTGAATGATTTTTGTTTTGTTAACTTACCTACAGTATCCTATACAGAAAGCGACTTCAAGTCGAATAATTTATTAACATAATTCATTATCGATGTTATGATGATCTGAGTGTTGCCAGACTTTGTGTGGATGATCTCCTTTCATAATTAGCAAGACGGATCGTATTCTGTTCAGAAATCAGTAGAATTATCTAAATATCTATCCCACACACATTCAGCACAACTGTTTACTTAAAATCTTGTCATAATCCCAATTACCTTGCCTCCCTCCCCAGACGTCATCTTACATAACCCTTCTGTGACACCTAAGCAGAAGTGTGGAAGTTTGTGTGTGTAGAGTGGCAGTTGTTTGCAGCAGTGATTCAGTCTTTATCTCATGCCTAACAATGTTGTTTACTGATGCACATGGACCAACACGCACATGAGCATTAGCATATTTCTATATCCTTGTTTAATAAGTTGAGAAGTGATGCCTTTCAAAATGAAGTATATTAATGCAGAAGTGCATTTAACTGCAGTTGTAAAGTATGTATACCGTACCGCTCGTGTAAAATGCTTATGCATTTTTTGTTTATTCTGGATTTACATCTAATAGTCGTATTGTAAATATTCATGTATTCTCATGACTGGAATTTAGGCAATGTGTAAAATTTAAGTAGTTTAAATTCTGTATAAATAGTTTTTCTTATAATTTGTAACCTAATAGCCACATTTTTTTAATCTCCTGTGATAAATTAAAGTTAATTAGCGTTTATAGTGTGATCCACTGACGCTCTAAGCCTTATTAACTACAGATCTGCTGATGCAATCTGGTATTGTACACAGGAGAGCTGTGTCCTGTATAGGCTAGTTGTGCTTCTTAGTTCCACTCATGCAGATCAGACCCATGCAATGTGATATATCTCTCTGCATCTACACATTCACATGAATTCTTATCATGGCCAGAAGATTGCAGTCTCCTAGCAAATTGCAGTTCTCACCAGTATTCTGTGTGGTGGCTCTGGTGACTATTCCCACATGTAGATTTCTTTTTGTTTCTGTTCTTCTGCCACCGTGATCTGATCTCTTGTTTGTAATGCAGGCTCAAATCTGTAGCCCATGGAAAGCTCTTTCTAAGCTAGGAGCTTTAAAGCTCCCATCACTTTCACTGTGGCAATGCCTGTTTAACCCTGTCCTTTTCCCATTCTCTCTCTCTCTACCTTCTGTCTCTTTGCAGAGCCCCAGCTGAAGGGGATCGTAACGAAGCTGTACAGTCGACAGGGCTTTCATTTGCAGCTCCAAGCAGATGGAACCATTGACGGCACTAAAGAGGAGGACAGCGGTTTCAGTAAGTCAGCTAGCCTCTTTTAGAATATGTTTTCACCTGCCAAGAAACAAGTTCAGAGTTGGAAGCAAGGAAGTACTAGTTTGATACACTGATACAGAAAAAATATAGACACTTTGATGTTTGAATGTTTTAGTGTTGCATAACAAAACAGAGTGGTGTCCTTCACAAACATTTATTAGACCTCAAATGATTCATTTTGGATACAGTGTATGGATACTTTAGGGTTGCCCAACTTTACTGAAACATGCCCATAGTCTCAACTAGGACAGCAAAGGGAACTGACTGTATACACTTTCCTTAAAAATCTCCTCAAGACCAGTTGGTAAAAAGTAATTGCAAAAATGCCTTAGTTAGTTCTGGTCTTGCATCATTTGCAGATGTCACTTGGTTTGGTATGTTGCATCTAATGCAGTGACATCCAGAGATTTTTAAGTGCAACTTAAGTGTCCCAGTGCTTTTTCGGGGACACTGAATGTCTACTCATATTTCAGTGACAGCTACTGTTGTTATTGTTTCCTTGGCAGCTGTACTGCTCCTTCAGACTGCATTTTTGTTTCATACTGGCACGTATAGACAGCTTCAGCTTTGCTTTTCCCTTTTTAATACCTTTACAGTTCCTGTATTGGTCACAAGAGTCAAGAGGCTTAGTTCTGTATTATCCTAAAATGGAAAATGTAGCCGGAGCGGTCACTGTTTTTCAGCAAACAATTCTTCAGAGAGCACAGTCAGTGTAGCTGGAAAGCCCAAGTACAAGAAAAACATTTTTAGGCAGATGTCCATAGTGCCTGAAAAACAACCCTTTTGTCCCTTACGACCAAGGATTATTTTGTGTCGTTTGAAGTCATCTTGCGGGGCACCTGCAAGTGTGAATTATTTATTCCGTAGGCAAGTGCAGCATCGCCCAGTCAGTGTTTGAGCAATGCTGCATCTATGAGTGAGGATGGAGCCGGCTGGATGGTTGGCAGGGCTCTAATTTAATATGTGATATTTCTCACTGACGCTAAGTGTCTGTGGCATTCTGGGGCCTGTAAATTAGCTTGACTCGATTCAATTAGTCATTGGGTGAAGATGACGCTCATATCGAGCAAATGAGTTTGTGGTGAACGGAGTCATTTGGAACTGTGATCACTCGCGTCTCCAAATCCTCTCATCCATCATGCTCATCTAGATTAACATAAATTTGTGTCTAGCACAATGTTTAACATGAAGAGCCGCGCTAATTGAAATAACACCCTCTACTTGAATTTAAATAGTGGTTGTTTGACTCAAGCATTCGTGTTTTATTCACCCTTGAGTTGAATCTGCGCCATCGGTGCAGCTGGCCAGCCCGTCTCTTGCTGTGTGCTTGTTTATTTACTTGTTTGTGTTCTTCCCCTGCGTGATTGACTGAAGTAAAATGAGTTATATAGGGGTGAGATTACATAATAGCTGACCTGCTTTTCCCACCACACTCCCTTATTTTGTGGAGAGAATGAAAAGCTGTTGCTGGAGAGGAGAAGTGGGAAAACAGGGAGCTTCTATCTCTCATGCTACAAAAATAGAATTGTTAGGAGCTTGGTGCCCTTGTCTCCATAGCGACGGCAGTGCAGTCCTCTTTGCTCTCCTCTTGGTGTGTGTGTGTGTGTTAGGGATGAGGGTCTGCTCCAAAGCTCTCTTTACTCTCTAGATGTACGTCTCTTATCTTAACTTATGCTCATTGCACTTATGATTGTGATCCGCGAATGTTCAGTTCAAAATAATATGTAATTGTTTCACGTAAATCCCATAAATAAGAGATTAGTGCCAGTGTTTAGGTGTTTATAGTAGCCAAATGGTAATAAAAAAAAAGTTTTTTTTTACTCTGAAGTTATGCCATGGTGCTACAATAAATCATAAATATCTTCTTGCTCTCAAAGATTGTAGACTTGACAGGAAAATGTAGGCTATCACACAAAAATCTATAAATGATTATGTTTTATTGTTTTTTTCTAACTTTGTGAAGATGAAAGCCAGAATGAAATGGTTCCATTGCTATTTGATAATGATAAAATCAAATGGATTTTATTAGATGAAATGGTCAGATCAAGGGGTTGAGAAGCGGACATTTAAAGATAAAGACCTTATTGAAAATCAGCCTTTCCATCTCTCAAGTCTGACTCTGATGAGCTCTTGGAGGAACAAGACAAAAGCTCATTTCGGCCAGTAAATGTCAGGTATGGGTGCTCTATTGGATTATGTCTCTTTGTGCAGAGTTTTAGAGCTTAATTCAATTCCTAATCAATGTGTCTCTGGCAGGAGGCCTTTCTCTCCATCAACATTAGGTTTTATCTTCGCTAACTCGCCTTCGGTCTGAGGTGGGCGGATGTGTTTTGCAGTCAGTCATGGTCGTATTCTAATCAGTTTGATTTATCTTTGGATATAATAAACTGAAATACTAACATCTGAATGAAATGCTGAAACATTTTTTAAATAAAAACAATAAAAGCGTACCTAGTTTTACTGTAGTTTATCCTCCAGAAACAAACATCAGAATTAAAATGGCTAAGATCCTTTATTACTATTTAAAAGGAAATGAAATTCTGCCATCTATTCAACCCCATGTCATTCCAACACCATAAGACTTTTTTAATCTTTGAGACTCGAGTAAAGGCATTTTAATGACACCTCACAGCTCAAGCATGACCAAAAAAAGAAATACATTTGCCATATTTGATTAGGACTTTATTTGTGTGCTGATATTTATATATGAATATAAAAGTCTAAATTAAATCTGTTGATGATTTTAAGTAATTGGGTATCTTCATAAGACTTGGACTTCTCAATTCATACAATTTACATTTGCTTTATACATTTTTTGAAGCATCAGATTTTTGCTTTTATTTTTGGGTAAATAACCCTTTAGATATAGATTACATAATATTTTAATATTTTATATAATTACATAATATTTACATTTGTTGATCAGTGTGTTCAATTTTGACTTCAGTTTTTGTCATGAGCTGTCATGTGACTTTAGAACTAAAAAGTGCTATGAAACTATGTCGTTTTTAAAGCTTGAAAACTCAGTCCCCATTATTTGTGACTGCATTGACTGGCATCTAGAGTAAATTCATACGCTGATCAGTAAATGATGACAGAATTTTCATTTTTGGCCAAACTAATCCTTTATATGTTATGTGTAAGTGAACAGGAAGTCTTCTCACCCATGTTCTCGGTGATTGGTGCTGTAGGAGAGACTTTTAACTGAATTCTGATGGTTGTTATATTGGCCTTTTTGTAGAGATGATTATTGTACCCTTTCCAGATCTCTGGGCTCAGGTGCTCTGTTAGGTGTGAGTAATTGAGTCTTCTCTCCATAACCCCCAGCGGCCAAGCTCTGGTAATCCCTCTGAAATGAGGTCCGCTCGTAACCACCTATGTCTCTATGCCTCAAAAGATGAAGATATGAAAAAACATATTATCTTCCTATCATACAAATGTAATCAATAGCTCATTAAAGCATCTGTATTTGGCATCTAAAAATCTTCATATGAGGCCATAGACCACAGAGCAGGAAGAGAAAAGATCTCTACAGGTAGACCTGGCTGGTGTCAGTGGGGTTCGGAGGGGAGAGGAAGGGCCTTGATGTGGGATTAGAGGGGATGGAGAGCACTTTGGACTGTTGTGTAAAATAGCAACATGGCCATCGATTGAGCTCTGCAGGAAATAAAAAATATTAATCAAGAACTCTCATGTTTATTTTGAAAGTTGGGTTATGTTCCCTCTAGAGGGTGAGGTATCAGCACTGATCAATGCTTTATGTGATAAAAGCTCAGTTCAAAATATAATGTGATCATACCTCTTCAGAAGGCTAATTTAGCTTGTTTCATGAGGCCTTATAAAATTTCTAAAAAATATATACGTTTATATTTTAAAGATTAACAGTAATTTGTTTGAGTGGTTTATTTTATTTTTTATTTATTGATTTGAAAACTAATTTAATAAATAAATAGATAACATAATATTTACATTTTTAATTAATTAATCAGATTTTGACAATTTTGG
Source organism: Enteromius treurensis (assembly GCA_032275025.1). NCBI lineage: Eukaryota > Metazoa > Chordata > Actinopteri > Cypriniformes > Cyprinidae > Enteromius > Enteromius treurensis. The sequence continues at coordinate 11,549,075 of JAUCMU010000026.1, read as the reverse complement.
GCAATCTTTAGAAGAAAGTGTGTGAGTCTATGATGGAATTGTTTGATGATTTGAGTATATGCTCTAAAACATTAAATATTGCATCTTGTATAGTCACATAAATGCTAATCTAGATCCGTGTGTATTGTTCCCTGTTAACACACATACACACACCGAGTTGAAGAAAAGTAGCCTTTAACTTTACAAGAAGTTTGTTTCTTTCTTGTTTTTTTTTTGTTTTTTTTTTATCAAACTAAGTTACATAACCAGTGAAATGGCTCATACATTTTTTCCCCTTTTAAAAAGCCTGTGTTTTTTTCTTCCCAAGCTTATGTTCCTCCGATACTCTCAGTGTCAGGGGTGGCTGGCTGGCGGCTTCACTCTTCCCACTGGCAGAAAGAGGCTGTGTGGATGGGAGAGATTGTCAGCTTTGTGGGTTACGTGGTGACAGGGGGGACAAAGGTGTGAGGAGAGTTGGCACAGCCAGTGGTACCAGGAAGACAGAGCCCGTCGCAGCTCACTAACTCTGCTCAACAGAGAGAGAATGTGTGAAAGAGACCGAGGGAAGAGTGTGAAGCAGACAAAGAGAGAAAGGGAAAAAGAGGAACTACGTATGTTAAAGAGGCAGCAGTTCAGAGAAAACGTAAAGCTCTAGTGCCAGCGAGAGAGATGAAATGCTGCCACATGCAGATAAGAATAAGCCAGGTTAAAGTGCACTTGATTTAATTATAATACCCTTAGGAAAGTGTGATTTTGGATAATATCAGCATAAATCCTTACCACATTTTGGTGCAAATACTGTACATTAAAGTAACCTGCAATAATATTTTTGTTTGTTTACATAATAATGGCATATATACGTGTCAAAGTTGAGCTACAATGGGAGGAACAGGACCTTAATGTCCATAAGAAGTGTCCAACCAGTGTGAATCATCTTTGGGCAATCCTTCAGGAGGCGTGGAGTAATATATCAAGTCAATGTTTGAATAAACTGACAGCTTGGATGCCCAGATGATGCAGAAATGCAATAGCTGCTAATGGTGTATATTTTGATGAATCAAAAATGAAAGTATTTTCTATGTATAAACTGTATATGTAATAAAATATGTTTTTGTAGTTTGTGTTGTCCCTTATCTGTGCAAAACAATTAAAATTACAATTTTAATTAAATAGAATTCATGCCATTATTGCCCAAACCCCACTTTTCTATGGTGTTTCCAAATTTTGGGAGGACAGCATAGCTTCTGTATTATTTCAGTTTAAGTTTCAGTTAATTAAGTATTAGAGCTTTTAATACAACAATACATATTTTATTTCAGTTAGTTGCCATGTAGCATTTATAAAAGTGTCAATTTATTTTGGCTTTATTTCAAACAACAACACCAAAAAAATGATTGTAGATTACAGTAGCAATGCTGTCTTTGTGATTTCAAAAATGACATTTTATCTTATATAAAAATCTTATAAAATCTTACAACTAAAAAACTAATATTTTACTGATATAATCAAGAAATAATAAAACCCAACTTCTTATAGTTTACAGTAGGTAAACTTTGATGTTACACAAATATTCAAAGACCGTCAGATAGATGCTAGAGAGCTGCTAAAGCGTTTGTACTGGCGTGTTAGTAATCTTTGCAGAGTTGGGTGCTGTGTTGATGAAGTGTATGTGAGTGGACAGAATGTCAGCGTGGCTGACATGATGCTGATGAGATACGCAAGCGTGCACATCTGCATTCTCAGACTCATGCTGCTTGCATGTTTTGCCTTATGCCTGTCTCTGGATAACACTTTATTAGTGGTGCAAGAATTGCTTTGTATGTGAATACTTCAAATAAACTTCACTTGTACAATTTTCACTTCCCCTAAAATCAAATATATCTATTTTTATATATGTTACTGTGATAGTGATATCCCAATCAATATTTGTGCATAAACGTTACAATTATGACTTTTCTCTGTTTCCTGTACAGCCATGTTCAACCTCATCCCGGTGGGCTTGCGAGTGGTGGCCATCCAAGGAGTTCAGACCAAACTCTACCTGGCCATGAACAGTGAGGGCTACCTGTATACATCAGTAAGTAATTGCAACTTTCTAATATAGACGTCGGTTAGTTTATGCATACTATACTTCACTCCTTCAGCTGTTTTAAATCAAGAGGGGAAAGTCACACCGAACTGCTGCTGTCAGACCAACAACTGAGCTCTAGTCATTAACACTCACTCCACCAGCGCACAACCCTCATCTCCTGCCAAATCATGATATCAGACACTCCAGATAAACAGACCTCCTTGTGACCCAAGATCAGATGCTCACATAGCCTTTAAGATATGTTCCTACATCCCAAACCCCTTACTGCGCTGAAAAAAACATCACTCCCAAGAGCACTCTACAGTCTTTCACAGATTTATCCATATAAACAGATGAAGCCTCCACTGTGTGCTAGTCTCACACCCTCTCTCCATATGGCAGGCTGTCAGAAAATGAGTTAAGTTACAGCTGTGACAAATATCTCAAGATGTTTTCATAACCTCAGCTCTACTCTCGTAGTTTAGATTATGCGCAGCCCCGCACGCTAAGTGGCGTGATTACAGGGTGGATGGCTTAGAGATGTTTGTTTACTGGCTGCGGTCGAGCCGAACTTTGCCACCCTCACCCCCTCACAGTCATGACCTTCCGCCTGCCTCTACCAGACGAAATGTCGGTGCTCTGGCATTCGTCTTGGTTACTATGGTGATGCAGACAAGGCAGTATGTGGGTTGTGGAAATGTACACCAGTCCAAATCATTTTGTTCAGCTTCAGCGAAAGATAGATGAGACCCTCTTGCTTTCATAAGCACACATGAAATCATCTTTAATTAGCCAAATACATATGGAGGACTGTTTGTAATTGGTCTTAATGTTTAAAAGTACATGCAAAACAATGAATCATCAATGCCTTCAGACTGTTGCAGTGAGTAATTACCATTATTGAAACATAGCTGTTGCCCAGAAGATGTTTTTCTCCGCCTTTCTCTGAAATACGAGGACGGGTGAGTTTTCCCAGTGCCTGAATTGAGTAACATGGTTTTCATTGTAAAGATGACTAATATCATCGCTGAAACATTTAGAAACTCGTGAAAATATGCTGAAGAGGCAGCCTACATCCCAACATTGATTGACTGCGTGAAGACATGAATAATGCAGTTACCTACCTGCCAAACTTCTGCTGCAAGACAAATGTCAGAATTTCACTATGTGGTTGGCATTACTGGAGCTCGTGTTGTCTGACAGGAGAGAGTGGGCGCAAACGAATACACAGTCTCAACAACAAAAACACACTCTCTCACTCAACCTCAATCTCCAGGCTGACATAAATCCTCCATATTATGAATAACAGTGGAATGATTATACAGTAAGCTTTGGAGAAAGATCATTGAGGAAATTTTGCAAAACACAGGAAGCTGAGAAGGCTGGCCAGGTCCAAGATCGCAGTGAATGAACTAAAACTAGACAATGTTAGTAAAGTTTCCTGTTTTCTCTAGATTTCGCATAAATGTACACAGTACCAGCAAAAAGATTAAGGTCAGTATTTTTTTAATGTTTGAAGAAAGTCTCTTGTGCTCACCAATGATGCATTCACTTTATGTAAAAATAGTAATATTAGGAAATATGGTTACACCTTAGTACAGGTCCAATTTTGCTTATTATTATCATGAGTATTAGTAGTATATTGGCTGTTTATTAGCATGTATTCTGGATACTTAATCCTACCCAATACATAAACTTAACAACTACCTTATTATCTTTAAAATTATTCTAATTTCACCATCATTTTTTGGTTTTTAATTTTCATAAATCTCTCTCAGAAAATATTTTTGTTTTCGTTTTTAAATGTGTTATGTAAACACCCCCACATCAGGAGAATCTCAAACCATTTAATTTTGCAGTTCTTCAGAGCGATTCGTTGACTAGTCATTTAAACAGCACACCAACTAGTTAATTTAAAAAAATTTTTGCACATACTAGTGTAGGATCATTTTTTTTTTTTTAGCAGCTTGCTCATCCATGCTGCAAACCTGTTGTCATTGAATCTGTCCTGCGTAGTGCTGCTTTAAGGACGCTTTGGGCTGAACTCGGTCACAGCAGGCGGGAGAAAGACAGGGCAGCAGACAAGAGTCTCTCACATGAAGTCTGATAAAAGCATGCAATCTAATCATGACATTAGGTGTGATACGGCTGTAACATATCCAGCATGAGCCTTTGGGAATGATAGACAAGCAACGTGATCTAAACACACACACAGCTACAGCACATCCTGACCTCAAGCACACTGTAACTCACGGCGGTTCTCTGTTCCCACTCAGTGACTTTAATGATGTGTGCTTCAGCGTCTGTAATGAAAACATATGTGCCGGAGTGCTCATTAAATTAAAACTCTGTTCTCAACAACAGTAACGTTGTGTCACCGTGTGGCATCCTGGTTCGACGGCAGAAGGACGGAGGCTATATTTAATGTTTCTCTGAGTGACAGCACAGCAAGGTTCTGTAGGTGTTAATATTTTATTACGACTGTAACCGTTAGCCTGAAGCGTGTTAATACACATAGGTCTTTGAACATTCATCTCCATTTGCTCCCTGTATTTATTTCGATTTTTAAAAAAGTTCCCAATATCGGAAACACAAAATTGTGAACCTTTTAATAATATGGACATGAGAGAAGATTTTTGGGTGAGTGAAAGCAGAATGTGTTAATGTTATTGAGTATACTGTACCTCAGTGAAGTAATCCACTGTGGTGGAGAGCTTTCAGCTGGCATAAGGTATTATGGGTGAAGGATATGAGTGTGTGGCATTACTAAAATCTAAACAGTATTATAAGGCCTTTTAATGATTTAGTGTGGTGTAATTCTGCATTCTCTGTGTTCTTGTAATGCGTGTGTGTGTGTGCACTTCTGAGGTTTTTATCGCCCTCACTGGTTCTTTATGTCTGCTGCTATGGAGCCACACAGCCAGCCAATCATACACCAGTGATGTTGGGTAATCCCCAATCAATGTACTGTAGTGAGTGACGTATGAGAGGTTTAAAGCAGTTTTTGTGCTGCTGGGAAGATTTACACCCGTTTCTGTTAGTAGATTTTCTTTTTCCTTTGTCTGTGTTTTGTTGTTAGTTAAATATATATACAGTACAGTTCAATTGTCCATACAATAATGAGGTTTTTGCCAATTAATCATTGTTTGGAATCTTTTCATAAATGTGGAAAATTTGGACTGGTTTATGAAAGTGAATTGAACTTTATCATACAGTGCTGTGTGTGCGTCCTAACTAGTCAAACTAGTCAGTAGACAAACACTTTTACTACAAACCAGTCAATCAGCAGTGCAAAATGAAATCATGCTGACTCACCAGTGCAGTTCACTTTAAAGAAAAAACTTTGCACAATAACCTTTTTTTCCCTCTTTTGAGATCTGGCAGTCTGCGAGGGCGTTTCGCCTCTGCTGACTTATTGTATGTTGTAAAGTTTTAATACTTTCCAAAGGTTCTCTCATAGGGAGCTCAGTAACCGGGTTTACATGCTCAAGAATATTACAACTCGAATCAGAATTTTTATTCTTTCAGTGAGCACTCAGAGAACCCTGAAAACCACATAGCAACATG
>JAUCMU010000026.1:11491497-11505009 GCA_032275025.1 Enteromius treurensis | reverse complement strand
TGCAATTAATCATAATTAATAGTAATTATTTATATCAATATCTATATTCCCTTATTGAGCATTAAAATATGTTACAAACGTTTATTGTTTATGATTTAATTCACATGTTGGTATTTGTGGTTTATGGGGACTCTCCAATGTGTTTTTTGCACAACTGCACAAACTGTATGTGCTGTTGCCTTACACCTAAACCTACTCCTTACAGGAAACTTTCTGCATTTTTTGATTTTCAAATAAGCATAATTTATTTTTTAAGCCTTTTTTTTATGGGGACATTGGCAGTGTCCAAATTGTAATACTTTGGTCATGCTTCTGTCCCTATGAACCACAAATACCAACACTCGCACAGAGTTTGTTTACAATAAATACATGGTGACTTTGTATACTTGTATAGGCACATTCATGATATTTTGACTGACGGCTGCATTGCTGTGATTGTGGTGCACCTCTGTCTGACTGAATTATTTCAGAAATGTCAGCTATGCCCTCAGGTTTACATTCAGAGTGTGCGAACGAGCCACACTTACAGCATGGTCAGTGGAGCGCGCTGGTCTGACAAGATGGAGAACAACTAGAGAATGACCATTTGCTGCAAGACCATGTCATGGTCATTCCCTACAACAGTCAAACTGACACCAACACGTGATGTACCAGACACATGGGTTATGCACTAGTGTTTGGATTGCAGAAGCTTAATGTTTAGTTTCTTTCTCTGACACTCTTGTTGTAGCCACACTTTGTGAGCTAAAGTTATGCTTCCGTAAGCAATATTCAGGCTTCTTCTCAGCAGTAGACTTTTTCTACAGTCTGCCAATTCCAGACAACAAATACTGTAACTTGGCTTAGATATTTTAGAACTTTCAAGCAAAGTCATTGGAGTAAGTTTAGATTGTCATGCATAAAAAAACAATGCAGGCAGATAACAGTGTTTGTTATAATTATTAATTATAATTAAATAGTATTTTATTATTGTTGATGTATAGAGTAAAAGGATTGTTCACCCAAAAAACAATGTGCTCTGGCACATAGATATATACAGGGTGCGATTTGTCGGTGTTACATTTCTTGTCTGTTTAGTTCTGTTCTTAGTTTCGTTTTCATGTCTTCCTGTTTGCCCTTATTTGGTCCTCCCTGTGTCTATTCGGATGATTTTATCTTTAAACAATGTTTTACTATGCTGCGTCCTTTAATTTGGAGTAAGATGCATTAATTTTGCATCAGACATGTGTCACCCTGCTGGAAGCTGATTGGTCGAACTTCGTTTTGAGATCTCTAACCCAGAACATAACCTGCCCCGGAGCAGGTTAGCCGTGTAGCGCAAGTTACCATGGCAATGAACACTAATTGAAGCCCATTTTCTGTCATGGTACCTAAAACCCAGGATTGGTGCAAACTAATCCTAAACTTACCTGGCTAGCCAGCTAATCCAACTTCATGGTACAGACCCTAGTTTTGTCTGTCAATGTATGGGTTAAGTTGGCTTGTTGGATTTATCTCCATGTTTGTTTTTCTTTATTATTGCTTTTGTTATTGGAAGATTACGTCTCCTGTGATCTCCTTCTCCGTATTCAGTACCAGCATAACAGTCGGGGTCTATGCATTTCTGCATCTAAATCATTTTTATTTTATCATAAAATGATTTGCGAAACTCACTATTAAGTTCAATTTTGAATCAAATGATTCACGGAAGGTACTTTGAAATTCCGTTCTGATTCAAAGGTTTCACAAAAATGTATTTGAAATCTCGTTCTGAATCAGATGATTTGCTATACGTGATCCGATTGGAGCACTTTGAATCATTTTGCAATGCAATGGTTTAACTGACTCAAAAGCTCTGTTGAGTCTTTTTTCCATTGTATTAAAAATATTTCATGACATGACACTTGCTTGCCTAAAATGATGGATTTATCATGAGATCATTTATCATGATTTATCACAGAAAAAAAAATATTAAAAAATTCCCCCTTCTGCTTTTTACAGAAATTGCAGCCTGGATATATACTCATCGGAGATAGCACACATTCGCCTGCAACATGTCTTAAAGATCTCTTGATCTGGAAAGCATCTGCTGTCTACAAACTTTCAGATGTCAGTTTAACATACATTCTAAATTATAAACATCTTAAAGACATCAAATAGATGTCTATTTTACATCTAAAAGGAGTCGTTCGATAGACCTGTTGAAGATGAGCAAACAACCTAAATAATATGTCTTGCGGATGTAGATTAATATGTCAGATAGATGTCTCTGAGATGTATGTGCACTACGGGGATAAATGTAAATGTAGATCCTTACGTATCGTGGCCCATAGAAACAGGAATGAGGAATCTATGTATATATTTTCACAGGGTTTAATTTGGATTTTTCTGTGCATGTCTTTCTTTTTATCTCAAAGATTATGTTCTCATTGACTTGCATTGTATGACTGACAAACTACAACAGTTTGGGTTACAAATCATTGCTTGTGTTCTACTGAAGAAACAAAGTCACCAAGATCTTGGATGACCTGGGGTTAAGCAGAAAATCATCAAATTTAAATTTAAAGTATTTGTCAGTAACGTCCTTTATTATGGTTGGGCCAGTAACTGAAGCATTGTTCCATTAACTGCCAATTTTATTTTTCACCTTTGGTGTCCACATCGCACAGTCTCACATTTTGCATTTGCCTAAACCAGTGAAGTGGCAAGGTATAACCCATAATAATGAAATAATTTCCACTCTTCATTATCAATATCTCTTTAGTGATTAGCACTGCCCTGCTGTTATGAAATTTTAATGCTTTGAGGTCCATTGCACTTCATAACATTGAAAGCAAAGCATTAAGTTATGATCAAAGGATCGATTGCACAAACGAGTGCCATTTTAAAGCAGCCAGAAGCAGTTTACATGAGCATTGTTCAAAGATCCCTATGAGACTGAAGCTTTTAGACCAGGATGTTGGGTGGTTCATGGTCCACGTTCATTTAAAATGGGATTACTGGACCTCTGCAATGACCCGGACAAGGCAAAGCTCTTTCTTTCTCTCTAATGAAAATATTTCATTTCCTACTATTTAATTTTTCATTCTGCTGCTGTCTGTCACAGACCTCCCTCTCTCTTTCTCTTTGGCTCTGTTTTGTTTCTGTGCACTAGTGTGTAGGTGGACTCAGCGAGATGCTTTTTTCCCCTCAGTCCTAGTGAATGATGATCTTCCAACTTTGAACATGACCACAGTAACCGTGAGTTGTAGTCAGAGTGGGAGGTCTGCAAATATCTGCCACACATTTCCAAAGACTTCAGATACGGATGTGGTGAGATACTGACATCAGGTCACGGACTTATGCAGCACACTGCTTGGTCAACACACTCAATACTGTGGCAGGTCTAATAACAATGACACTAAGAGTCAATTGATTTTAGCTAGTTAGGAAATTGATCTGGATTCTGGCATCAGTTGTTGTTTACTCTTAACTCCATCAGGGGTCTAAAAAACTCTTCTCGGTTTTGAACCTAAAATGTTTTTTTCAAGAGACCGCAAGCTGCTGTTCGATGTATTAAGTAGCATCAGCATTTCATGTACCTCCGGTATTTTGTAGATCACAGCACAGTAATAGATTGCTTAGCAGTTTGAATGCGAAATTCAACTGAGGGCCAGATTGTTTTTACACAGTGGTAACAAAAAACATATTTGTGTAGCCTAGTGGTTCCCAAAAATGTAGGAAAGTAATTGTTTGTTTGTTTCTAGTGTTTACTGGAACTGTTTACAATACTTTAATTTGATATTAAAGACACATTATTGGGTAACAGCTGACCCAAATTAAGCAATTAAAATAATTACCAGAGCTAATATGACTTTCATGTTATGTTTGGAGTCAGAGAGACCCAAATGCTATATTAAAATCTCAAATTAACCTAATTATCATTAATGTAGCAGGGCTGTGCCTTATGTCATGACTTTTGAACCAGTTCAAATGATTAAACATACTTCTGTTCTCTGTGGGAAAGCTGTTTGGGGTCTCTGTGATCCTTGATATAAAAACATGATTCAGGGCTAGTTAATTTTCAAATGTTACAATTATGTTGTTAGTTGCCACTGTAGTCGCAACAATCCTGCAAATTGACTGTGGATTAGTATTTGCTTAATGTGGTTTTTTTTTCTTGCTGGGGTCAAAATGCCCTCTAACAGAAGCAACATTGCAATATTGAACAATAGTCATGTTTTCCACACATCAATTATTCTTTATTTTGTGATAGAAGGTGAGAGTTCCTTAGAGTATCTAACAGATGGGTTTTAGTTTTTTAATATTTAATTCATTCGTTTGCTTGACTCCCAAAAGGACAAAGTGCATGCAGAATCAGCACCATGCTTGGAACCACCAGAACATAAGGAGTGCTCATGTTGTATGCTTTTACATGCTCCTTTGAAATCATCTGTTCCAGGAAATCCTATAAAGACATTCCTCCTGATGCAGGTCTTTTAATTATTGTTTTATGACCTGTTTCTCCCAGTCTCAATTTGTTGTTGTTTTCCAGAGGTTTTTTTTTTTTTTTCTTCTTTCAGAATAATAGATTAAAGGTCAGATTGAATGATCAGTGGATTGTTTATTTAGATTCGGGGAGGCTATATTGTTCAAAATGAAAGCATCTCACTACTTCAGCTGTTTAAGTGGGGCATTGATGACCTCACATTTGATCAGCTGTGTAAAGCCAGTCGATTGTCTCCATGTAGAGGATATTTACTGTTCAGTTTGCTACATAATAAATCCTAGATACAGATTTTTGTAATGATAAATTGAAAGAAAACAGTAAACGATTGTGCAGGTCCCTCAGAGGAGCTTTTGTTGCGACATCTGTGATGTTTCACTTGCTGAATGTACTGTAGTGTCTGCTGGGCTCAGTGCGATGTGGTTTTTGGGGCTGTGTGGCCGATGATTCAAATGGTTCAGTGCTGTAAGTGCATGATTAGTGTGTGATGAGCCGCGAGGTCTCCTCCTTCACACTAAAACGGCTTCAGGCTCACAGATAAAAGGTGCCGTATAAAAGTAATCCATCATCAGCAGACTTTATTACCTGTGAAATGGTTCACGCTGTGTTCTTTCGGCGGTAACTTGCTTTTATGTTCATGCAAAATCAAGAGACAATAAAGGAAAAAAATCTTAGCTCGAGAGTTGAGATTTTGCATATTTGCTCAGCTTGAAACATCGAAAACTGTTCTAGAAGCTTTTGAGGAAGTGCCATGAATTTTGGATACATGAATTTTGAAATAACCTTAGACATAGGAGTTAAAGGGGTCATATCATGAGCAATCAAATTCCCTTTGATCTGGAAGATAAAAAGAGCTCTGTGTATTATGCAAACATACTGTAATTTTCGGAAACTGCCTTTCTGTCTTTTTTTTTTTTTAACTGAGCAGCACAAAAGGCTTATTCTGAACTTGCATAGCTTTTTGACTTTTTGCGCTAATATTTGAGTATGTTTAGCTGTTAAAATGTAACTTGTTCATTTTTTTTCTTTAAGGTATCTGGAGCATCCCAAATTTGTTGTAACAGTTTAAGTACAACGGTAAGCATTTATGCTACACTGTAAAAAAAAAAAATGCTATGAAAAAAATGTAATAGGTTAGTCAGTTGCTGTAATATATACATGGGACATATATAATATGATATGTAATTTTATACAGGGTTGTCAGTAAATTAAAGTAACAAACCAGATTTTAATTGAATTGAATGGTTTGCATTCAAAATGTATTGTTTGTAAATAACAGTTTTATGCCTTAAAATGTATAGAGTTTGTTCTGAAAATATGTTTACAGTTTTTTTTCTGTGTTTATTTATTTATTTTATTATTATTGATTTTACAGATTTATGTCACAACATTTCGTAAATTGCAGATTTATTTATTTACAGTGTATGTTTTGCTCAGTTTTGTTCCAACTCTTAGGTTAAAGAAAGATTTGAAAAGGGGCCATTAAAAGAATATAATGTTGCCTTTAAAAAAAGTAAATATCTGATGTTTATTTACACAAATTGGTAATTTACTTTACCGTTAAAGTATACAACTGTTACAGTTTGTGGTCAGTAATATATATATAGTATTTTTAACAAATTAATAATTTTATTCAGCAAGGATACAATTCATCAAATGTGTAAGTAAAGATATTTTGTTACAGAAGTTATTTATTTGTTTATTATCAATGCCGTTCTAATAAAAAATTTAATGTTTTTGGAGGGTGGGAAATGCACTCAATAAGCATGATAGAATGATTTTAATCTCATCTGCAAGGCTGCAACACCTGGACACCATATTTGAGAAAGCAAGCTTTATCCAAGGTCTCTGTCAAAGACACTCTTGGGGTTGCCTAGCTACCAGACAGCTGTCTGTCACCATTCCTTGCCTTACACTTATTGTCTCTTATAATCCATAGCCTCCGCTTTTCAGAAACAAAAGCTTCTAAAAGAAAAACAAGCAAATGAAATCATTACTTGAAGAAAAAGAGCTGTGCTCAAAGCAAAGCACAGAGGTCAGATCTTTTAGAACAAATTTACATCTTCATATTGCTGTAATATTAACCTAGCCCTGCTGTTAGTTGATCATTTACAAAGGAAGTCAGATCCTTGGAAACCATGTGCCTTAAGAAACTGTCTGTATTTTGTATATTTACACATTTAGATGTTGCCTATGCAGGTGCAAAGGCAGATGTTTCTTTCACAAACTCCATTTATTTCTCACCACATGATTGAAGTGTTTAGAAATTGTACTAAATATTCAAGATTGCTATGTTTTCCTATGCCTTTGGATATGCCAGCTCAAGATTTCTAAATGGGGTATTCATACATCCTAACTAAAGATATTCATAGAGTGCCTCCAAAATATTCCTAGAAAATAGCCGATGCAGGGGTCTTTCTCAGAAAAGAATGAATGAATAAATCAGCTCAGGTCTAAATGATAACTCCAAATTTCATCAGAGACTGGGTAGCTGGCAAGTAGAGTGAGGTCTGCCTTTTGGGATAGTGTCTGTAATGGAGATATGAGAGTGTGAGTTTGCAGCTGTGTCTGTAAATATTGCTCCGTAAAGGACTAGTGAGTATCAGTGCCCAGTAGAAGCCACCACCATAAGATTTTATGAAAATGACTCTTTGGAATCATGAGCTCTTGATGTGCTCTTGGCCATGAAAATTGCCAGGGCCGCCAATATTTGAAGCTATAAACTTGACTCAGTGGCTACTTTGTCATGTTGTGTTTCCACAGTGCGGCAATTGAATTGTTGTGGGGCTGAAATGCTGTTGTGGCAAGGCAAGAGTTGTGCTGACATTTATTGTCTGAGCTCAGGGATAACAATTCTATTTACACATTTCTACAGCGAGATGGATCTGAAACGCTCTCTTATCCTTTCAATTATGTTTCCTTTACGTAATTCATGATATAAGCATTATCATTTCTAGTTATAAATACTTTAAAATGGCTTCTCTGAGAAGGGTCAATGTCTCTGGAAATGTGTTTTGAGAAAGATTAGGCCTTTAACATGCAAATGTATGCATTAATCTAGGATACTTTTTTTAAGTGTACAGTAGAATTCATATTCTACAAATAAGTTCTGTACATTTATATTTTTATCAAATGTTTTCAAAAGACTCAAGCAATTTGTTCTGAAACACTGATTCATCAGGAACTCCACTGCTTTATTTTATTTAGAGATACAGTTTCATTGGTGAAAAAAAAAACAAAACAAAAAAAAACACATGATAAAATGTCTCTAAATGTAAGTTGATCCTTATTTATCTCTTTTGTAAGCAATCTACTCTGGTTTGAAAGGTGTTTATTGTGCTTCGACTATTTTATTTGAAGATAAGTCAAACTACTTGCATGGGTAGAAAGCATTTTTTTTGTTTTGTTTGGTTTCTCACTAAATAAGAATATATAGTGTGAGGACACTTTTAATTAACTAAATATATTGTAAGTAAAGCAAAAGTTCCTATATTTTAGTTTTGGGGTAAGAATAAATTTGTGTAGCCTATATTCGCTTGTGAATTCTACATAAATATTATATGAGAAAATGTCAGTGCACATACTAAAAGTAGTAAGTTAGTAGACCTAATGTGTTTTTTTTTTTTTTTTTTCCATTTTAACTTGTTCTTGTACTTCTGCTCTATTAGGTTATTTACTGTGTGAGTGTGTGTATGTGTGTGTGTGTGTAAATGCAAGCTTTGACTGGCAGATGACTCACAGTTGACTATGAAATCACAGTAGTAATTTATAGCAAGTCGAGATGTGTTTACAGCAGTTTGCAGGATGGATTCTTGAATCGCAGAAATTACTGAATTTGCTCTTATTAGTTTAGTTTCTCATTCATAAATATTACATTTGTTTATGAAAAAAGTTCATGATCAAACCCGCTTACGCAGGATATAGGCCTGCTAAAATCCCAGCACACATGCTACTGACCTCAATCTGGACATGAAACCAGATGTTAAAAGTGTAAGACTGATTTTAGCACTTTAGTCAGATCCAATTTGTCCGCCCGCACACAAGGAAAAAAAAAAAACACAGGGGAGAAGGGTAGAGAAGCTCAAAGTGGCTTTGAAAAGCACATCAAAAAGGCCCTATCACAAATTCTTAAAATACAATAAGAGGCTTGATTTGCAGGCGGCTCTGAAGTGTATTTTTTGCATGTTTCATGGAATTTTATTTCTTGTAATACAAACCATACGCAGACAATGTTAAACTCCCGAAATGTCACAGTGCTTTTTACGTGTAGACTCACTGAGCAGAAACTCTGGTGTGTTGTCAACCCAGCTGATATTTAGGCAAAACAGGTGTCAGCTGCAGAGGAATGAAATACAAATGCATTTCCATAAAATCGTTAAAACTGACATGTTTTGATGATATATCGCAGAATCAATGCCATATGCATCTGGTGATCCATAAACACTTTCAGAAGCTGTGCTTGAGAACCTTAAGTCAACGAAATAATTGCATTGGAAATTTGTTAGTTTCACAAAAAGTGTTAACTCGGCATGGTTGTTTGCTAACTGATAATTATATCATACAAATGTAATGTATTTACCGGCCATCAATGCACAGAGAGAAAATAAATGAGGGGAGATTGGAATGACAACTCCGACAGATTGTTCTTGTGGAAGCCATTTTCTGTAGTTTGGAGATGGGGAGCAAATCATATCACATATTCATAATGAAGTGATGAATTCTTAATGGGCTTTAGAACAGAGGTGAAGACCTTTGCGTTGCCAATAAAAAACTCCTGCCAGTGATTTTGAAAAAAAAAAAAAAAAAATGTGATGACTGTTGGAATCTGAAAAAAGATGCTCATGTTTATGCTGCAAATTTTATTATCAAGTTGTCAGTATTTTAAAATTAGCTATGTGTTATTTTCTAAGTATATTCATAAAAATAAAGATCTTCATTGGTGTTGTTCATTGGCATATTTCATCAAGTGTATTTAACATCCAGTTAACAAAAAGACTTAATAGTGGAAAAGGGTTCTTTAGATTATTCGTAGCTCCTCCCTCTGTTCACTGAAGGGATCTTTAAAATGCAGTGTTTTTGGTGATTTTGGAAACTTTACTTTTAGTGTACCAATACTTAATGTGATTAACAATGCATAAGTTGTGACGTGGTCATGTGCTTTGCATATTTGCTGCATGAAACCTCATGCATGAGGCCGTTGCTATGGCAGCATTCAGTCTTTAGCTTCAGAATAATTGAAGATGTTGTTCATAGTGAGGTTATACATAATGACTCATGCTCTCCTTGCTTTCATATTCCATTCACGAGTCCTAAGAGTTTGACCCTTAAGCATCCCCATTGTTTTACACTACAAAGCACCTGCAAAATATGCAACCCAACAAGCTCAGTCTGAGCGATTGCGAATGGCTTAGGAACACTTCAGAGGTACAAATAAGAAGGAGTGCAGCATGAGGTTTCCTAAATATGCAATCAACCATCAGGTCCAATTACTGTTAACCGCTATGCATTAAAAGCAATTCTTTGGTGCTGGAACTATTACAACATGTTCTGTAGGTCATTGGCTGCTTAATTGACTTGCCTCAGAACAAGGAGAATAGCACATAGCTCCCAGCAGTAAAGCTGTTTATTGTTTCCTTAGGATTTCATTGTAGATTCTGGCAGGTTCATTCCGGGATTACTCTCTGGAATGGCCTCGGGATATATGGGGATAGGATTGGGATGAAGCACAAGGGAGAAAAGTGGGGCTCAGGTTTTCTGTGAAATAAAGATGGAGAACGTGGCCTTGAAGGGCCACCTCTGTGCTACCGGCATAGGCTAGAGTTCATCTGAGGGGTGCAAAACGCTGAAATTGCACTGTGACTACAAGAACGTGCTAATGGAAAGGGTTTGTGCAGCCAGAGGCAGGGGAATATAGGGGCTTGGGATAAATCACTCCGGAAGGCTTTTTAGATCCGTTTATAGACACAGGTGAGACGATGTTAGGTTTTTATTTTGAGTCGCATTTCCTCCAACCTTTGGCCATCTGGATTGTTCAGACAGTGTGTTATTTCCCCAATCCAATTGTTTTATTTTGTGGCATTTTGTGTTGGCATCTAAACTTTGCTCCTTGCCAGCTGTCATGCACAGAGAGTTTTGCAAAGATAAGCACATCCATGACTCGCTATGTGGGGTGCAAACTCGCCTGTGCAGTACCCCCAGGACAGACAGCAGATGGTTGATGCGAGAATACAATGATGGAAGGGCAGAGAGACAGAGAAGCAAAGCGTTTTGCAGACTTTGGAGGAGAAAGAGCAAACAATGCAACTGCCGGGACAATATCGCCAATTCTGGATGTTTTACAAGAGAGAACAAACTTGTGTGAGCCAAGACCACCTTCAGAGCAGTTTTAATATGGTAATCACACATTTGGATACATTCTTCCATTTCTGAGTATCTAAGTTTGATTTTGTTAGCGTGTGAAATGACTTGAGCAATAAAACATGCTAAATGATAAAGATTGACATCTTAAAGATTCCACAACAAAGTTGAGCTGATGATAATATATATTAGTATTTTTCAATTATTACAAAAATGCATGGAAAAAAAAGAAGCCCTGGAGTGTGACAACATATCCTGTTTTCAGTAGTTTTACTACTTTGTAGTGTGACTATTCATTTTAGCACTGTCTAATGATGTTTGGGTGAAACACAATTTCTTATTTGATGCAAAGTTTGATATGAGTTAAAATTTGATTATGTTTTTCGATAAGACTTTTAGTCAGGGTACATGGGTGTATGATGTTTGTGAAAAATTCAGAATTGAAGAATTGGATCTCTTTCAGTTTATTAGTGTCAACTGGAACTATCCTGGAGATGAGTTAGGTTTTAATTTGAAATGAGGTTAAGAGCAATTTATGATTTATTTGATTTATTTTATGAGTTCATGTTGTGAATAAGAGGTAGCTCAGGCTAATAGAGAGAACTTTTGGCATTGCTGTCTGCCTGGATCCTAGTATCAGTATTTATATTCTGTTTTTACAGCCTATCTTAAATTTTTATTAAATTAACCACTTAGCTTCAGTCAGTCCAATTTTTTTGTCCAGTTTTGGGTCCAGAAATCTCAGTACACAGCTAAAAGAAAAGTATTCTTTCGTTAGTGTGTCCCTGGTTTTGATGACATACGCACATACATACACACTTGAAAGCTTGCTAATACAGAGGGTACAAAAGCACTGGCTGTGAGGTAACCTACGCAGAGTGAAGGTCTATTATAGTTCAAAGAGAATGATACAGAATGGTTTATGAGCATTGGCTCAGAGCCTTTTCCATTAGAGCAGATAGCATTGAGCTTATTAAAAAGTAGACATGTCATCTCAAGGTTTTGCGCTTGCTTGCGTGTCACTCGGCTTTGGCGGTACTGTATGTTACTGAACAGAGTCCAATTTTTGTAATTATCTTAGAATAGAGCCATCTCTGCTGGTTGAAAACACACGCTAGTCCTAATTTCTGAAGGTGAAGCATTAAATGATCCACCAGCATTAGCTACTATAATCTAAAATGTTTATTCAGGAGTGGGGTGATACCAACATTTTATTTTTGTGGCTTTTAGTACATATCTGTTAGCTCAGAGGTCATTTGCACTATAGTGTACTTCCAAAAGTTGAGCTAATTATCTTTTAGCATGAAATTAAAGCAGTTTTTCTTTTTATAGACCACAAATGTCCAGCATAATGCCACATCCGGCAACACTTTGATATATTGTGTAAGGACCTTTCTTTTTTTTTTTTTTTGGACTTCAGGTCGCTGCTCAACACCATCATCCCTGAAGCTGACCTAGCTCTCATGTGTCCACCCTATCTGTCAATGGATCACCAACTTCCTGACAGACAGACAGACATCAGCTAGTAAGACTGGAAAGACTCACATCTAACCCCTGTACTGTCAGCACAGGCACCCATACAGTGATGTGTCCGATCTTTATTACTCTTCCACATTTTTATAAACAACAGCACCTCTAAACACATATTGGATATTTATTGTGGATGCTTTTTGACCATGCACATTTTACATTGTCTGTGCAATTATTTACCATACACTTCATATTACAATTACACTTTTGCATATTTATATACAGATATTTGTTATTGACCACAGCAGCTTTCACTCCAAAATTGGCATCCCTGTGTTTTAATCTAAAATGATTTATTCTAATTTTACATATTTTAGTAAATCCTTTTACATCACTTCATTAAAACCCTTTACACGTGACTTTGTTTACAGTCAGACTTGTAAAAATCTGTGCACTCAGACCCTGACAATATATTCAGTTTTACTGGCACCTGTCTTTTTGTGTGTGTGTTCCAGTTTAGTGTTCTGTAAATGAACGGACTGTGGGAGGTTTGTGGGTGTGCCATCTGAGGCTGAGGCTACTCTCCCTCCTACAGTCAGAGCCCCATACAGGCAAAACAAAGAGATCTGTGGTGCGCTGACAACCACCACAAACTCACATCATTCTGGCGGCATCTTATTTATTTACTGCTCACATCACTTTCTTTTCCCAGACTTCTCTCTGCTGAGACTGTGATAGAATCTCAAGTCTTTGTTGAACGATTAGAAAGCACTAGCTACTTAAACACCTACTGTAAGTAAAAGTTTAAGTGAAAACCATCAGAGGACAAACTCTTTTATAGCGAAAGCAGGATTGTCAATCACTTTGACATTTGAAGTAGATCACTGTCCATCAGCTTTAATTTCAATGAAGCTCATTGACTGGTTTGTCTTATTTAAAGAGAGCTAATAGTCGATCAATCTCAATGCAGTTAGTCTGACCTAGTATGGCACGGCTGTGTTGAAAATGATGTGTTGGGGAATTCTATGATGTTTCATACTGGATTGACATGACTATGGTATGTCATTTGGGAAAGCTTTCTTATAGTATAGCTAAATGTAGTCGTAGACCAATTTCAAGAGAAAGCGCGGTCAAAATACAACACAGCTGCCAACAATCGCAATCCAGCTGCCAACAATCAGCTAACTATTACCGCCTCCATAGTTAGCTAATCAGGCCAC
>JAUCMU010000026.1:11464883-11477640 GCA_032275025.1 Enteromius treurensis | reverse complement strand
TTTCACGATTTGAAATGGCTCAAATCTACTTTTTATTAAGTTTTAATTAATCAATAAATACCATCCAAGGCTGACTTGTCCAAAACACTTCTTTATTTTCTGCTAAGAAACCCCAGAAGTTATGTGAAGTATAGCTCCATTGTTGTTCATAGTAAAAGAAAAGGGGAAAAAAAACAAAGTCATATTATGTTAGTTGTAATAAACAAAAATGTGGAAAAAAAAATCAAAGAAATTCTCTTTTTTTATTGTATTTTTGCCGTATCGAAAACATACCGAACCGAACCGTGATTTTTGTGAATCGTTACACCCCTAATACACACACATACATATATATATATGTTTTAGATTTTATATTACTGTATTTGTGAATAAAAGAAACATTCAAAAGCATCTGAAAGGTAGTGTTCATTACATACCACAAAAGCAATGTATGAATGATTTATACTGTGGGTCTGTTATTTGTACAGTTTTACATCAAGAAAGATAAAGACTGACTTAAATGGAAGAAAATATATTTTTCTCAGCTGTTAATCTTACGTGATTTGGGGTCCATGAATTGCTGTCATAGCAGGAGCAAACGTGCGGTAAAGTGAATGATTGAAAACCGGGGAGCGGATGTTGGCCAAGACAGCATCCAGCAGCGGCTGGCACAGGTACTGCTTTTTGGTAGAAGGCACTGGCGGAGGGGGAGGAGTCGGCTGCAAACCCAAACCAGACGTCATGGTAGAAATTGGTTGAAAAATACAACTTAACTTTGACTCCCTCGAGTTACTTACCACTGCCATGTCATTCTTTAGTTTCTCCAATGCTATTTCACACTTTTGTAGTGTTTTAAGTGGACATCTAGTGGAGGACAGCAATAACACAACCTTAATCACAAGACAAAGATCGAACACTGGAGACAATATTCAGCATCTCTGGTTTCTTACCTTGTGTTGGGGTCAGTCAAAATGTTGAGCAAACTTTTCATTTTGCTCAAATCCTTCTTCCTATCTGTAAAAACCATAAATAAACCATCAACTTTTAAGATCCACACTGAAAAAGAAATCTGCATCAGAAGAGATCTCCAGTACCTTCATTTTTGTCTATTTTGTTAATCATCCTGCGCAGCGGCTCAATATATTTTGACAGCTGCTTCAGTTTGTCCATGTAAAGCTGGTCCTCAGATTGTGAGGACCCTGCTGGGCTCATCACAGAGTTTGGATTGCCTGTAATCAACAGTGATAAGTAAATAAGTATTTTTGTATCTAAATAAATACTGTGCAAAAGTCTTAGGACACTAGTATTTTCACCTACAAAAAATGCTTTAAGTGGGTTATTTCTATCTTTTGCTGTAGCGTGTCAGTTGGAAATATCCGTTTACATTTCCAAACATTATTTTTGTCATAAATTGTAATAATGCAGTGAGATTATTGTCTGCTTATTGTTTGAAACTCAGTGTGCAAAGACATTAAGTGTAAAAAAACACAGAATGTAATAAGCATGCACAATGAAATATTTAATATTAACTAATTTATACATAGCTTTAAAAAAAAACAATTTTATGAGTATAACTAGAAAGCTTATCTGTACCTGGTGTATTGAGAGGTCCTGGTGAAGGTACCTGGAGGGGGTAACTGCGTGAAGATGCAGGACTCTGGGACGGCTGAGGAGAGGGACTGGGTTGGAAACCTCCAGGAGAAGGGGTTGGACCAGAGCTAGAACGAAAAAGGTTTAATTACCCTTTTTTTTAGTTATGCCAATACAGTAGAAAAACTTAACTATTATTTAATTATACCTGACAGAGTTGGGCTGAGAGGAAGGAGGCTGGGGGGATGGCTGAGGCTGGGGGGGAGGAGGCATCGGCTGGGGCGTCTGCACCTGAACTGAGGAGGGTGACGGCATCATTTGTTGACCCTTTGAAGAAGTTAGAAGAGAGGAAAATTAAAATTAATTCAAAGTAGTCACACGAGTGGAGGAAAGCTGGCACAGCACTTGTGAAGCCAGTTACCTAGAGATAACAGACATACTGTCAAAACAGCTTGCTCTGACTCTACAGCACCAGTAGATGGCGCTATAAAACCAGTAGATGCTTTTTTTTTCCAATTAGCTCTCTGGCACTTTGAGAGAATAACAAAATCCAGTCCACTTACCTGTGCCACACACTTTTCATTTTAATTTTCAAGCTGCCCTAAGTGCTTCTGGGTCATTTCTGACTAAATGTTTCTGATTGTAAAACTAGTTGGGGTTGGGGGGGGATGAAGAGAGGCAGGTGAGTGTGGATTATGGGCAGCCTTCGCTCTAATGTAAAGCCACAGACGTATGCACCCACTGGGATCCAGCGCTGAGACCCAGCACTCAGCCCTGCGGTAAATACCTGTGGCATTTGCTGTCCTCCAATGGCAACAGGGTTTTGAGGAATGGCAGAGTTCAGGGTGGCGCGGGGCAACCGGGGTGGAATTTGCATCCCAGGACGGGGCATCATCTTTGAGGAGGACAGAGGGGACAACAGACATGTCACAAGCAAAACAATAAATGCAGTGCATCAGCGGACATGAGGAAGCACATGCAAGAATGCAAACAGAAATAGATTCGACAGGTTTGCAAGCACAGATGCACACAGTCACATTCAAAGAGGCTCTCCAAAAATAAAACGATTTGGCAATATAGTGAGCTTCCTCTCAATCCTCTAGAGCATGTAAAAAAAATATATCCTGGGTTCAATACAACTTAAGCTCAACTGACAGCACTTGTGACATTATGATCACCAAAGAAAAAAAAACTTTTCTAAATAAAGTTACACTGTCAACTGAGCTTAAATTGTACGGAACCTAAAATATTTCTTTAACAACACCAGTTATCAAGACAAGCCACAGGCCAATGGATTCCATGCTGTCTTTTCATCTACCACAACCATGCGAGGCAAGAAAAGATGCAATGGGTGCTTCTGCATCTCCAACAAGCCTTTCTACAGTAAATTAAAGCTGTCGTTGAGCTTTCCATCTACTAATGGCTTTCAGAAAGGTCAAATATTTTGTGGATGCTATGCAACCATCAATATCTTCCTTCAAATACATTCAGGGAATTATTTTAAGGCCCAAAGGACAATATTAGGAGTATGTTAGCAATCGCTGCAAACCATAATTTACACAGCTTTTTTTAAAGGGAATGCATTTCTTGTTAAGTGCATGCAGAAAGTGCTTGTAGGTTCAAGATAGCAAGCATGCAATCAGGCTGTTAGCTGCACATACACGCATAATGCAAATGAGATTAAAAAACTAATGCTACTCAAACTGACTGCGCTGCTGGCTTTCACAGCTCCGCAATAGAATAGAGATTTCCATCTCTAGATCTAGTATAAACTTTGGCCACACATATGGGACAAGGTGAATAAAAGCAACATGAAGCAAAATGTTATCTTCCGCCGAATGCTCTCAGATGGGAGGGTCACCCTTGAGGGAGAGATCTGACTAAATGTGTTTGAGAAAGTAAGACAAGCAGCTAGTTTAGCATATATATGGGTAAAAACTGGATGTGCATATATATACACCTATTAGTGGCAAGTGCTAACTATAGAGGAAATAGCTTCCAGAATGCATTTGTAGCAAGATGTGTTGGGCATTTGTTAAATGAGATTGCCTGTAGAACTAGTGTAGAACTAACTACGCTTTCAGCAGTAAGATTTTTTTGTATCAGAATCGGTATCAACCTGTATCCTTTTAAATTTAATTTAATTTAAATTAAACACTCATCCCCCACACACACATATACAGTTTTTCTATATATAATATATGTACTGTATTTATTTATTATACATATATATTGCCAAGTAACAGGGGAACCTGATAAAAGTCACATTTTTAACTTTTTTTTATATTGCAGGCATTTGCTAAAATCATTCAAGTTCATTTTGATCCTCATTAATGTACACACAGCACCCCATATTGAGAGAAAAACACAGAATTGTTGACATTTTGATTGATTAAATAAAGAAATTTAAAAAACTGAAATATCACATGGTCCACTCATGCTGTGACACTCTTAAATTTAGCTCAGCTGCTGTCCATTTCTTCTGATCATCCTTGAGATGGTTCTACATAGACAAATAAATATGTAGACGCCTCATTGGCCGCTCGACCGCATGTCAACGTCACCACCATGTTGGTCCAGGCAACACTCCTTAGCTGTCGTATCGGGACAGAAGAAAATGTTGTCTGCAGTTTAAGGATCTACAGACCGTCGAACATAAATAAACAGTTATTTATAGTGTTTTTGGTCATTATATTGCCAGCCTAATTAGCCACCAGTGTATACGTTTGATAAATATAGCGATATTTCTAGTTAGCTGTGAGAGCTGAACTTTTAAATGGATTCTTACTAAGTTTTAACCTTTAGTTGTGATTTATATTATTAAGTAAATTGTGCTATAAGCATAATATGTACAATGATCACAAGAGTGTCAGACTGTCAGGATTAGGGAGCTAAAGCATTGCTCTTTAATTTCACTACTCATTTACAAAGATCACTAGATTAGAAGGATTTGATAGCTTATCATAAATATATTTCATTTTCAGCCAGTTGCAAACAGGAGCCACAAGCCTTAAAGAAATCTGAAGAAAGCCAGTTCTGCATTTCCAAGAAACGATACTACCACAGCCTTTTAACTATTATGTAATTTACCTTTTAATCTATCATGTTTATCCTTCATTATTTATTCTGTATTATTCCATCTTTGATATTACACTCTATTTGCTATTATTTATCCATTGTTATTCATTTATATGGTATTGTACATATAATTGTTGCTATTATATCACTTGTGTTATTGTACTATATACACTTTTTATTATCACATATCACTTTTACTATTTTACTGTGCACTGTATCAGTGTATAATATTTGATCACTGTAAGTTTCACTGGATCCATAAAGGATTATCATTTAGCTACATTTGTTTATGTTTGTTGTGGAGTTTATATCTAGAGTGTCATGTAAATAGGAAGCAGACTAGCAGACTGTCACTGTTTGATTTGTATTCAATGATTTTTTTTTTTTTTTTTTTTAATGATGGAAAATTATTAGTACTTAAAAGGTGTATTATTTAGATTTTTCCCCCCAGAATTTCAAAGGGAATGAGCTGTGTTCTGGCCTGACGCACAGGGCTAAAATGTTGGGGTTAAAGGCAGAGAGAAAAAATGTAAAAAAAACTTAATTTAATTTAAATGTACATAACAATGACATTACATGTATATATTACAGTTATACTAGCCTACATCAATGTTATAACTGTTAACAAACAAAATCAACCAAATCAACGGGAGTGTGTTTTCTTAATTTCTTAAAAAAGATTTTCCTGCCTGAATAATTAACTGGAGTTATTTTTAAGTCTATGCAAATCACAAACCACTGAAATCGGCTGATAAATGTAAACGTTATCTTGATTTGACCCAAAAAACGCAGCTCCTCCATTCACTAACATTTGTTTTTAAAGCAGTCTTGCCCGGAGAAAGAGGTTAGGAAGATCCCAAAGATCATTGTGGCTGAGTTCCAGAGATGCAGTCGGCAGATGGGAGAAAGTTGTAGAAAGTCAACCATCACTGCAGCCCTCAACGAGTCGGGGGTTTATGGCAAAGTGACCCAACGGAAGCCTTTCCTCAGTGCAAGACACATGAAAGCCTACATGGAGTTTGCTAAAAAAAAAAACACCTGAAGGACACCAAGATGGTGAGAAATAAGATTCTCTGGTCTGATGAGACCAAGATAGAACTTTTTGGCCTTTAATTCTAAAGTAGTATGTGTGGAGAAAACTAGGCACTGCTTATAATCTGTCCAGTACAGTCCGAACAGTGAGGCATGGTGGTGGCAGCATCATGCTGTGGGGGTGTTTTTCAGCTGCAGGGACAGGACAACGAAGTACAGGGATATCCTGGACCAAAACCTTCTCCAGAGTGCTCAGGACCTCAGACTGGGCAGAAGGTTTACCTTCCAACAAGACAATGTCCCTAAGCACACAGCTAAAATAATGAAGGAGTGGCTTCACAACAACTCTGTGACTGTTCTTGAATGGCCCAGCCAGAGCTAAAAATGGCTGTCCACCAATGTTTACCATCCAACCTTACAGAACTGGATAGGATCTGCAAGGAGGAATAGCAGAGGATCCCCAAATCCAGGTGTGAAAACCTTGTTGCATCTTTCCCAAAAAGACGCATGGATGTATCAGATCAAAAGGATGCTTCTAGTAAATACCGAGCAAAGGGTCTGAATACTTAGGACCATGTGATATTTAAGCTTTTTTTAATAGATCTGCAAAAATGGCAACAATTCTGTGTTTTTTCTGTCAATATGAGGAAAAAAATTAACATAAATAATTTTAGCAAATAAATGCAATATAACTGGAAACATTTAAGGGGGTCTGAATACTTTCTGTACCCACTGTACGTCACTTAACATCAGATTGACGAACAAGTACTGTGCCTCAGCGATCCTCAATTAGAAATGACAGTTTTAGTTACGTCTTACATAATTGCTAAAGAATGATCTAAGTCATGTCTTCCCAAGGATTAGCTTGAATTTCTTCAAAGGAACAGTATGTGACTGAGTGTTTGCATGTGCGTGTATGCGTGAATGTCGGAGCGTGTGATGCATTTGTAGTTAAAAAGCATGCTTGGCTGAAAAACACCCACTCTGCATCTCAGCGATGGCTTATAATAACCTGCGATCCTGCATCCTCTCAGCTGGCTCATCAGAATTCTGCTCCTCTTCAGGGAAGCGTTAGATATTCCATATTAACAAGCTAGACAGCTACCGTTTCACTCTGCATCTTTTTATCATGTACTTTCTTGTAATATGGTGTATTTAAAGATAAATATCAGAGGAGGATCACTGCAAATGATATATAATGGGATATTTAGTACGTAGAATAGTATAACTGAGAAAAGCAATATTTTTTTATTATTTCATTAATCTTTCTGGTTGATGAGAGCCAGTTCAAGAAATAAATAAATCAGGTCACTTCCGTTTGATGCAGCAGAACTTGCATATGAACTTCTATCTGTGTGCTTGTTTGTGTGTGTTGGTATTCTTGGTCAATAGGAAAACATATAATATTACAATTTGAAGGTGGTTTATGAGGACCCTGCCAATGTCCCTGTAATGCAAAAGGCTTAAAAACATGTATATATAACCACAAATAAAAATGTGTGTGTGTGTGTGCATACTACCATTTGAAATTTTGGTTTCTGCATTCATTTGATTTTGTAATTTCTGTTTTAATGTAAATAATTAATTTCTGTTATGGCTAAGTTGAATTTTCAGTCTTTCAGTTGTCACACAATCCTTTAAAAATCATTCTAATATGTTGATTTGGTGCTTAAGAACATTTCTTAGTATTGGTTTGAAAACAGTTAATTTTGTGGAATATCTAATACTTCTATTCTGAATAGAAAGCTGAACAGACGTGCGTATGCATTTCGTATATTTATTATTTATTATTATACTGATTGATTTATTAAGCTTCGGAGAGGAAGAACACTTCTAGAATGCATTACTGAATTTCTTTGAATTTCTTTCATTCCAATTCAAAATTTAATTTAACTTCCTATGCTGTGTGACCAATTCAAATTCAGCCAGTGCTTCCA
Organism: Enteromius treurensis; assembly: GCA_032275025.1. Lineage (NCBI taxonomy): Eukaryota > Metazoa > Chordata > Actinopteri > Cypriniformes > Cyprinidae > Enteromius > Enteromius treurensis. Next base: position 11,470,024 of record JAUCMU010000026.1, on the reverse strand, counting down.
TTTTGAATTTTCCACAGCCTAAATATATTGGAATGTCAATAGTCTCGTGTACAGGTACATGTCTCGTGTAGATCCCCAACTAAAGTCACAACGCCAAAGGCAGCAGGCATCCTCACCTACGCCTCAGCCAATTAGAACTCTCTTGACGCAAAAAAGGAAGTTAATGCAGACTCCTTTTCAGCCTTTACCTCACTCCATATTCAAGGCGTCGTTGTGCAAGCCTAATCCAAACCTGACACTTGTGCTGAATGATCCGGAGGCTTCTACTCCAGGCTGTCGGTATAACGATGCTGTTACCTTCCCGAAAATTTTCCATTGTTTGAATGCTAAACTAATAAGGTCGTTACAGCTAAAATACATGTATGTAACTTGTTATACAAAAAGGGTTCTACTTGGTTTTCCAGTGAAAGATTAGTAACACTACAGGTCAATTAACAACCATCTCACGCGATATTACATTCATCTCAAATAATAACTGTTTATTATCTTCAATCATTCAGTCACTCAGCTATTGTGCCTCTGTTTCAATAATAAAGGGGATGACACTCATTATTGGATTTGACTATTCAGCTTGACACACAGACAAAGGGATTCGTCAAGCCTTGCTATTATCAAATCTAACAAAAGCACATTGGCCTGAACAGAGGCTGTCCATTTTCAGGTTATTATGGCAGCGTTTCACCCCATTAGCGGTATGGACACTAGCAGTATCCTCTCTTCATTTTTCCCTTTTATAAAAATCAGCTTAAATATTAGTGTAAAGAGCTTTCTGCTCTTCTCTTTCTTTTATTGATCAGTTTTTATATTTCCTAGCACATGGATACTGTATTCCGTTTACATGTTTGGGCAGCACCAGGTGTTTTTTTTTTTTTGAGCAGTGAGATTAAAAATAGGAAGTGTGAGTTCTGACACGTTTCACAGGAAATAAACAGTACACAGGGTAAAAAATTAACTTGCTTTGCCCGGCAGTCACAGCAACTGGTGATGTTTGACTTGTGTGCTTTAATTTAGTCTTTTTTGGGGGAATACAATCAAAATGTGTTACTTAAACAAGCATGTTGCTGTTACTAGCCAGTCTTTGTCTTTGGGGGGGTTGGGCTATTGCTTTGTCGGCAGATGTGAATTTTCCAGCCTGTCTGTACAGAACCGTGAACTTATTGTGAATGACATCACAGGCTGTCACATGTTTGATTAATAATAGTGCTGGGATAGTACTTTTTGCTGGTTTTATAAAAGTTTCTGAAGCTGTTGACAACACGTCTTGTATTCTGATCAAAGTGCATTAAGGACATGATCATCATTAGCTTGCATAGCCATTGCTCATGAAGTAATGGAATAAGAGCAATTTAAAACCAGCAAATGTTCTTGTTATATTAGCACATACTGGAATAAACTGCAAATAGGACTTTTTCTGTGATCGCAAGCTAATACCGCTAGCCATCCTTAATGCAAGGATTAGGAGAGGCTCTTTATTAAGGCTAAACCTATTAGCTTTACACCTATCATATAGCAGAGCTTATTTCATATCTCTAATTACCACACAATACGAACCGCTACTTCAAAAACACTTTACTACTTTTACTTTGTGTTTGTTTCTCAAGGATCTACTTGTTTATTCTTCTCCCTCTGCTGTGCTTTATCTCTAGTTAGGGCTTGGAATATAGGTGAAATTAATTCCTCAGGGGCTGCTCGCCTTCATTCCGGTCTCTACATCAACAAGCAATCGCTAGAGAGTCACGGATTAGGGGCTGTTCACACCAAAACATGATGTTAAAATCAGCTGCTTTGCAGCAATGCATGAAATGGAGGGTGTCCTTTTGTTGCTGGGCAACCATTGGAAACAAGGTTTTTTTTTTTTTCTTTCCCCAGAATCTTCTGTGATCTTTTTCTGTAATCTCCAACTAGTGCTATTTTTAATGCACATCTTGACTGCAGAGTTTGCTTGCAAAAAGTAGGCCTGTGAAGTGCAGGTTTATAGATGTTTACTGCTGTGAATAGGGTGTAAATAGATGCAAGGGAGAATATTTTGTTGTTGTTTCAGCATTATTTTGCGCATTACATTGTGAAACATTATGAAAGGTTGACTGTTTTTTTTTTTTTTTTTTTATGTTTGGGTTTCTCGCAACCTAAGTGACATACTTTACAAAGGCTGTGAGGGACAGATTTGCAGTCTTTATAACGGCACATACTGTATTAAAGTCCTAGATTGCATAATTTTCACAACTGAGAAACATAGTCAGAAAACTTTTTAATTGAGTTTTTGTCTACTGAAACGTTTTTTGGAATGACGTGTCTTCAGCTGGCATGTTGTTTAACAACAGTACAATCAAATTGAGTGCACTGTATTTTTATCCCCCACAGCCTCATTTTCATTTCTACCTAGACTAAAGTCTAGTAATTATTTACTTTTGGTTTCACTGATTTCAAATTCCCTTTTAATCTGATCTTTTAATCTTCCGCTGATCTATCACAGTTAGCTTTATTTTTACTCAGTACTCAGTTTTCACTTTTTTGGGGGCTTTCTTTTTGAAAATTGAAGCCAAATCAGAATGAAAATACACTTATTGAAAACAGCTGAATCCAGTGCACTTATTACCAAGCATCATATTTTGGAATGAGCAGCCAATATTTAAAAGCATGCTTTATTCAAAAGTATTCCAGCCTTTTGTGCTGAATATTAAATGTTCTCTGGTTGTCATTTTTTTTAGCAAAATAAAATGTCCAAATGTAAAAAAACAAACTCCATTCGTTTCTTTTTCTAAAGTCTACTCTAAAACATTTTGCCTCTTGCTTCTATGATAAAGAAATGGCATTCAGTTCAAGCCATCCATTTAGATGTTGTTCAAAAGTACTTTACAGAGCTTCATGCCTAGTCATGTTACATCTCCCTGTCAAAAAGAATGTCACTGAAGGATATTAGAACCAAGGCTGTATGTTTATCATCAAATTCATATTAACTACTAGTTAATAGCTCTTGATAGCAGAGGGAGGAGTTTGTTTTGGTTTTTGGTTGACTGCTTTGACATCACTGTTATCTAAAGTAATTGATTAGCCTCTCTGCATCTTGCTGCTAGCCACCAGATCCTCTCAATCAAAGTCATTTGAGGATGGATGCTTGAAAGTGTGATGGCTTGGCAGACTTTCCATCAGAGGTTTTCTCTCCAACTGAGCATTGATTAGAAATACTAAACACTCTCTGCTTGTCATTGTTGATATGCTTTTCTAAATTATTTGATAGTGAGGGCCAAAACAAATCTTAGATCAAGCAGATCTAGTTTATATTAGTTTTTATTATTTCCAGTTTAGAAATGAAAAATGAAAAGAGGTCTTTTAAATTATCCTGTCAAATAAAACTCTGTATTGATATTCAGAATGACACAGGATTGATATTTATATCAAATAATAAATTGATTAGAAAGGTTATTGATATAGCATGCTCCAACAGTTTCCACTGTTATTCCTCAATATAATAAAAGTACAATGGTCCTTATAATGCAAAGAAAAAAAAAACATTTCTTAAAAGTAAGAAATTTTAAGATTAAAAAGTCACAGCTACTATTTTAATAATGCATAAAAAAAGCTAAATGTGTCACGCGGGCGGCTGATCAGACTCGCGCTCGCGCTTCCTCGCGGGCAGAGAGAACACGGAGGCAGGACTCGAGACAAACTTGAACATTTATTAGTTCAAAACACAAACGGAGGAAAATGCAGCGAGCTACGCAGAGCTGGCACACCGAACGAAACGTTAACAACAGACAAAAGACTCTACATGGGACGTAGTTTAAATAGACATACTAACCACAAACACTTGGGACACACAAGGCTGGCAGAGGGTAAAACACTTATGAGAGGGCGGAGTTACAAATAAGGGCAGAGACATGAGGGAACAGGTAAACAATGAAAGAAACACATGAGAAAACAGAGACATGGAGCGCCTGGGGCGTGACAGTTACAGTATTTGTGATTTATTGGGATCTTAAAACTGTAAATCATCAACAGAATGAGCTCATTATTCACATCACCTGCATCATCTTTTATCTGTTTAAAGGTCTCTGAGTGAAGTGACGACAGCAGACGACTGAAAGAGATTCTCAGCAGACACAGGAACGCTTGCTTTGCTTCAGAAATCAATTAAGAGTAAACTGCTTCTGCACACGCTTGACTGAAAGGATTATGGAAGATATATGCACTGTATTATCTGTATCTTCAACAGCTTTTGTTTTCACCAGTGAGCACTTGTTGTTGTTTCACACAGCTCTAGATGAAACTGCTCTAAAGTTATTACATTATTATCTGATCACTTCGCAGTAACAGTAGAATACAAGTGTTTGATTATTAGATGTAAATATAATTTTGTGTGTGTTATGAAATTGTGCCTCTGTTTTTGCCAAGACAATGAAACTTATGATTTTTCTTGCTTTCATATATTTTCAGGCATACTGCTTTTTACATACATATCTTTGATTTTAGGTTATATATGCAGTTTTTTGCTGCGGTTAATGAAGTGTGAGGTTTATGTTTGATTAATAAACACATGAACACAAACATGTCTATTTGTTTGTAGGACTTACCTTCTTAACCTAAGCTCATTTAAACCATGAACTGGATGAGCGTTGAAGTCTGTTGTGTGTGAGATTGATGTCAGTTTTAGTCCTGCAGACTCTGGAGAATCCTGCAGCTGCAGACCTCCAATAACTGAGTTTGACGACCATCTAGTTCAATTGTTCAAATTCAATGTGATGAAATCTTAGAGTAAATGTTGAAATATTTACCTGTAGTCATTCACACTTTTATCCAAAGCCACTTACATCTGATCTGATATATAAATTGTAATTTTGTCCGCTTTGTCTGTGAAATTAGTCATAGCTCACAGCTCAGAAGAGACCTGTGCTTATTGCATGAATTGAACAAGACATGAAGTGTTTAAAATAAATGTGTACAAGTTCAGCTGAATGGTGAAGTTTACTTTTCCAGGATGATTTGCACATATACTATTAAATTATGCGGTTTACTGAAGCAAAATAAACAGAACATTAACAATAACACGCATAGAGCACGTAGTTTTAAGTATCTGTCAATCAGACGCTCTCTGCCACTGATCTGTGCCCTTCCAGAATTATTTTTGGCTGATATTTTAATCT
>JAUCMU010000026.1:11416437-11435252 GCA_032275025.1 Enteromius treurensis | reverse complement strand
TACGATACTTTGCTTAGGAATGTAGTGATGTAAATGTAAAAGTTGCTAAAATTAAAACTACTCCAGTAAAGTACAGATACTTGAAAAATATACTTAAGTACAGTAACGAATTACAACTACTTCGTTACTGTCCACCACTGCTTAAATCTGAAGTAAGTTTGTCAAAACAATGACTGTTTTGAGACAGGTTTTCTGGTCAATTCCCTCTACCATTGGTTGACGGAATAGATGGCTCCACCCCCAAAAACATATTTGTCTTTATTAAGCTGTTAGGAATGCTGAAATGAACAACAGTGTTTTGATAGATTCAGTGTACACACTCTCCAGGGAAATCAACCTACATTTTAAGCTGACTCCATTTAACATCGAAAAATTTGACTAGCAAACACTAGTACAACCACACAGCTAATCAAAAATACAGTATAAGCTGCCCACACCTCAAAATGTCGGCATCTTCAGAATCATTCATGAAAATGGCCAAATATGTTGTCTCTGTTTATTTGTTTGTGTGTGTCCCGGTTAGGTCCAGATACAGCGAGACTCTTCCGCTTCCTACCTTTGTTCAGGCCAATCCTCTTTTTGTTTTTTATTAGTTCTGCCGCTGCCTCTCATTCACTAACCCCTCGGAGGCTTTTCTCCCTGTACATATGTGTTGAGGCGATAAGGGAATTGGCAATTTTGTTCATGCCGCTAATTATATGATTCTGCGGTTGCTATTCGATGCGTATTGTCCTTGCTTCCTGGTAGCGCTCTGATCTGCTTGCTTCATCTGCTTCTATTTTCATCTACCTCCTCAATCACTCTTGACAGTTGGCCAACACTGAATGGTGACCCTTTCGCCGGTACCGGTACAGTTTTCTCCTTGAAGGGGTGGATGTTGTGCTTGCTCGGGAGACATGAACAGCTGTGCAAGAGCATGCTTTCTCTTCATTATAACTTTTTTTCCGTTATTTGTATGTTCTCATTCACATATGCTTATTCCTGCTTAATAAAAGAAGGGAGCAATCCTTTATCTTTGGCATAACTCCTAACACAAATGCAATAATTGTCAGACTCTCATGCAGCGACAGAGTGAGAAAGAGGGAGGGAGAAATGGATGGAGGGGGTGGAAAGAACTGTGAGAGGGAGGGCAACCGTGTGTCTGCATATGTGCGAGCGTGTGAGAGAGAGAGAGAGAGAGAGAGAGAGAGAAAGAGAAAGAGAGCGAGCGCAATATTCAATACTCTGAGCATCTAGACATTGTGCTGGTTGGGAGAAGAGACAACTAAATACACGATCCAGAAAAAAAATAACTGACACACGGATTAAACACTAAAGGTTTTTTAGCCTCAACATGGAGTGCGGATTGTGCATGCAAGTCTGAAAGTTCTCCGGGATGTGAGCTCTTGTGGAGGATGAGCTAAGCGGAGTGGTGCACGACAGGATTCTTCGAGGTTTGGAGCGCATCTGCTGCCTTCAGCCACTGACGGGAGGACCTTGCGCACGAGGAGAGCTGCCTCCGTTTCGCTCTCTCTCTCTCTTTTTCCTTTCTCAGTCTCACAGAGACAGGCAGCATCCCTCAGCCCCGGCATTGGAAACAGAAGACGTTCAAGGAGAGAGAAAAAAAAAATACGGAGAAGAAAGAGCGGGATTATAAAAGCAGGGAGTAATCAAGGGAAATCTAAAGCAAGGACAAAAAGAGTTGAAAATAGATTTGCATCTCAGGCTCTTGTGTTTGTTTTGCCGGGCTAAACTGAAGAGATTTGGGTCGTGCATTGCTTTGCTTCAGCCAGCCTGTGGAGTATAGGATCACAAATGGCATTTTAAGGTAAGATGTTAGTCAAGTTCGATGTCTTGCATGTGCGACCAAGTGCAATTCAGGTTTGACAGTGCTGAGGTTAGTCTGCTGAAAAGGAAAAGGGGGGAACATAAGTTGTTTTTGTGTACTATTTATATAAATTGTTCTGTTTAATTAAAGTTGAAGGCTCCTAGAATAGATTGCATTTTTAATCTGTGCTCAGGTCGGGTGTTAAAACCGTGATTTATTCCTGAGCACCTTGGCGGATATTACTGGGATGTTGGGGGACAAAGGGGATAATTACAGTGCAAGACGGTCCTCCTTTTGACAGCATCCCCTATTTTTCAGAAATAGAGGTGAGGGGTTGGGAAGAGGGGGTTAACACCAGCTATATGTCATTTTGAGTGGGGAATCTTTAAATCTACGCCTTAAGATGCTCTCGCAACTTTCAGAGTTATCGACTGACCGATTGCTGTCAGTTTTTTCTTTTCCTTGCGCCAGACGTAATTACTTTTTCTGTCACTTCTCCCACGAGTTCAGCCGTGGCACCTTCGCATGAAGCAATTTAGTGGCCGTCTTGTGACCACGTTTGAAAAAGGAGGGGTGTGAAAATGCAAACAGAGATTGAAAGCGTGATGGAGGGGGTTTGACAGCCTCATATCTGTGCTTCTGCTTCACGCAACTGAGGCCAGATGGAGAGGGGATGGAATATTATTGTTTTTAATGTATATTATTTATTTATTTCCAGACTGAAGGACTGCCGTTTGGATTTGGGCGTGAATGTCCCACAGCTCTGTTGATGAGTGTGTGTGCACTCCCTTGACGGTAGTAGACAAGTGGCCACCTCCTTTGTAGAAGGGACTGAAATATTCATGATTGCATGCACATCCTGTCTGCCCTGAAATATTTAAAATAATTGAATAATAAATAACCCTGACTGTTGAAACTGGCCCCCGTGTTACCCTGTCCATAGTGATGATTCTCTCCACTTGTGTCACCTACTACACGGGTACTCCTGTGACTTAGCCTGCAGATAAAAACCGATTAGGCGGTCTGTTAATGTGAGGAGTTTACAGAGGAAGGATCTGAATGTGACAGAACAATTCTCATTATGTGTTCGGGTGGATGTCAAAAAAGAGATTCTACCATTGCTTTGGAAATGTGATGAATGATCTGTCTTGTCTGTAATACATGGCTGAATTCAATCCGATTGATAGAGACAAAGAACAGCAGACGGATGGAGAAAGAAAGTGAGAGTGTGATGATGATGTCTGTGTGTTCTATGTCTTTTATGTTTTATTGAGCGCTAACTGGGCAGAGTCGCGCAGGTTTGTGTTTGAAGAGGGAGCTCTGAATTCGAGACTGCTGCTGCTTGATTTGCAGTTGCATTGCTTGAAATCAGCGTTTCCATATATATCGATTTTTCCAAGTTGCCATTCAAACAGTCCTTAAATGTGATTTTTCAAAACATACAGTGTAATGAATATATAAATGGGGTAATTGCTATGCCACAGCAGTAGCGGAGTCTGCCTGCCTGCTGTTTGGAAACAGGCCTTCGAGGGTCTTGGATGGAAATGAGAATGCACTGGCAGATGTAGTCACAGAAAAAGCCATCCACTGCATTGCCAGCATCACTTGTTTCCGGTCTCGCCAGATGCATCAACACACGTGGCATTTGAGGAGGGTTGCCATAGTGTGAAGCTGAAGCTCAGCCATGCCTGAAGGTGCTCTCATGGCCATCTTGATAACTTTGTATGTTAAATGTGTTGTTTGATGGTGGAAATGATGGGGTCATGGGATAACAGATGTCCTGTGAACCTGAAACTGTGAGGCAAGGTGAATGTGATGCACTTTGAACGCACAAAGATGCTTTGATCATGGACTTGATTGATTTTCTTTCAAAGATGTGTCGCTTCACTCTGGAATTACACGGACTAATGAAAAGGTATTTCTTTTTAGTGCACTCATAAACAAGTTTGACATGGACTACCATTACAAACATAATGTCTCAGTACCACTCCTGCGAGACCAGAAACACTTGATTTATGAACGGCTACTTATCCAGTTTAAGCTGGTTTAACTGGTGTTCTAGCTATGCCAAGCTGGTATTAGCAGGTTTAACCAGAAATACTCACTGTCAAATGCCCCAAACCAACAGTATAATACATTTCAGTTTTTTTTTTTATTTAATTCCCTAGAAATCAAACTTGTATCAGGTTTTTATCAAGAAATCCAGAGGTTAAATATGCAGTACTTCAGTAGTACAAGATTCCTTTCTACCTGAAAAACATGATTCAGCCTTTGACTGTCACTATATTTATAGCGAGTCCATTAAGAAATGAAGAAAAAAAAATCAATGCTCATTGTTCTGTCAACATGTGTTTTCCGTATTTTGGAGACTGTGACCTTTAGCAGAGTGACTCCTACCTTCTTACAAGTGAGCTTGGATGACTCTGTCACAGTGCTTCAGATCATTAGTGCACATCAGGGTGATGTTATGTTGGCATGGCCACCACAAAAACAGTCATGCCTCCTTATTGCCGCCAGTCTAAATAACAGAAAAAAAGGTCTAAATTGGGCACTGGCCCCATCTGCCATCTTTCAGTGCTTGCTGATTTGATCCCTAAGGCTAGTGTAGACCACTGAATGACCGGAGAGATCTATTGCACACAGACTAATTTTAGCAGAGATCTGGCACTGCTGCTCCTCTTTTGATTGTTACACTTATATCCCTCTGTTTTCTGTCAACATAAACATATTTATCAATATATTCATATAACACATCTGGATGGTATATACAGACAGATGGTAGCACTAATCCTCAAGGGTCCCAGAAGTCTGGTGGAAAACAAGCTGGCACTTTGCACAGGACGATAGTAAAGTTCTGCCAGATTTTGCAAACAAAGCATTTAAAAATAACATCAGATGATCTTCTTAATCAGGATTTTGATGACATACTGCTTGAACAGTAGTGAAGCATAATTAAATCTGTTCATTTCAGTACCTTTTAACATTAGAGGTTCTGAACTACTGTAGTTGGTTGTAGGTCATAGATAATTAATATACTGTATGATTGCCACAGAAATCGCAACAGAAAATATTGTTATGTATTAATGAATGCATTAATTAGACATACATTAAATTATATATACAAATGAGTATATGTTATATAATACATGGTCATAAAATTTATGTTATGTATAAAAAAAAATCTAATATTTGCAGAAAATATTAATTCTGTCACAAACATTTAATTTTTAAGGGGTGCTACCTATTGCCTAACTTCTTTGAATTGTATTCAGAAAATTGCATTTTTAATTATTTTCTCTTTTGAATTAGTAGTCATACTTTGTGGATGTACAGTTTGTTTACATCCATTTAGAACTATTTCATATTTAAATACCAGGGAGTAAACTATGAAAAGTTATATATATATATATATATATATATATAATTTTTTTTTTTTTTTTTTTTTTTTTTAATTCATTTCATGGCCCGTTTAATACATTCAAATATTTTGTTTTAAGATTGTTACTTCTCTACATGAAACAATTTTGCCATGTAGTTGGGCCTTCTCTTGATGTCTAAGCTAAAATTTGTCCTGAAGCAAAACATTAAGAACTGCCATTTTAAATCACACAGATGCAATGTGATGTATTTGTTTCTTAATGAGAAAACTCTCATGGATAAATTGTGCACTTCACTTCTCTTTCTTTTCCACATTTCTCAGTGTTAGACCTGTATTGCCTCATGCTGCATAATGAAGACCTGAAGAAGTCAAAGCGTCTCAATTAAATGACACAGACAGATTCTGCCAAGTCTTCCAGGGGCTGTTCCAAGCTGAAACATGTAGCCCGTAGCAATGCTAACTTAAGAAGACATCTTCCATCCTGTTTCAGCCCCAGTCCTGTGATGTGCGGGGTGCTTGGGGGAACGGATGGTGTGGTATGACAGGGCTTGATGGTTGTTACACTGCCTGAGAAGAGTGTGGCGAAGGGTAAAGGGCAATGTCAGCAGGTGCTCAGGGGAATGAATGGACGCCACCAGCTCTGGAGGGATGGATTAGGACCGATAGTGGCTGACAATGACCCTGACACCCATGTCGCCTTTGCAGTCAACCTTCGATGGAGCTGGTGGACACGGGCCACCGCAAGCTAAAGTGGTGCTGAATTTTCGCATCTGCGTTGACATCTAGCTTTCGCCAGGGTCATTTGGGTGATGTGATGGAGACGAATTGAAGAAAAAGTGTGTTTTTTCTAGCTGAAATTGAGGAGAGAAGAAGAGAAGGAGGTCAGTCTGCCTCAGGTTCTGCTGTAAAGAGAGGCTTCTCGCATAACCTTCACCTGAGGTCCTTCGCCTTTGGTATTATTCTGAAGCAATGTTTCACACTATGACACTACTACACTTCTGGATCACACTATGGTTATTGGAAGAGAAGAGGAAGAAATGCAAGCCTCCACCATCTTGGAGCTCCACATCTCTAAAATGGGAGCTAAAGCATGTTAAAGAAATATCCCAGGTTCAATTAAGCTCCATTGTGGAGGAATGCTCATTGACACCCAGTCACAGACAGACACACAGACACACACACACACCTAAAAAATATTGTTTGAAATGTGTATAATTCAAGCTTATTCAAAAGCAGTTACTTTAAAACATTAACTTAAGTTGTTCTCAACATTTTTACGGTTATTTTAGGGTTAAAGGCTTTGCTGTTTTGGCAGCAAAGTTGTAACTTTGGATAGGTTTATGCAGTATTGTGGCTATACTATTGGAAAGTGAGTATTTTAATGTTTACAGATTGATCCTATTTACTTCCATTAAAAGTGCATCACAATAAACCACTTTTTTTTTTCTCTTTTTTCCAGAAAAGGTATATTCCATTATATTGAACCTGAAGTATTCCTTTAAATGTATGCTGTGTGATTACACATAGCCCTTTTCATCCCCTAAATATCTAAATCTGTTTTCTCCAAGCAGATAATCAGAACATGTTTTTCTAATGCTGTGTTGGATGGTAAGCTAAGATTCAAACAGACACGTCTGTCTACACCTTCACTGACTTGTTAATTACATTTCTAACATACATTGATTCAGAGAGTGAGAGAGATTCTCATGGCAGATGCACATTCATGATGCTTGAAACAAGGTCCCAAAATGCAATTAGCCAAAAATGGACCATAAAGCAGGACCCCTCGATGCTTAGATGCAATATTGGCTAATATGCCTAAACTCATCCAATTAACCAATCCACAATGATGTTGTTTGCGATAGCAGATGCATTTCATTAATAGGGAAGTAATTATTGACACTAATCATTTGAAACAAATGATGGCAATTGGAACCTTGACACGGTCATTTTCCTGTTGGGCTGAAAGCATATTTACCATAGGCCAGTGAAATTGCCAAGCCAAATACCTTTTTAGTAAATTGAAATTTTACTAGTTTGTTGTGTATATATGTACACTCTCAGAAATAAAGTTAAAACTGGGACAGTACTTTTTAAAAAGGTGCACTTATTAGGTTCAGATCTGTGTGTGCAGCTCTGGCGTGGGCTTGGCCATTGGTTTTGTTTGAATCAGCTGTTGTGGAGTATAGCTTGATGATCATTCTCCCTCTCTCTCTCTCTCTCTTTCTCTCTCTCTCTCTCTCTCTCTCTCTCTCTCTCTCTCTATCTCCGCCTTCACTGCTGTCGGTGAGTGTTTTATTTAGGTTATTGACTGGCTCATTCTTCAGAGGCTAGAAAACTGCTGCATGTGTTCTATTAGGGCACAAGGCTCATACATACAGTAAAAACTTTAAGCTGATATATGGCATAGACTAATTGACTAGTTTGGGGATATTAAGTCTTGCTCAGCAGAGAGGATTAAGGTGGGGTTACAACTACGGTTTACTGGTGCTAATTACTGCTGTCAAACGATTAATCATGATTAATTGCATCTGAAATAAAAGTTTTTGTATACATAATATGTGTTATGAATGTAATTTACTATGTACTGTATTTATATAAATAGAGACACTTGCATGCATATATTTAAGAAAAATAGGTGTATATATTAAATATATCTATATAGAATATAAATTATAAGAATATAAACATATACATACATACATATAGCTACACTATGTGCAATTACATATACACAATAAATATGCACAGTACACACACACATATATTATTTAAACAAAAACATTTATTTTGAATGCAATTAGTAACAGTAAACCGTAAAAAAGTCAGATGTATATACTTATATTGTATATATATATATATATATATATATATAGTGTATATATTATGTTTGCTACCTCATTAGAATAGTGTGTAGCTTTTATAACGTATATTTAATTGAATCCTTTCAATCAACAAGTCACTCCCTTATCTATTCAGTTATGCACAGCGCAAGAGTTCACGTAGGCACTTCAGACGACACTCTCTACCGAGAGATGTTTAACTAGGGACAAGAGAGTGTGTGTTAAATTTGAAAAATGGCTTGCTGTTGAGAGAAAGCTTTCCTGAGGGAGGTCGTGAAGATGTCATTCCAGCTCAAGCACTTCTTACAGAAACACTTATGTTAATGTTTGCCAACCCTGGATTTGAGTTTATCATTCATGCCAAGAAGTGCATAAGATCAAAAAATGCATGTTTGTGATGAATGGAGAAAACTGACAGCTCGCAAACCCACATTAGTCCATATAGAACATAGAAACCGCAGACATCAGTGGGACGCAACAGTGTACTGCATTATCAAAGGGCACTGGCCTTTTCATGATGGAGCATCCTTGCTGTGTTTTAACTTGCTGGATTGCATGCACTCTGGATGTTAATACGCCATTCAAGGGGCTTGGGAACAAAGCCACAGCATCTAAATGATGACCTTTACCTCGACTCGAACAAGTAGTGCTCCCATTGTCAACATGTGTAATTTCTACTCTTGGATGCCAGCACAGCATGGGATTATAAATCAATGAGGCTGCATTACTGAGGATCCCCGGGCCCCTGGGTCTAGCTGAGGATAGAATACTAGGCGGTGGGGGTCGGACGGAAGAGGATGTAGGGGAATATGTCAGGGAGAGACTTTCTGGGGATGCGCTGTTCTGTCCAGCTCACAAAGCTGCGGTCCGCCACTGGCAGGCATCCAGAAGGGAGCCAAGAAAGAAAAAAGCTCTTATCAAACACTTACAGAAAAAGAACGTGTGTGTGTGTATGGCCATATGTGTGTGTTTGTGTGTGTGTGTATTTGAAAAATATAGGCTTCTTGTCCTCCAAACTAATTTTCCAGTCAGCCATTGCTGTGCATTCTAATATGTTTTCTTTTTTTTTTTATATAAAAAAAAAACATTATTTTATAAATGTACGTAAAAATTTCTTTGTCATCCTACACTCTCAGGACAAATTCTAAACAGTGTATGAAAATATCTAAATGATAATATGCACCTTTAGTATGTGGTATACTATATATGTTATGTTGAACTACATCTAAAATGTATTTCTTGCACACTCCTTTTATTGAGAGCATATATAAACACTTAAGAAACGTTCAGTCTTACCCTCTTTGCAGATGACAGCAGGTCCAGGTGGTTAGATACTTCCAACTGCTAGACTTTAATGCATGTGGTGTTCAATTAAAGCTGCTGAAAGTATAAAGTTATAGAATATCAAATGAGAGCATTACTCTGAGCCAGATTTGTCTCTTTTTTGCCACTTTTAGTTAAATGATCTCCTGACAGATGGCACATACTGTGTTCAGATAAACTGTATTTAGAAAGACTTAAGGTGCAGTCACAATTACTGATGCTTGGCAAAATTCCTGCAGGCAAAATCCATTCATTCAAACGGGAATCTGTGCAAAGTTCCACACACAGATTTCGGTTTCACAGTTGGTAAGATGATTTTTCCCCACTACCAACAGAAAGTTGCTTAGTTTGAAAATAACTTCTCTGTGAACAGTTTTTGCACACAATTTTCACTAGCCCATATCTACAGGTAGCATTTATATGAACAGCTTCAGACTTGGACAAAAACAAACCACAGTCATGCTTGCACAAATTAACTTGCGTTCTCTCTTTGGATACTCAAACTACCTCAGCATCTTACTTATTAACATTTGACAGTATCTTAGATAACTGGAAATTTGATCATTATTGTTTTTTACATGATTAAATTTACTCGTAATTGTTATATATTATGTTGTCACCATGTTTTTTCACTTTCCAACTGTATTTTACCCAACACCTTTTTACTTCCTTTCCAACAGAACTGTTTTCCATTTTGACATGATTTAACCTCATACACTTTTAAAAGGATATTTCTTACTCTGTAAAACAATTAGTTTAAATATTTCAAGTGCAAAGTCTACCTTGCCCTTGAATATTTATCTTGCCAACTGTAGCCAAATTCTGAGTCACCCTGACTCATACCGTCAGTTGCACATACTTACTGGCTGTGCTCCAGTACTGCAGACGCTGTGCAGAGCACGTTCCTTACTGTACCTGTAAGAACAGAGCTGAAAATATCCCAATCTCCCACCTGGGATCGCAGAGTGCATCAAGCTGCATTTGGTGGATGCTGGAATGCTCCTATACAGTTCCCAATGGCACCTGTCACAGATTTATTTGTCAATATGGTGCTATCAGCGCACAGTGAAATATGACTAAACAAAGTAAGGCCTCATCCATTACTCCCTGAGAGCATCCTGTATGCTGCATATTTGATATAAATATATTGTCTTTGAGTAACGTGCACTCCTCAACAGGAATTAGCCTCAGCATTTCTCTACAATATGAGGCGTACCTAAGTTCAGGCAGTTATTTTCCCACTGAGACTCCATTGTCGGCCTTTCTCGGTTCTGAAAACCTCTACCCACCAAAAAAAAAAAACATAAATTATTCATTTTTTCAATGTGCCCACCCTCAGATCAATGGGAACTCAAAAAACATCTACAAAGGCATTTAGCTTTAGGCCATATTTGATCACTTCCTAGCCGCACTCTCTCTCTCTCTCTCTTTTTTTTTTGTCCCAGTCCAAGGAGACTTCATTATCTCCAACTGTTTGCATGCTATTGTTAAAAGAACAAGAGTGAGGCTTTTTGGAAAGTGGGGAAAGGGTGGAAAAATCTTTGATGAGACATAAATCTAGACAGATGTTGGTACAAGCTTGTTAGGAGGACAGAAAAGCGATGGAGGGAAATGGAAACAGAGAGAGAGAGAGAGAGAAAAAAAACGCTTCGGATTAAGTATTCGTCTTCTCAGTGGGAGCTTGCCAGAAAGTCATGCATGACAATACGAGCAGCCTGCACCCTGATCATATTAGATGGGGCTTAAAAGATGCAGTGAAGTGATCAAGCCTTTGCTTTTCAACTGCTGCATTTGGCACATTGACTGGCGACATCGCATCTGTTGTGACTTACCAGTGCAGGCAAGGAAGAACTGGGTAAATCTCACAAAAACAAGTCCAGGTCACGCCCACCCCCTAAATTTGAATGCGCATAAAGAAAACGAAAGCCTATTTTTAACACCATTGAGATGTTGTTTGCATTGTGACATTATTTTCATGACAATTAAGCGCATATTTTCCCCTAAATCCTCATTACCAACTCAATTTTAAAAAAATGTCTCCAGAGATGCCGCCGTTCTGTTTCATTTTGCTTATTGAATGCAAAAATGTTTCCTTTGTGAATGGCTCCTTATTGAGAAAAATAATGTAGTTCAATGCAGTGTTTTGAATTGTGCATAAATTAAATCTGACGGTACAACGGATACTATCACTTTTATTAAGTGTTGTTCTTCTTAAGGTGTTTAATTGTCATAAAAGCAAGATTACAATGAAAGCA
Source organism: Enteromius treurensis (assembly GCA_032275025.1). Taxonomy (NCBI): domain Eukaryota; kingdom Metazoa; phylum Chordata; class Actinopteri; order Cypriniformes; family Cyprinidae; genus Enteromius; species Enteromius treurensis. Next base: position 11,423,645 of record JAUCMU010000026.1, on the reverse strand, counting down.
AATATAAAAATAGGTTTTATTTCCTTAAAGTGAACTGTTTTTTTTTTTCTTTTGATTTGGGGTTAAATGTTTTTGTTACATGTTTTGTGAGATTCACCCAAGTGTGAACTTTGATACTCTTTCTCCAGGCATAATTTATGCTTTTAACTTCTTAAAAGTCTGTTAGTCAGCATTATCTGTAAGCCCAGAAGATCTTGCTTTGTATTCAGCAGCAGTGATTGAGACTGACTGTGAAATAAGAACCGTGCCGCCCAACATTGTTCGCAAACGAGTGAAAAATGGGGAAAATATATGTTTCAAATGTCTTTGGGAAAACATGGTGCAATTTGGCCATGGTAAACTCAAGCTAACAGCAGGGCCGTTCCTCACAGGGAAAAGTGCAGATTTTTGTTCTCGCTCGCAGTCCTGGGCTGCTTCCTCCTCATTCTTCGCAGCCCCAGATGGCCAGGGCAGACGCCCAAGACTCACCCAGGAAAAGAAGACTCATCCTCTTCTAACTCTGCTGCTTTTTTGGAAGGTGCCAACCAGACCTTATCTCATTTGGCAGAGCGAAGATGCGCTGCTGATTGGCACGGCCAAGTCCAACTGTGACTGGAATTGATGGGTGTGGTTGAAGGGCAAGATGGTGCAGCTAAATTTAGATCAAAAGATTCTGTCACCACATGCGGCAAAGAGAGACGAGTCAGCTCAGTGTCGTTCTGCAGAATTAGCATAATTAGACAATAGATTTGGCAGAATCCTTATAGAGGAGGTGAATCTGTGTCATTATTATTTACTTTAAAGCCTTCAGATTTGCATATGCACAGCAGCGTTTTTAAGCATCACCATTTAAGATTGTTTGCAGATGCCAATTAAAAACAGCATCAACATAGTGTATGTTGCTGCTGTTGATAAAATATTAAAATGAGAAGCTTTAAAAGAATAATTGTGGAGCTTTTGCCAACAAAGGCTCAATGGCCTGACCTGAGTCTTTGTGTCTAGTGCATACATTGAGCTGCGGTGCTTAAGTGGTTGATGCAAGTCTGGCTCACATAATTTCCTCATCCTGTTTTCTCTATTATTGCATTTGTCTAATATAAGGGAATAGTTCACCCAAAAATTACAATTATGCCAAATTTTACTCACCCCAAGCCGTCCTAGGTGTGTATGACTTTCTTCTTTCAGACAAACATAGTCAGAGTTGTTTTGAAAATGAATCCTGGCTCTTCCAAGATTGGTAATGCTCATAGATAGCAGCCATTATTTTAAAGCTCCGTAAATTGTATATCCATTGTGAAACTAGATATGCTGGGGAGTTATAACGTAAATAAATGACTTGATGTATGATGTACAGTAAGTTGCGTCAAATGTCAAGTCATTGGTCAGCCAAGAAGCCGGTACTCGGCGCTCTCGCGAAAACAAAACAAAACAAATAAACAGTTATTCACATTATTATTGGAAAACTAGAAATATTGTTGGCACAAAAACCCTTCGATCTGCTTCAGAGGTCATGTGATACACCCCGAAGGTGTATAGGTTAGTTTCACAATGGATATATCTAATTTATGCAGCTTCAAAATAATGGCTGCTATCAACAAGCATTACCGAACTTAGAAGAGCTGTGTTTTAGATGCTGTCCATACATCCGAATCGAACATTTTAGCAGGCTGTTAAATGTGCAAATCATTCTCTTTCTTTTCTTTTTTTTTTTCTTTCCTTTTTTTACGGTCTTATGACAAGTGCCACCTGGCAATTTTTATGCTTCTTTTTATGCATTATTTTCTCTCTTCTCTCTTTCTCACAATAGTTTAAACAGATCTGTGAATGCACAGCTGATTGAGTTAGGATCTTTCAGATTAGTTTTGGGGAGGCCAAGTGAGCAGTCACCCAGGGAGGTGAATTAGGAGGCAAAAAAAGGCTAAATTTGCTGCCTCATTAGGAGGGGAAGGGATGGGGTGTTTGCCATGGTTAATTGAAGCATCAAGCTCTTGGCACGTGTCTCCCCCGTCTGTCATTCAGCAGTATGAGGATAAAAAACCCCTAGTGTTATTGAATGAGCTTTCATTGAGAGATTCTGGCAGACTTTTAGCCTGACTTCAGACAGGCCAAGAGGAATCACCTCCTCTGTCATGACAGAAAAGATTCATGACCGAAGCTTTGCGTTTCCCTTGCAGTCTTGTGAACGAGTGCCTAAGTTTTAGGCCAACCTACATTTCAAAAGCCCTGGCCCCAGATTTTTTGCTTCTTGTTTGAAATGTGTTCTCCTTGGTTGGCAGAGGTCCAAGCACCACCAACATATGCTAAGGTCAGGTAACCTTGCACGTACCCATGTGATGGAGGAGGAAAGGGGGAAAAAATGCTTTCATTAGCTGCGAACTAGGTCACATTGAGAGCGAAGCAGAGATGGAGGAGAAGATATGGCTAGAAGAAGACAGGAAATTCTCTCAGTGCAAAAACGGCATCATAATGACCTTCGTATTTTATCTTCTTTTGTGTTCCACATAATAAAGTATGTCATACAGGTTTGCAACAACATGAGGTTTAGTAAATGAAATGTAGTTTATGGATGAACTGTCGTTTTAATTAATAAAGATGTGTGATGGGCTCTTCCTTAAAAATGACTGATTTATCAGTCTGCTTAGACTTTTAAAAAAGCAGCATAAGTAAATCTTTCAAAGCAAATTCATCTTGAAACAAAATGGCTGAAATCAAATAGTGTAAGCTCAAAGCCTTTGTTCACACTGCACACAAATTCAATTTGGTTTTCAAATCAGATCTGTACTACCAACTGCCTGCACTGTCATTTTGCAAGAGATGAAATCAGATCTGTTTGTTCAGACTGCGTACACTATGTAGTCAATACCTGGTGCGTCTACATCTGTTGGTATAATAATGATGTAAGTGCCAGCAAGAGACTTTCTCATACAACAGTTGAGAGATGTTGATGTGGAAATTTAGTATCTGTTCATGACTTTGTTCTCATTGCTGTTCTGATCTTACAAGGTAGATGAAAGAATGTATAAGACTGAGCCATTTTATCCAATCGTTCATATACGCAAATTTTACTGAAATTTGCTCATGAGATACATTTTCTTGTATTGTATATATATTTGTCATTATTTTATTCCGTTATTAGTTTTGTTAATATATTTTGTTTTCAATTAAACATTCTGAAAATCCCATAAATATGATAAATATACAGCATGTGTGTGTGTATATATATATATATATATATATATATATATATTATTATTTTTTATTTCAGGAAACTATTTGCTAAATGCTAAAATTAAGCATAATCTGTTAAAATAGCTTACACCATTTACAAATGAATGAATATTTATATATTTAATTTTATTTTTGCATACATATATAGACTGTATGTTGCCTTGGTAATCCAAGATTTTACATTTGTCAGATTAGATTGCATTAAATTACATTTTGTTATTGGGATATTAAATACAGTTGTGGCAATTCCGACCTCTGTGGGTCTCTCTGACCGTCATCAGCGGGAACCTTTACCCAAGTACTAGTTTCCGGTCTGGACCCTTTTCGCCGCAACACCTCGTCACTTCCGCGACAGGTGTTAGCGGTTAACATGACTAAGCGATCGCTTCAGAGAAGCAAGTCGCGAAGTTTTGCTCTGCCTTGGCACCAATCCTAAGCGTTGTTTCTTGTATTTTGGACTGTTTATTGTTACCGACCTTGTTTGCTCACCGACTCTGAACTCTTGCTTGATACCTCGACTCTCTGCCTGGATACCGACCTTGATACTTGCCTGTGACCCCGATCTTCTGCCTGGATACTCACCATTGTCTCTGGTTTTCCAGGTTGTTCCTGTTATACGGGATTTGACCTCTGCCTTTCTGATTCTGTCTATAATAAAAGCTGCATATGGATCCCATGATGTCTGACTCTGAGTCTCAAGTGTCACAGAAAACTTCACCACAAATGGATCCAGCGGCATACTTTCAAATGGCTCACGAACTCACCAGCCATTCTTCTCAACTGCATGCTCACCATCAACAGTTAGAGAGATTGAACCGCAGCATGGATGACATCGCCCAAACGCTGCAAACGCTGACGACCGCCATTGCTGCACTCACACCACTGCCAGCAGCCGCCATTTCTCCACCACCTCCAGCTCCAGTGCCCATCTGTAAGCCACGCCTCTCTCTTCCTGAAAAGTTTGATGGTGCTATAGGAAAATGCCGCGGTTTCCTACTGCAGTGTGACATCTATGTAAACCAGCAGCCTCATAACTTTCCAACGGACGATAGCAGAGTGTCTTTGGTGTACTCCCTGTTGACCGGAAGAGCACTGGAGTGGGCCACGGCCCTGTGGGACAGTTGGCGGATGATTTTCCCATCATATCAGGAATTTATGCGGCGCTTCCGGGATGTGTTTGACCATGTTGATGGAGGAAAGGAGCCAGGAGAGGAGATTCTCACGCTCCGCCAAGGCAATCAGTCAGCAGCAGACTTCACCATTCGGTTCTGCACTCTCGCTGCTCAGACCGGCTGGCAAATGGAGCCCTTTACTGTACCGTAAAGCCTTAAGAGATGAGTTGCAAGCTGACATGGCGTGCCGAGACGAAGGCAAAACGCTAGAGCAGTACAATGTCCAGATCACGTACAAGCCAACTGCCCCACTCGACCTCTCCGCCAATGCACTAACTGGGTGAGTGACAATACATCTCTTACCCTGTCAGTTAAATTGGCTACCAGAGACTTAGATGTAGCAACCACTGCCTTCATAGACTCAGGGGCAGAGGGTAACTTCATCAACAAGAGGTTTGCTAAACGCTGTGGTTTTTTGCTTCTTCCATGTGGCCCGCGGGTGGTGGTGGCAGCCCTAGATGGACGAACTCTTGGCTCTGGTCACGTGACAACGGGCGCCACACACCATGAAGTGATTCGCTTCTTCACAATCGACTCACCTGATCACTCAATAATCCTCGGTCTGCCGTGGCTGGAACAACACAACCCAACTATTTCATGGAGCGAGAGAGAAATCACCCACTGGTCACCGTACTGTCACACTCACTGCCTCAAAGGATTCCAAGGAATCCCGGGCACCGTATCACCTGCACAGGTGATCCCCACTAAAGAACCAGAGAATGAGCATTTACCTTCCCAGTATCTGGATCTCCAAGAGCCCTTCAGCAAAGAAAAGGCAACCACCTTACCTCCACACCGACCCACCGACTGTGCCATCGAGCTTCTCCCTGGAGCTGTTTCACCCAATGGTAGTATCTTCCCACTGTCACAACCTAAGACGGAATGCATGGAGAAATATATCCAGGAGGAGCTTGCCAAAGGATTCATTCGGCCTTCCACATCACCAGCCTCCGCCGGGTTCTTTTTTGTAAAAAAGAAAGATGGCAGCCTGTAGCCATGCATAGATTACCATGTCCTGAATGAAGTTACAGTAAAATATTGCTACCCGTTACCTCTGGTACCATCCGCCCTTGAACAGCTACGGAAGGCCCAATACTTCACCAAGCTAGATTTAAGGAGCGCCTACAATCTCATTCGCATCAAGGCAGGTGATGAATGAAAGACTGCTTTCTCCACAACCACTGGGCACTATGAATACCAGGTGATGCCTTTTGGGCTAGCCAATAGTCCCTCCATCTTCCAGGCCCTGGTAAACGGCCTCTTCCATGACATGCTGAACCGTCAAGTACTGGTATACATTGATGACATACTAATCTACTCAGAGGACTTCACCTCTCATGTGCAGCATGTCTGAACAGTTTTGAAAAGACTCATTCAACACCAACTCTACGCTAAACTGCAGAGGTGTGAATTCCACCAGACCCGCATCACCTACCTGGGATACATCATCAGTACCGAGGGAGTTACGATGGATGAGCAAACAGTCAATGCAGTCCTCAACTGGCCCAAACCCCGAACCATAAAGGACTTACAACGATTCTTGGGCTTTGCACATTTCTATTGGCGCTTTATCAGAGGCTTTAGTCAGATTGCGGGTCCACTCTCCTCCATGACCCGAAAAGGCCCCAACTTTCTCAGCTGGTCCCCAGCCAGTGATCAAGCCTTTCAAGCCCTCAAAGAAAGATTTACCACAGCTCCTATCCTACGCCATCCCAACCAAGATCAAGAGTTCATCGTGGAAGTGGGCGCTTCTAATTCAGGAATCGGAGCGGTACTTTCTCAATGCCATGGTGACTGTCCCAAGATGTTCCCTTGTGCTTATTATTCACGCAAACACACCTCAGCTGAGCAGAACTATAACGTAGGAGATAAGGAGCTTCTCGCTATGAAATGTGCCCTAGAAGAGTGGAGACATTGGCTGGATGGTTCGAAACTCCCCTTCCTAGTACTTACCGACCACGGTAACCTCGAATATATTCAAACAACCAAGCGTCTAAACTCCCGGCAGGCAAGGTGTGCCCTATTCTTCACCCGGTTCAATTTCAAGGTCACTTACCGTCCAGGCACCAATAACTGCAAAGCAGACGCCCTGTCGCGTCATTTCGAAATGCCCATAACTCCGTCTGAACCAGAGAGCATCATACCCCACACACTCATTATTGCACCAGTACGTTGGGACATCATGGCGGAAATCACAAAGGCACGGATTCAGGAACCCGCACCACCTAACTGTCCACCGGGAAAAGAATACGTCCAGAGACCATACGTACCAGAGTTTGTTCACGAGAACCCCAGCTCAGGCCACCCAGGAATCCAGGCAACCATCGAACTTGTCAGTAATCGTTTCTGGTGGCCATCCTTGGTCACAGACGTCACTCGGTTCGTCCAGAGATGCATCACCTGCAACGTAAACAAAACATCCCATCAAAGACCAGCTGGTCTGCTTCATCCCCTAGAAACCCCTCAATGGCCATGGTCTCATATAGCTATGGATTTTGTCACTGACCTTCCACCCTCCAACAATTACACCACCATACTTACCGTAGTTTACCGATTCTCCAAGGCATGTCGTCTCATCCCTCTTACCAAGCTGCCCACTGCTTGGGAAACTGCCGAAATCATACTGGACCAAGTCTTCAGATTCTACGGACTCCCCGACGACATTGTCACTGACCGCATTGTGACTTCTGCCTGTCCGATTCTGTCTTTAATAAAAGCTGAGAATGGATCCCATGATGTCTGACTCTGAGTCTCAAGCGTCACACATGTACTCTAACTAGATTGTGAAAAAGTCAATAAACGTCACACATTACATTACTTATTTTTTAT
>JAUCMU010000026.1:11397129-11416337 GCA_032275025.1 Enteromius treurensis | reverse complement strand
AATAAAAGCTGCAAATGGATCCCATGATGTCTGACTCTGAGTCTCAAGCGTCACAACAGTGTAAATACTGTAAATTTTTTAATTTTATTTTCACTTTATTTTCACTTTCACATTGTTTGGTGAATTTTGAGTTACTTTCAGTGTTGTAAAGAGAGTAGTTTATAATTCTGTTTGTGTAAGATATACAGTAAAGGTGATCCATAATCGCCAAACCTGTTGTGATATACTTGATCTACAAACTCTGCAGCTTAATCTGGAAAGTAACCTTGACTCACAGATATAGAGGAAGCCGTCAGGAGTGGATGTTCGATGCTTAGTTTTATCAGTGGCTGAGGCACACACCTAAGACGACAGACCATGCTGTCAACAGAATCCCACTCCTTATCTCTCTTTGTGCTGATAAGATGTACGGTTACCTTGGCTCTCTCACTGGTATTTATTCCTCCAATGAAGCGCTTATTGAACATAGACATTCGTCAAAAAAGAGGAACCCAAATCGCATTTTTCAGGCTATCTTCGTCGTGCTGGTACAGTATACCCTTTTGTTTTGCATCTCCACTTTTGTGCACAATAGGAATGTAACAAGCTCACTGGAGTGTGCTCTTGAATGGGTGACCCTCTTGTGCGAAAAGTTGCACAAATGCAATGTCAACAACAACATTGTTATTTCCGTGTTTCCTGGCACAGTTCTATTTTAACAGTGTGTAGTAGGTACTGTTTGAAGCAATAGCTCTGCCAAAACATTTTAATAGCCTTTTTACAGAGCAAATGTTAGTGAAACTGCACATATTTACAAAGAAAATTGGTACTGTAGCACCCTGCGGTAAGTCACTTGAGCTTCAGCTGGGAGGATTTGGGGTTAAGTTCCGTGCTCAAGGGCAGAATGTTGCAACTGGCAAACATGATTAAAGCTGGATCACAAGTTTGTGCAAAATCTTTTTCAGATTGATTGATTTTGAAAATCTCCATGTTTCATGATTCATGATTTTCATTAATAAAAAAAATATGCCGGTACGGGCGGTTAGGTCCTCATGTTAATGCGGGTTGCGGGAGAATATAATTATTCGCAGGACTTCCGCAAGATGGATTTATCTTAAAATTAATAAAAACAAACATAAAATTAAATTTAAAAAAATTAAATAAAAACAAATATTCTATTATTTATCTACTGCACAAAAGCAACAAGAACGAATAAAGTAAAAACAATTTACAGGCGCAAGATCGGAAGCTTATTCTTGCGTGGTTCATGACTATAGACCCACACCGAGGCACAATGTCTGAAGAGCATGACACCGATAGAATCTAAGTTGTGCTTGTTTTTTCTACATTGCAGAAGAAAAAAACGCACGTTCTGAAGCAGTATTAGGCCAAATGCTTTTCTGTTTGACCACTTCAGAAATCAACGTTTTTTATTATTTTGTTTCATTGCGAAATTTTCAGCCTATTTCTAACTGTTTCTATGTTCGTGTCCATGTTAATCATTCCATTTAATTAAACTCAAATAAACTAAACATATTTGTTTATTTTCCATTTCTTTTTTATTTATATTCAAAAGGGAAGCAAGTGAAACAAATAATAGAGTAGCAAGAAGAAGCAATGAAAATAAAACTACTGGGCGGGAGAAAATAATATATATTTTTGCGGGAGCAGGTGGGAGCGGGAATGAAAAAACCATCCCGCGCAGGTCTCTACTATGGATGTGAAAAATCCAACCAGATTGCAATTTTCTTATGACGGATGAAAGTTTAACTGTGTAAAAGTGATTGACACAACTTGTATACAATTTCAGACTCAATGTGCAATAACCCTGTAATTTTTTAATAGACTGTGTACTTTTATGGCCTTGAAGCATAGCTGGAAAAGTCTGTCAAACACACTGTAGCAACAAAATGCATTGTGGTATATAGTATTAAAAAAATTCACATTTGCAAAGATGGATTGGGGAAAAAATGTGGCAAGTCCACATTAAATGCTAATGGCCTCATTCACTGTTGAAAAAATAACTGTGCCAGCACCTCTTCCCCAGGTTTGAGGAGAACTCTGGCACCTCGACTGTCACAGGAAGACAAATAGACTCTCAGTACAGGAACAACATATCAGCCATCACACAGTCATCTGACAGTGCTAGGTCACTAAGTGAACAGAAAGAGCTGCGCTAAAGTGGGCAGCTGCCTCTTGCAGCATCTGAGCCAACTGTTTGGAACAGGTTTTTGCCCAGACCGGTGGACATTCAGCAAATCTGTTAACCACATGGGCTCATTACAGCAAGAATTACTGTCTCAGCCAGACAAGAGGCCTCCACATAAAAGCACAGCAAAGGTTAAAGTTACGTGTATATAAATGAATGCAAAAACACACACACACAGATCCAGTATTTTTACACCAATACAAATAACTTGCAGTCAGAACAGAGGAGCAGGATTGTGTAGGCGTGTACTTGTAAGTTTTATGACTCACTGGGGCAAATTATTCTGCAATCTCCAGTTTTGTACGTTTTGTTCACATAAATCTTGTATTCCATTTATAACATATAGTGTTGTATTTCCTGCCAGAAAAATTACTGGCTAGGGTAATTTATTGGTAGACCCACGTTTTGTTTTTTTGGTGGTGGTGTTTTTTTTTACATTTACAGTATTACAGTAATTTTATTTCTATTTTAAGAGCTCCATGTTTAGTAAGATTGCTTATTTTCAGTTAGTTGACATGGCAACTTTTAAAATGTTTAGTATTTATGTATTTAAAAAAAAAAAAATAGCTTGTAAGATTTTTGTGTCTGTGTGTATTTTTGACTCATATTTCCACCAGGAGTGTTTTTTCTTTTATTATGTATGAGACTTCAGGGTGATTCTGGGCCCCAAAATGTCAAAACAACAGCACTGAAATGTGCACATGCAAGATTGTGGTTCAATGATATATTTATCTCGAGTTATTTTCTTCTGCGCTTTCTTTTTTACATAGTCAGTTGATGCATCAGTGCATTTGCTTGTAAAACATCAGAAGTGTCAGGAGATTTGTGCTGTCTCAAATGAACAAAGCACCTAAGTACCCTCCTAATCCCTCTGAGAAATACAACTAATTACCCTTATTACTTGCAAATAAGCCTGACTGGCAAAACCCATGGATGCAGCCATTTTAATAGCACATTTATGGCAATGGCTGCATTGTGTGACCGTCCTGTAAGGTCTAAAGGTCTATGTATTTGATGAAGTATCCCATCATCCTTTTCACCTGAGCTAGTAAGATATACCAGATGCAGTGCTAGACAAGAATAACATTATCATATCTGAGGAACGACTTCTGTGCTATATATAGGAACCTCCACAAGACTTTTTGTCAGACAGACATAACGGAAAGTTGCATCAGATTCGTCAAAAAATTTTAGCCGCTGCAGTTTCCGTCTGTTTACTCGTACTGTATTTTAAGGCGGGCAGGTTCTGTTATAAAATCTCGAGGTTCACAACTACCTACGACACCATTTAATGCATCAATCAACTGATGGATTTACCCAAAATATTAGCATTTAGATTATTTAACAACATTTATTGTGATCTTAAAATTATATTTAAAGGAAACTTAAATTCCACATTTCTCAGGGGCCCTCCCCCCACTTGGGGCCCTGGTCATTTAGTCCCACTTTTCACCCAACTACGACGCCCCTGGCACTTTGGCATAAGCCAACCGGATCATGGGACTTAATAAGCAAAGCGAAACTAAAGCATTCACAACATGACAGGGCAGTGAGATACCTGCCGTTTATGTTGACACTTAACCAGTCAAGATTAAGTTTGTAAGCCTGACTATGTATTAAAAGCATTATGGTTTGCAAACTAAATGGGGCACCTTCAAATTGAAGCGGAAACCTTATAAAATATTAAAAGGAGGTGGTGGAAGACGGCTGCTCTTGCTTTCCTCTTTCTGGCTTATTTTGTCTTTCATGAGGGGGAAAAGTGTTTTTTTTTTTTAAATGGTGTGTGAATATAATCTCATCAGGATATGACTGAGCTCAACATAGCTTCCTCATTTGAAGCTATGCCACAGGCCTACATGTTTAAAAAATGTACAATTGGGTTATTTTTCAGCTCTTGGATGCTGACAGGATCCACACACAGAAGAAAAAAAAAATCCCTTTAAGACATTATTTCTGTTCTAGGTTTGGAAAAATGGGCCAACCATGTATCTTGATAAGAGGCCCAATCCAAGCAGGCATGGAACCTGTTATGGAGAGTGCTAAATAATTAGCCTATCATAATGAGGGCTTTAAGTACCAGGGGCCAGAAAAGATAAATGAGGCCTTTTTGCATTCCAAATCATTTAAGAGCGGACAGCCTTTATTGTGCCCTATAGTGAATATCTTTGAGAGCAAATTTTTCTTTTTCTATTTGCCTTTTTGCAATTACTCTTTTTTGTGGACCTGACTTGTCTCTTCTGTTTCTGAAGCATGCATTAATATTAAAATTTAACTTTAAATAGGGCAACAAAATCAATCACAGCAGGATATTTTTCACAGCAAATTTCTATATAAGAATGCACCTGACCTCTCTCCTAAACCATGGGTGCAATGAAAAACTGATTTCCACTTTAATTTCCTTTTCTTTTTTCGGCTTGCCTCTCAAAAGTTGCATTAGGAAGTCCTCTAAATTTCATGAATTTAAAAGACAGAATTGACCCAGCAGAGTCATGTATAACCATTCCTCATTAGTTTTCAGATAGAAATATTCCGCCCATATTTCACCCAATCTCCGGATGTACGGTACATAATATATCATAATATTATAGTTTTCTGCAGGTCTCGTCTTCTTGTTGAGTGCTAATATGTTTGATGGGTGCTAATGAATTTCCGTGAAGCCAAGAAGATATCCTAGCAGTGTTTAAGTTTTCATGGAATAGTTCAGCAGACAATTTAAATTCTGTTAAGTTCTTCTCCCTCATGTCATTTTAACTTTTCCATAGAAAATAAAATGAGAAATATGGGATGGTTGTTCTTTTTCAGTTAAAGATGGAATGGAAAAAATTAACTTTTTCGAAAAAGTCGAAAAAAAAGCACCCAAAAGTACCAGTAAAATAGTATGTTCTGAAGCCTTATGATAATGTTGTATCAAAAAAAATAAAAAAATAAATTTAAGTTGATAATCACTGTCAAGCTTATTTACAACTGAACAAATCATTGAGACTGATTTTATGAATCAGATCAACTGATTCTTAGATCTGACTCAAATGAACATGTCAAGGAAAGCGAAGGCTTTGAGTTTCTCAGTGTTATATAACTTGGCATATAAGACTTGGCATAATTAATCTACGTTTACAATAATGTTGCAAACTTTTTGAATGTGAAAGGTTTTAGTCTTTATCTATTTTAATTGCATTTAAACGCAGCTACAGTAGATGTTTTTCAAAAACATTTTATGAAACTAAAGTAATGTGGGTTTGAAAAAACGTGGGTGAGTAAATAATGACAGGTTTTTATTCTTTTGTGGTAAAGTATTACATAAGAAGAAAAAAAACTTGTTAACTTTTTGTTAATTTTTTTTTATTATTATTACTAAGCTAATTAGACAGAGAAACGTACAGTATCACATTTTATATTAGGTGGCCTTAAAGGAATAGTTCAGCCAAAAACTGTTATTCTGTTATCATTAACTCACCTTCAAAAAAAGATTGTAACCTGACTGTTTTGGGTCACCACTGACTTCCATAGTTCCTTTTGTTTTCCTACTGTACTATTGAAGTCAATGGTGGTCCAAAATGGCCTGCTTACAAATTTTTTTGAGGGTGAGTTAATGATAACAGATTTTTTTATTTTTTTATTTTTTTGGGGGGGGTGAACTATTCCTTTAAAGCCACCTAATATAAAGTTTGATACGTTTCTCTTTCTAATTATTTATTTTTTAAAATATCTTCCTTGTGGTATGGGTAGGTTTAAGGGTGGTTTAAGCTGTAAGGAATGGGTCTATTAAGTACAATATAAAAGCACAATGTACAAACATATATATACACAATAAGTGCATTGTGCCAAAATATTACTTTAAATATAAATATATAATAGTTAAGGCCACCTAATAAAAAGTGGGACTGGAAAACTGTAGGAAACTTACACTATAGCAACAAGTAAAGTTTAAATCCATCATGCCTATAGACATTCTGCTGCTACAACCGCTCTAATTACAAGTATGATGATGGTGATTTTCCCATGATAAACCCCTCTCATTTTAATATTGAGAATGAACTTAATGATGCATGTAGCAGATGGTCTGGTTTTCAAGTTCTCTCCCTCTCCCCTCTACTCAGACTACGAAAAATTTACGTTCATGCTTTCAGTGAAAATGACTTTACAAAGCCAGAAAAAAACCTCACCATATGGCTGTCCAACCACACCTGGTTGGAAATGTAGAGAGCAAGTTGAAGGAGACAGGGAGTCTTGCTCTAAGGGGTTCTGTAAAGGCCTAATTAGGGATAAACGTGTGGTTTTTTTAAACCTTATAGATACACTTTTTTGAAGATTCAATGACTCAGCTCAGTGATCTTGGCATGAGTGCTTCTGGAAATGTTATTAAAAAACACCAGCATGGTCCAAATGGCAAAAGGCAAGGAACAACGCTTTTCGATGATGCCGTTTTCAGTTAGTGTGTGTCTCGGTAGCTGTACACGGCCTTTCTAATGAGCGTCTGGCTTGGAGATGAGTGGAGCCCTCAAACCTGATTAGTTTCACTCAGCCGCTCAAATAATGCAATCGCTCGTGCAAGATTACCCCCTCGCTGCCTTGGATATCCAATCTCAGTGTCATGTCACATGCCCATTGAAAGGTTTATGATGCACCCTACAATCCTCAGATGACAATAATTCATCATACCTTGTCCTAATGCTGTATTCATGCGCCCAATGACATATGGAAATCCAGTGCATGTGCATATGTAGACCGTTTCCCCTTTTAACACCTGATTTAGAGGTTATTTGCCACCCTGCACAGCTCTCCCATGTCTCAGGCTTGCAGTTTCCCTGGTGATCTCCGACAAGGACATCTTTTGTGCTGTACCACATCAGATGTGCGTCCCTGAGGTTTCATGCCGACAAAGGTCTCCTCAATACCGCCTTTGTGCTGTGGCATGTAGAGCGTCACTGGCATATGTGCTCTGAACACTGCTGCAGTGTGTCGGGAGCCCCAAGAGCCGGCCAGAACTTGCATTACAGAGACTACAAGGACATTTTGGTTCCTGTGGTTGGAAACAGCACCTGGGTCCAAAGATATAAAGTTTAATGGTGCCTTTTTCCATAAATAGTTTTGTGAATGTGTTTGCTGGTTGTATCATGCACAGTATGTTGTTTTGAGAACAAAAGTTTTTCAAATATAAATTAGCTGCTAAGTATTTTATATTATAGCTGTATTAATATTTTTAATCAGTTTCTATTTTTATGTTTCCTTTACATTGTAATTTTACATTTTTAGCATCGTTATAGCAGTGTCTTAGTGTCTATAAAGCATTTATTAATCAGTATTAGCTATTTTTGTACATCAAGTTAAATTAAAATGAGAAAAATTAACCTTTATTTTGGTAAACACATTAGGAAACACTTCATCATAAATGTGTTGCTTATTAGCTTGCATATTACTTTCATAATGACAAATATCAATGCATCATTTTGCATGATTGTATATTAGATTCCTTAATCCCAATGCCTAAACATAATTATTACAAAATTTATCTTACTATTAAATACTTCTAAATAAACAGTGAAGGGGGAGTTTATGGAGGTAATAGTAAATGTGTTCCCTAATATATTTATATATTTATTATTTTTATATTTAATACATTCATTTTTTAATTTTGGTTTGTTTATTCCTTTATTTAGGTGATGCCTTCAATTATGGCAAGCATGCTTTTTTTTCTTTTGCTTTGCAGTTTTGTGTGCATTTGACAAATAACTAAACATGGACACAAAATAAACCAATTACCACTGATACCTAATCAGGCAATCTCCAGCCCAATTTTATCAAAGTTACTGACAGATCCTGGGGCTGAGAGTGGGTGCAAAGAAATCAACCTTGTAAAAGGAAGAATAGGGAATGTGCTCAATCTTATAAACCACCTACTCCAAAGCAGCGAGGAGGAACAACAGCGGCGATCCAATTAGCTAGAAATCAGGGCAGCAGCTCAATAAGGGGCTTTGTGTAGGATTGCGGGGCTGTAACACAGAGTCACCCTAATGGGTCATTGAGAATGACTGATCACTTGATGCCTCATCTTTGGCAGGTGGAGCCCTACAGAGCCCTTTTTATAGATTAGAGAGAGACCATCCATTCCTCCATCCTCCCATTTCCTCTCGGAATGAATATTAAACTGCCCTGTGTTTTCTGACTTGTTCTCAACTTCTCCTTCTTGGCCTCTATAGTTTCTCTGGACAGAGAGTTTATTTATATCACCAGGTATGCCTAGCTAATCTCTCTCAGGACAATGTAAAAGAAAAAAAGACACAAACACAATACAGCACCATATTTGCAGGTGCAATGCATCCTAAAGCTGACTCACAGACACTCCAGACCGATCTGAGAGAAAATGCAATGAGGGGCTGAGAGGGAATAAGGGCGCCCATAGAGGCCAGGAAGGAATGAGAGAGTGGTTGGTAATGCCCTAGCCAATCAACATCTGCGGCTTTTTAGAGGTGATTCGGGAACAGGGCCCAGAGTTGCAAGAGGAAGCCAATGTTGGCAGCCCAAGCAAATAGCTTATACTGGTTTCCTTTGTATCCCATCTGGTAATATGTATTCTAGTCATGAAAAAATCACACTGGATCTACTGTGTGTAAAAAAAATAAATGAATAAACCCCTGTTAAAACCAATTTTCACTTCTCACTTCTTTTCAATCCTTTGCTGTGAATCAATATATAACGCAAGTTGATTTATGCCTCAAAGTTAATGCTTCAAAAACTATACTAAATTATTATACTTTTAATTATAATCAGGTACTTTACATCCTTTACTGTGCTAGTCAATTGTCAAAGTACACAGAAACACACACAAACACACACACACACACACACACACACACACACATTTTTTAGTCTGGGGGAAACTTTAATATTTGAAGTACATTTGATAGAATTAAGCAGACTTTTTTTTTTCCCAACGAAGTTAACAGACAAATAAAGTAATTATTTTTCAGGGAAACTCCATTTGGGGTTATATTGTTGGCTCTCAAATCCCAAAGTGCTTATGCTGTTTAGTATTTATTTGAATACAGAATGTCTGCTAAATTAATAAATGCTAAATGTAAATGTGAGTAGTTGATATTGACATTGGCTAGTAATACACACAGTGCTGAAAATGCCATAATTCATATAATGTTCATGAGTTAGTTGAGGTGTAGGATTGAGAAGAGGTGGTGTGGACAGAGGGAGAGGTGAAGAGGTGAGTGGAGGAGGTAGAAAGATGAAGGAAGAGAAATGAGATGCGGAAGAAGAGAGGGAGGGAGCCGAAGGATAAGGCAGATAGAGTTGAGGAAAAAAAACAGAGGAGATGATATAATAAGAGGTGAGAACACTAACTGGACAGAGAGTTTAGCCTAATGTGAGCTGATCTACAGTGGCTTCAGTCTTTAAAAAAGGGAAAAGAGGCAATGTCACTGGTCAGTGTGCCACATTCAATGTCGTTGCTGTTCTCTGCTGTTTTGTCTTGGGGCTGTACTATATGTGTGCCAAGTGTGGATTAAACATTCACACTGTCCATTCACTCTGAAACATGCTGTGTGATGTGAAGAAAATTCTCCATGCAGATAGAAACAAAAGGCTTGATGAATATATCAACCTGGTCTCATTAAAATATGAGCTCATCTTTGCACTTTTTGTGCAACACAAGACTGTTTTGACATGCCTTACTGCGTTTTTTGCCTCAGTTTTAAAGAGCAATGTCTACTGAGTGCCTTTAAAACACATGTTCAACACTTGAACCCTGTCTTATTTTATTGCTTTGATATAGGTTATGAATTGGTATGTAGTAGTGCAGCACGATTAATCATATCGCATTTGCAATCGCGATGTCAGCCTATGCGATTGCATTACAGCAAATGTTGCGATTATATTATATAAACAAATGCATTCATGGACGTAACAAGATATTAATTCTTGCGTTCACACCAGACGCGAATGAAGCGTTAAGCGCAAGTGATTTAAATGTTAAGTCAATGCAAAGACGCAATTAGACATCCGTATGCAGAGCAGGAGCAGTGTGCGCCAATTGTAATTTCATACTGGCAGCGTTTGTCGCGCGCTGCTCCTGCTATGCATACGGATGTCTAATTCCGTCTTTGCACTGACATGTAAATCACTTGCGGTTAACGCTTCATTCCGCACTGCTTATGCTTGCATAAAACCGGCGTGTTTAAAGCGTTGCTTAATTCGCATTAATTGCGCTGCAGGA
The DNA here is from genome assembly GCA_032275025.1 of Enteromius treurensis. Taxonomy (NCBI): domain Eukaryota; kingdom Metazoa; phylum Chordata; class Actinopteri; order Cypriniformes; family Cyprinidae; genus Enteromius; species Enteromius treurensis. The sequence goes on along the minus strand of JAUCMU010000026.1, from coordinate 11,405,928 downwards.
TGTCTAATTGCGTCTTTGCATTGACTTCAACTTGTACTGCAGCAGGCTATAGACAAGCATCTTTCTGTCATATTTTCCAGCGTTCTTCTCCAAACACTGTGTGCCATGTGCTTTGATTTATGTCATTTCTCTGCACCTGCTACGCGCTGTGTGAAAGCTCTCATTCTCATTCGCCAACAAAAAAAATGCGCTGCTGATGCGTGCAGTGTGAAACCGGCGTAAACTTGAAATGTTCAAGCGTCCAACAGCACGCAAATAGCGAGATATATTCCCCCAAGTCACCTCAGGTGTGAACGCACTTTTAGCAAAGAGGGATTTGAGAAAATGCTGCACAAGAGATACCAAAAGAAATATATCAAGTATATGTTACATCCTGCTAAAATGTTTTGGGACAACATGTAAAAATACAAAAATGCGTTTTTCCTTGATAACAAGCAAGTTGAGTCCAACCACTTGTTTATCGTATCGCAATGGCAAATCGCAATTTTGAGCTTAATAATCGCAAAATGTCATTTTCCCCAAATCGTGCAGCTATAACGAAGGCCAGCAAGTACATGCTGTGCAGGTAAACCCAGGGGGGGTTACACAGCCCTAGTATGTAGGCATGTATTGTGGCAGTTTAAACAATATACACATATACAAAACTGATATGAAAACACATTTGTTGATGTAACCATTTCAATTTCCTTTTAGACAGGTTCAAACTGTTTTATCAAACTGTATTTACACAGAATTCTTAAGTAGATCTCTATACTCTGTGAGCAAGCGAACCAACCTACCATCTATTAAACCCCATAGATATGAAGCTGGATATGCGTGATGCTAACATTCAAAAGCATTAGTTTCAAATATCCCAGCTTATTAATATTGTTTTGAGGTCATTACATGATATTATTCAAGAAATTGTGTGAAAATTACACTTTATTAATGGAACTCTGTAAATTTGTGTTAAAAGGAATAAAAGGTGTCAGAATTTTACTGCCTTGAGTGTTAATTCCGTGGCTCACTAAAAGTGCACCAAGGTAAGTTTATGTCATGAGACCAGGTAGGACTATATGTTTGCATTCCTTTTAAAGCTATGCACAATATAGACAGACATACACAAATGTCAATAAAGCTTCAATTACTTTGATTAATAGTATACTTGTATAGTATGTCTGTAACAGTATACTTTGCAATTACTACAGTATTTGTGTTTTTAAAGCAGCCAGTTGAGAGAGTGTAAACCTTTATTTTGTTTACCAAAGTAGTTCAAATAAGCCAAACTGTGTGCTTTATATGTGTGAAATCTATAGTATAGTCTTCTCTCTTCTTTCTTTCCATATCTCTCTTCGCATATGTATTTATAGAAACTGATGTTAACAAGGCATACTGCTCTCTTTTTTGTTAAATATTATGAGCTAGATGTCACTGTGGAAGGGATAGCAGATGAGAATAGCTGAGATATTCTTTCATAGGGCTCTGGTATCCTCTTCAGGCCCCTGACCTTGAGAGGATGGAGAGGTAGCAGAGTACTCTTCACTTTCATGACCTAGTCATTCTACACCTGGAGGGAATCAATAGACAGCAGCTGGCAATGGTAAACTCTAACATCAGCTCTCTTCAGCTTTACTGCGGGAATATGTGCTGGTTACATACTAAGAGAGTGACAGTTTGACTGTTGTTAGTATTCAACTGTCTGGACTCTAAATCGGCTTTTCTTCTGTCTTGCTTATGATAATCTGAAAGTGCAAAATTGCCATATAAGCAGCCTGAATAATAACAGTACCTTGCCTTGCGGTAGCAGCCTATATGAGACACTCTGGTTGGTCTAGCAACCTAGTGTTCTTGGTTCGTGCTGGAATTGTTAGGAGAATTTGAAAATAATGAGAACCCAGAACCCTTTAGTAGGGGCTAATCTTAACTTAATTCCTTAATGGTTATTTAATCACTAAGTTAGATCCAGAATAACAATCAAACCACACTAAAGCACTGTAACATGAGCGCTTGTGCTCTGCCTATAGATGCTACATGTGTTAAATTAAATTCCCATCATCATTTTTTTATTATTATTATTAATGCATGTATAATAAAATGTTTTAATGTGTCTATTAAATATGTATGCATTACATACTGTATTTAAAATCGCTTTTAAATGAATATGTTTTTTTGCTTTTTTTTGTGTGTCTTTTGCGACCTGTCAGGTCACATGCCATTAACCTACATTTTTGCACTTTTTAGCAAAACATGAAACAGTACATCAGTGCAGTTTCCAAAAGAAATCAACACTAGAGGCAGTCAAACTATGACTCATTTTATTCTTTTTCACACAAATTTACAGAGTTGAATAATTTTAGAGATAAAGCAGTGGAAGTGGCACGGTCACATCAACAAATTACTTATTTGTGTTTTGCATTTGTTAACATTAATATTTTAATAAGGGTAAAATTGGGCGTAGGGCATATTTCCAACATGAGCATTAACTTTTAGTGACAGTCTCTCGATATTTTAATACATAAAACGTACATATTTTTTATGAGACCAGGTTGGTCTTTTGGATTTTGAAGTGTACAGTTTAGCCTAATTCCCTTCCATAGTAAGAACCTCACTGTAATGATTGTTTGAGTGGGGTTAGCCACAAATACTGTTGATTAAAATTAGCGTTCCTAATAATTTCCTAATCAAGTCACCAGATTGTGCTGCATAATTCCATTTTATTTACTTCCCAGTACCAAATTTAGCACTTGGCAAGTGTTAATAGTAGACAAACCCTTTCCTCTAGCTTATATGATTCTTTAGGATCTTATATGTTTTAAAATTTCTCTAAGTGTAAAAAATGCTAATTTTACCCTGTCAAAAACAGCTCTTTAGAAATCACTCTGTTCTGTGTACTTCCCCTTTAAATTTTCACGAGCTCCGCTGACTCCGCTCCTCTTTTCAGAGGCACTCTCTGAGGATCTTTTTTAGCTGTATTGATAGTGAAACTTGCTAATTAGCACAGTATTAGGAAAGGCAATTTGCAAAGATTCATTGAAAGACATTATACTCGCTGCTTCTGTAGGTGAGGCTGGATCATGTATAATTTGCACGAACATAAACGCATTCCGGTTGATCAAGGGTGCATTTCGTTCAGAACCAAACGTAACGCTAACCCTCTGCGTCTTCAGTCACTCAGATGTCGGGGGTAAATGACCACTGCTATGTTCATTAATAAATTCAACAAAAAAACACCTCAATCTCTTACGAGTCTTGCTTGTCTCTGCGTCTCGGTCTGATGACGGCTCACTCAGGGCGGGGCTGAGGTAAGACACCAGTTCAGTCTGTGTGACACACTGCTGTCAATCAACTATTGTGGGAGTGGCCTCTGTCGGTGTGACACCACTCCGACATGCATTGGAGAATGGTTGATTTCAGAAGGGGCAACTTATTCTTCTTTTAATTTAATAAAAATACTTGTGGGTCTTTATCATTGTAGGGTGGATGTGTACACACACTCCCATTACACATTTCAGTCCAAACAGCTTGCAAAAGTGCATGCAGCACCGGATGACCCCTTTAACATATGGAGTGTATGCATGGCATGTAGGTGTGCGGTTACTGACAGTAAGAAAGCATAATGTTTTCGTGCCAAGAGGTGGCAGAAACTGCCTATGTGTTTTAGCAGCGGGTTATTAGGTTCTGCCCCTACAATTCTGGAGAACCGTAAATAACAGGCAGCAGACGGCCATCGGACAATGGGAAACTGTAGACAATGGGTTGAGGAAGAGGCTGAGAGCTTCAATAAGAAACAGACAGTTTTGCTTTCGCTAAGACAAAAAGAGGCGAGCGGCCATTTGTTGTTAGAGAACAGAGAGGGGATTGTGGAAGAATTGTAGCATGACATTGGGAGAACAAAAAAGGCAAATACTGCAGAAAGGAGATAAGCTGCAACTTTCGAAAAGGTGTGAAAGAAAATATTTTTAAAATTAGATGGTTTTTCGCTCTAAGAAAAAGTGGCTTAGGGAAATGTGTTCCCTATTACCCCCATGCTATTTCTGTGAAACTTCAACGAAGCTCTTCGTAAATGAGCAGCTGCTGATGAGCTTTGAATCACAATGAAATGAGCAAGCTCAGCACTAAGACATTGTTCAACCACAAGTCCACAACCCAAGCTGTTGTTGTTAACCTGGATGCCCGAATCTTCTCTTTGCTTCCTTTTCCCAACATTTATTATACCTCCCTTCTCTGACCTGATAATAAACTATGTTTTCTTGAGAAAAGAAGACAAACCCAACTGTTCTTCTCAAATCCTCAGGTTTTTAAAGCTCAGTTGTCTCACTGAGGAAAGAAGAATAGTGCAAGGGTGGCTTGTCCTCCCTGTGGGGAGAAATTGAATTAGTATGTTTTGTCCTGCCCTTACACAAAGACCTCTGATTCAGCTCACAAGAGGTCTCTGGATAATTCAAAAGATCCAACCAGGTGTGTTAGACAGCAGCTGAGACACGTTCTTGGGGAGCCGGTATGCTTTGAAATGAGTCTGTTGCAAATCTTTTCTTTCTGACTCAGCCACATAATTCTCGCATAAGCTGCACCCCAATGATTCATGGCAATGCTCAAGCAAGCAGTAAGTGAAATAGACCTTTGAATGCGAATGAATGAACATTGATTATAAATGAAAACATGAAGCACAATCATTTCAAGAAACTAGGGAAAGCTTGCTGGCTCAGAACAGATGAACAAGCTGTGTATTTTGTTTGATGCATTTACAAGAATCTACACTCAAAACATCTTTGAAAGATCTCCAAAGGATCAAAATATGTTGGTTATTCAGTTGTTTTGCATGATAGATATATTACAGAAATAGTTCACCCAAACATGAAAATTCTGTGATTATTTACTCACCCCCCATGTCGTTCCAAACCTGTAAGACTTTGTTTACTCTCCCAAACTCAAAAGGAGATATTTTGAAAGGTAAAAAATTGTCATTTTGGGATGAAATATCTCTTTAAAGCCTCCTACTGTAAGTGTGCCACTGACAAAGTTTGTCATTGATGCTGTGGTACCTGTGGGAATTCTGGGAATTCAAAGCAAAACGTTTTTGGGAAGATTGTTGGTTAAATTCAGGTTTCTGTTGGAGACTTACTTAATTATGCATCTCTTTTCTTAGTGTAACTACAGATTAATTAGCTCTTACATTGACATCCTGTTAAATTTGTTTGTGACAGAAAGCTGTTAGCATTTATATATTGTACTTTGGTGTTTATCAGTTCAATCACAAAACCAACTATAGCAAACTAGACTCTTCAGTTAGAACCAGGTAAATAATTACAGTATGTGTAAATGCAAAAGATTTGTCAATAACAATGAACAAAAGTCCATTGCAAACATCCATTAAAGCATATTATTTTCACTTAGATGAATTTGTCTGGAGGAGCATTAACATTTCATCTTTCTTTTATCTTTTTAATTTCCCAGCAAGCTCATTGTTGACAAGATGCTGTTAACATTGATATAGCTGGAACTTTGTGTTGCAGTAAGTCTCATAAAATAAATATTTATTTTGTAGAACCCAAAAAGCATATATATTTTTGGCAATATAGCGAAAGTTAAATAAAATAAATGTTTGAACTCCAACATTATATGAACAATAATGCTAATCAATCTTTCAGGAGATTTCAGTTTCAGTTTCCACTATGAAGATCCATGCAATTCCTGAATTTGTTTATATTTTTTTATCAATATGCTTTATATTTAGACAAACTTTACCAATTTGCTCATAAACAATAGTCATTATTATTTCAGAATGTCATCATGTTCCACATAAGAAAGAAATGCATACTAATTTATAACTATACTGATATTTTTGTAGCCGTTTTTACTTTAAAATATCATCATGTCCCACATAAGAAACACATACTAATTTGGAATGACACTGAGTTTTGTGGGTGAACTATCCCTTTGAAAGCAAGTTCATTAATTGAAATGAATTATCTGTACATAGTCAGCATACAGTTTTTAATCACTTATGCCATGATCACAGTCAATACTATAGCACAAATGCATGCATACTAGTGGCCTAAACCTTAAAATAGCAGACAGCTGCCTTTACTTTATCTCCGGTCTTTCAGAAAGCTTCATTAGTCCCCATCATGTCCCTGCAGAGGAAGTGGCTTTTATCTGGCAGGAATTGCAGTGGCACGTTGCAGAATAAGAGGAGCATGAATGTACACATGGAGTTGTGTGCGCAAGCTTATGAGGAACAGCAGGTAAGCAGCTGTACAGCCTCTGCATTGCAACACTGGGCTCAAGCTCATGTTTAATTCAGGAACCCCTATAAGGGTGCACAGGAGGGCCTAAGTGCACACATGTATATCATCACTTCTATTTTGTTGCATGTGCTGTTTATCTTTTGGGTCACTGACTAGGACAAGTCCAAACATGATCAAGGGGCAGGAGTGGGTCATTGTAGCATGTAATGATTGCAGGTGCCTAACCAAAAACGCTGTTATTTTCCCTATGGGGCAGGCGATAATGTTTTTTGTATAATGCATAAATGTAGGTATGAGTCACGGTAGTGCCTCGGGTTGAGCGCCTTATGGCTCCGGTTATTTCCAATCGGCCCTTTTGACGTTGAATGAAGATCGGAAATAAGGATGATGGGAAGGAGGAAAGGCGAGGAGGAGAGAGAAACGATGGCTTATCAGCTCACCTGTGTCTTATCAGCACCCCTTTTACAGCTCCCTGCATTTCATGCAGATCTCTTTGTGAGGCGAATCACATCTTTCCACTTTCCCAGACGTGATTGGCATTCATGTTGCCTGTCTACCTCTGCCTGGATTGGGTCTGGGAATGTGTAATCCTGAAACATGAATGCCTCTGGGTAGAACAGATTAACCTATAACTGAGAGCCAAGACTATCAGGCTATGCTTAATTCCTAATTTATTGAAGAATTAGCACACAAATATCTTATCCTTTGAAACAGAATGGGCCCAGAGTAAATGAGCATGTGTCATCATGAGATTGTGCCATGTTGTGATTACCGCTATAGGTTTTTTCAGCTGAGTTTAAATATTTCAGAAATATCAGTGGCATACTAAATTATTTGCATAATCTATTTTGTGTATTTTTAATAAACAAAAATGCTAATTCAGTGAATTCAGGTCAGTTTGGTTTTATAGACTTAGTTTTACAATTTAAATAAATTGGCATTTAATTTTAGTCATAGTGGACAAGAACTGTGTGTTCTGTGCAACTGTGTGTAGCGAATATAAACCCTGATTTATATTGTGAATGTACAGTATCTAACTAATTGAATATATAATTAATCAGATATTAATGCATTTGAGTGAATTATTTAACCTGCTTGCAAAGCACTTCCGTGTACTAGTGTTCATTTACTATTCAGCTTCAGCTCAATTCGGTCAATCCTCGACTTGATTGAATTATTTAAAACAATCATATTCCTCAGATTTTGCAAGCACATGCCTTTGTATCTCTGAGAACCTCTTCGATTGTTTGGAGTAGAGTTACTTTTCCATAGAAGTAGTGGTCGAACACTTTCCATCTCAAAGTGGAGAAGAAATGGATTCAGAAATGGAGAGGGTGGTGGAAAGTGATTATACCATAAACCACTCACGCACCACGACTGCATGGTGAAATTGGACATTGTCCTAAACCACAAGAAACCCTTTGCTTCGGATTGTTCCTGTGGAAATAGGATGAGGACTGTAAAATAAATTAGTCTTGCTACATTGTACAGCTCCATGACAGCACAGATGGTGATGCTGGATCCTTGTTGACCATGTTTAGCCGCTCACATTTAGAAAACCATAACTCATTACATAGTCAATTAGAGTGACTCTCATCTCTTGGAGGCTCCTCTCTTCTTCCTACAGCTCGTTTCTTCTTGTAAACTATCTCCTTTTGCTCTTTCATCAACCCTTTACATGCCTTCTCCTACTCTTCTTCTTTTATCTCTTCTTCCTGTTCGTTCTCCCCTCTCTACCCACTCCACCTCTTCTCAGTCCTACACCTCTTCCTTTTCTCCTCACTCTTTCTCCAGGGTCTACAGTAAAACAGGGACATTGTAAAATGCCATTACAAATTACAGTAAAAAAAGCTATTTTCTGTTTTAACACATTTTAAAAGGTTATTTATTCCTGCAATGGCAAAGGTAAATTTGAAAATTTCAACAGCCATTATTCCCTTCTTTAGTGACATATGATCTTTCAGAAATCGTTCTAAAATACTTACTACATGTCGTAGTATTACTGTAATGAAGCACCGGCGATCGCTCTTCTGTGAGCATGAAGGCTTTTGGGGCAAGAGTTCAGAACAAAGAATTTTTAATAAAAAAACACACAGAGAGGATTGAACAAGCGAAACACATGATCTGGATACATTTTCAACCAGTGGCGGTTCTAGACAAATGTTACTGGGGGGGCCAAGAAGGGGCCAGTGTTTTACCAGATGGGCACATAAAAAAATGACCAAAAAAAATGACAACAAACCTCGGGTTTCCCCTGTGTCCGCTGTCAGGCTTTGGTCGTTCTACGCTTACAGTACAGCGGGATTGTGTTCCCATAGCATCTTAGCAGACGCAGTAACGCTGAAGTGTCCAAAGGGAACGTACAGACACGGGAACGAGTACTGCGTCCCTTGCCGCGCTGTAAGCGTTCGTCGCTTCAGTCGAAGTAATCTGAATCCGGCTGTGTGCTCAGTGTTGCCAACTTTTTTCAATGAAAAGTAGCTAAAGCCAGCTTTAAAAGTCACTAGATGTCGCTGGAGTACGTCATACGTCAATTTGCATATTTATTACGTCAGTGCGTCATATTATCTTG
>JAUCMU010000026.1:11366849-11378142 GCA_032275025.1 Enteromius treurensis | reverse complement strand
TGGGCATTTTTTCCCCTTACCTAAGATACATACCTTCTATGTACATATCAGAGAACAATTTAAAATATTCTCTCAAATCATTCTATCGCACCTTTAAAAGAAATAAATTAATAAACGATATTACTTGTCCAACCCATTTTTACTGAATTGTATAATAGTGTTTAACATTTTATATTAATGTATAATGTATAGGGGCATCGGAATGCATGGATTTGGAGGAATTACTCTTTCAGTAATTTAATTTATCTAGCTATCTAGCCAGCTTTCTCTCTGTACTGTATTCCTGTCTTTTCCATCTCTCTGTCTTTCACCATCTGTCAGCATTCTGGCACCTATTAACTCCCTCTCAGGTTTTCCCTCACTCTGCCGATGCATTTGAGCCTTTTCACTTCACACAATTAGAGTGCATTACCTGCAGTGCTTTCTGCATGCATGTTTGAGGAAGCAGGGATGGCCTCTGAGGAGACTGGGTTGGATAATGGAGCTGTGCATTTGTGTGTGTGATTCTGTGTGCATGCCTACTTGCATCACACCACACCAATGAAGTCTTGAAAAAGAGAGCAGCACATGAGGGACACATGAGACTTTTTGCCTGGTGATAATTAAGAGCTAATGTACCTACATGCCATATATTTCAGAAACAGGCAGGAGTAGCTGACACCCTACCCTGACATAACATTGTCCAAAGTGCATTATGCCACATAATACTGCAGTGAGAAAGTGAAACCGCTATTTGGCTATTTAAGCACCATGGACAGCACTAGGAAGCTTATTTCAGGACCACAGACAGCACTTTTTTTCTATGAATGAGGGGGAAGCAAAGTAATGGTGTTCTTTTAAACTTTAGAAAACAGCTTTCCACTTGTGTGTTGTTTGTTTTTTCTTTCTTTAGTTGTGGAGTGTATTGTTGTAAATGTTTGTATTCCCATCACCTTCCCTTTGATCTTATGCTCAGTGTTTGTACACAGCACAAAAAAACAATTAATCAAAACATTATTTTCAAGAGGTAGGTAAGATTGTCTCTGTGTGTGTGTATTTTTTATATATTTATCAGTCTGTCTATTTCCCATTAACATTATGTCACCCCTTAGTCTCCGTAATAGATTCTTAAAAATACACAATTGTGTTATTTTATTGGACTAATTAAATGTCTCCTAAAATGCCTACTAAAAACTTTATTATTTTTTATTGTATTTGTTTTATTCAACATTATGTCACCCCTTATTTTTTTATATTTAAAAAAAAGGGGGAAAAAAACTTTATAACTTTATTGTGTATTATCTTAACATACTTTCTAACGTATCTTTAAGTTGTTGTTGTTTTTTTGTTGTTGTTTTTTTATTAATGCAAGTGTTCAAAACAATATATTTAATAAATACACTATAGAAAGTTTCTGTACATTTTTCAATAATCTCAAAGCACACAGCTCTTTTGTATTGTAACTGTCCCAAAATGCATCATTCTAACAGCACTCTGACCACTCTATTGGTGTTTGTGACAGGAAAACTGCCCACAGTTTCTCTGGCCGCATCCGTTTTGAGTTATTGAAATTCAGCTGTGCAGAGATAAAAAGCTTCTATTGCTATTGCCCCCCCATCCTTCTCCATTTGTGAAAGACTTGGATTTTTAATAACCTTCCACTCCCTTCCCTTTTTTACAGTCAAAGGCTGTGAGGATATCTCTACCCCATAGGTATTATTTTGGTTTCTCTCCTGGGGTAGAGGGCAAGACAGGCTGAAAGTTTTATGACTGTAATTGAACAGTAAATCTCTGTGGCTTTTTTTTCCAGTGATATGATGAACACTGAAACACAGCTACTCCAAACTTAACCCAGCATTTTTCTTTATTTTCCTTTGAATCTACATAGCACACCTATAGTAAGTTAAGTGTTACACTTTATTTCAGCTGTTCACTTTAGACATTCTACTAACTACAACTTTGAAACCACATGCCAACTAAGTAAAGATACTTATAGTCAGTAGAATGTTTGTTATGCAGACAGTCTACTATTACTCTGAGTGGAAGTCAGTGCTGAGTATATTACTTACATATGTCATTACAAATTGCACAATGAAATTTGTAGTCTGTAGTGTGATTTTTAGATGCTCGTTTTAGATAACGTATTCTGGCTACTTTTGGATTACATTTACATTTAGGCTTTCAGCAGATGCTGTTAACTTTAAATTCAAGTAAATATTTTAGATCAGAGAGGTTTAGGAATCTCTGCATCACGTACATAAAAAAGATGAAACATAAAAAAACTGAAATAAAACAAAGATAAATATTTTTGTCAGTTATACAGAGTTTAGCAAATTGCATAATTGTTCATGCCATACATGTTGTAATTTACTGAGAGGTGCTTTCAGAAGATCACCAATTAATTCAACATAAAATCTAAATTATTGTACTAGATTGTGAATACTCAGTGCTAAACAATATGACACAAAGTCATTTTTTAGAAAAAAAAAAATTAGAGGCTATACCTTTTGAAAAATGTACGGCCACTAATATAATCTAAGAATTTGAGAATGATGGAATCTGATTACTGATGCAATCCAAATTACATGTAATCAGCACTGCTTGACTTGCAGTGGCAAAGTTACTTGTACTCAGCAGAATGTATAAACTGGAAAAATAAATAAGGTAAAGTGTTATTTGTTCATCTATAATCCCATGATTAATAACTGTAAAGAAAATAATGCAGTGGCTTTAAACTTTAACACAAAGTCAATCTAAAGTAAAAAAAAAAAGAAAAAAAAGTCAATCTAAATAGAAAAAAAAGATTAACTCTCATTATCCCTGTGCTGGACATGCAGGATCATCTGTTCTCAACCTACATGAATTCTGCATGACGGAATGGCAGTAGATAATTATTGGCTCCTGGCCTTTTCCAGATGTGAGATGGTGTTGATCTGCCACTGCACGCCTCCAGCTGCATGGCTAGGAAAGGCTATAGTGTCCATATGGCCCTCTTCCTTCCCTGCCTGGATTAGGCTAGACGAACCAGGCAGATGGAATCACACACCGTCTGCCGACAGTCACATGTTATGTGTCTGCCAGCATTAATTGGGCATGGGCTGCTTCCACCAACTGAAATGCAAGGGCTTAGAGGTTGAGGTTTTGCACAACTGTATCCGTATCTATGATGAAGTGGGATGTAGAGGTGGCAGATAATCAAAAAAGAAAACCAGGAAAAAAGAGCAGAAAAGGGCAGGGAACATTGTGTAACTACTTGTGTAGCACTTTGTGACATCAGAGAAATGCCATTTGTTCTTGATGCGGGCAGCTGTGTTTCTCGCAGTAGCGGAGATCTCCCATTCACATTGGGTTAATCAATGTTGACAAGGCATTTCAAAACTCAAGCAGTGAGTGGGCAGTGTGTTCTAAAGTGATCAAATTGGCATGCTCCAGCTGAGCTGTGCCGTTTGAAGATGGCCTTTGATGAAGACTGCAGCATTGAGCGCAGGACTCTTCTGGGGACCCATTCAGCCACTCTACCCTGGATAGATTTATTTTTCTCTCTTTCTTTTTGCCTCCCGAACCCCTGTGATCTGTCAGAATAAATACAGCGTGCTGTTGAGCCCCAACCTATTCCAAGATAAAAGTTTCAATTCTCTTTCTCTGCGTAGAGCGCTCCAGCGCAGTTGGCTTCTTTTTTTTTTTTTTTTTTTTTGCAGGATAAAGAGCGAGGCTCTCCATTTTAAGTGCGAGACAGGTTTAATGCCGCCCCAGGCCCGGGTAAAGTGCTAGCAATAAGATTTAGACAGGCTGGGCTCCACTTGTAATCTGAGGCAAGAAAAACAGCTTTTCATCAAAGTGGATTTACAGTGCTTCCTGAGCTCTGTAGGAAAATCTGAAAACCTGCCACAATGGAATAAGAAACTTGTCATTCCAATTGCTAAAATGCAGGTGTTTGAAATGCGGTATACTACCATTCAAATATTTGGGGACGGGAGGATATTTTATTTTGTAAAATAAATTAATCAAATGTGACAGTTTTGATATTTATAATTAAATTATCTTTCTGAAATCTCTTAGATTGTCTTTTTGTTTGAGGAAGAAAAAGGTTTCCAGGAAATTATTTAACAGTGCAACTCTTCTTGATGATGATGATAATAATGATCATTTCTTGAGCATTAAAGGATCATGTGACACTGAAGACTGAATTAAAGGCTGCTAAAAGTGAAGTTAACATTTCTATCGAAGGAATAAATTACATTTTAAAATATATTAAAACACAAAAAAATTTAATTTAAAATGTAATATTTAACAGTGTTATCTTGATGAACATAATACATTTTCTGCAGGAACTGTAATATATATATATATATATATATATATATATATATATTATCATGTACTGATGCCAAACTTTTGAATGATCTTTTGTTACAAAATACTGTATTACTGTGTGAATTTTAGAATTGCCTTACAAAATCTCTTACTAATCTTAACTCTTAACTAATCTTAATGACGTAAGAAATAATTGTGGATAATTAAAAATACTGTATGCAAGTGTACAGTTTCAAAGTCTTAGACCCTTAATATTGAAAACTTTAGTTTAATTGCTGATGTACATTTTTAGGAGAAACATGTCACCATGCACCTTTTTTTTTTTTTTTTACACTTTTAATTTCTGATTAATCATTTTTCTCATTAATCATTTTAAATCATTTTGATTAATCATTACTCAGTAATATACCTTTTAAATTGATTATTGTTTTACATTTATGTTCTTAAAAAATCCAAGTGAAGTAAAATATCTTAAATTGACATGAATAGTGTGAGCTTAGAGCAGGTTAAATGAAGATTTTTCTGATTTAGTGGTTAGCCAGCCTATTGAAAGCATATTAGTCTATTTCTTGTTTTTTTCAGAACTGGTCAATTGCATATGTTTTCTTCTGTACATATTTTTTGGATTATAGATTTTTCATTATTGGTTTACTGATTATTTATGTGGAGCTCCCAAGTGCACTGAACCGGTGCCAGTTATTCCACGCTCTTATTGAAGCAGTTAATGTTTAGTGGAAGCAGTTCAGCAGGCAAAGCAATGCAGTGATCACCTAGTACAGTAGTTTTCACTCTCAACTGCTCTGACAAAGTCTGAGAAGACTGTAGATAATGGCCTGGTTCTTCAGAGATGAATTCACAATCCAATTTGGCACACGCTAATTCTGTGATTTGACAAATTATTGAAGCATGTCAATTACTGCAACCACTCAACCAAGTACAATCGATTCACATGTGCAGAATATCTGCGTATTTTTCTTCTGGCTTCAATGAATTCAATTAAATAACTTTCAGTATTTGGGAAATTTAACATCAGAAATGAATCAATGGCCCCTTGTTACAAAACAAAGTACAAGTTAAACAGTTTGTACATTATAGATATAAAAAACAACCTTTTTCATGAGCCATGAGTTGTTATTGACAGAAGGCCCATAGTGAGTGTCTGTGTTTTGGTGTGTTTGCCATCTTTATGTGTGTGAACATCTTCCTGTCAGCCCTCTCAGCATTTACCCCGGGGGACCAGTGCATTCACACGTCAGCCGGAAAGCTGACAGTGAGAGAATGACAGCAGCACTAGAGCAGAAAGACATGCATTAAGTGTCTCTCAAAAATATAGTGACCATGAATGCTGAACTCTGCCACTTAGCTGTTAGAAAAGACAGTGTGGAGAAGGAGGGGAGAGGAGATGATGATGAGACAGATAGATAGATAGAGTGAAAGAACGCAGGCCAGAGTGATTTCTGAGCTGGATAATGGAGGGTTCCCACAGCAATGTGATCACATCAGTGTAAATGCTCTCATGAAGTCTCATCTTGAAGTGCAGCGAGTTCAGTCAGTGAAGAATTTCAAGACAGTTTGGAACTGTGTTTCTGGTCATTCACTAAAGAGTTAACTGTTCTTTTCTGTTCTGTTTTGTTTTTTTTTGTTTTATTTTGTTTTCTTGCCTTTTTATTATGTTGTGACACATCAGCATTATTTTAATATCACCGCCATGGGACCTTTCGAAACATGTTGAGGTCACCTCTTGCACCTCTTGTGGGTCAAAGAGCCAATAGTGTGTGGATCCTTTGGAGGGAACTTTTATGGCTCTTTGTTTCTAATCATGGTTATTTGCATATGCACTGGATTGGAGGTCGATATACAAATTAGAAGAGATTCTTAAAACCCTGCATGTTGCAAAGACATCAACATATAACATACACTCTCAATAAGATCGTCTGAAGACGAGTCCTTAGATACCAAACACAAAATGTGTTGATATTATGAGGTGGTATTAGCTAGTGATCTATCACAAAGATGCATTAAACAGTATACCATACACAAGATGCACATATACAATATACAAGCATATACAAGCAAAATCACAATATACACAATGACCTGAAGGATATGTGTTCACTCAAAGAAAGTTTTCCAGTGAACTAATTTAAGGAAAAGCCCATTGTCTTTTCAAAAAGAGCTAGTCAGAGTTGCTTTGTTCACATTCCTTCAAGCAATAAACTGGTGTTATCAGCCAGTTGCCATGGAATCAGAAGCCTGTTCTGCCTTCCTGAGGTGTTAGCTGCTAATGGTTGCATTTTGAGTTACCCCTTTTAAAAGCGGTATTAAAGATTATTTGTTAAATATAACAAATAGTCTCTGCTTGATTGGTTCAAATGCTACGCATATCACAAATAAACATCTTGCTAGTTTAGTTATTTATTTGGTGTTTTTTTTTTTATTGTGTGATATACTGTCAATAAATAATTAACTGTCAGTCAGTGTATAATCATATATATGAAATATTAAATAAAACCTACTTAAGTATGTATAGATTAACAGATGAAAATTTGTAAGATAATGATGATAAAGAAAATAATTGTGCTAGCATAACAAAGAATGCTTTGGTTTCAATCTATTGTCCAGAGTCAATATAATCTCTAAGGATATCATGTCAAACAGGGTGGAAGAGAGTTTGGTAGGCCTTGTGTAAGTATACATAAAGGGTGTAAGAAGCCGGGCTTTTGTTAGTGATCCTCTTGAGCTTCAAAGATAAGAGGGGATGGTAATGCTCAAAATCAATAAATAAATAACACAGAGTATGCTCCTTGCACAAAAAGACAACGCGTGAGAGAGTGGTTCATTTTTTAACGACTTCTCTCAGCTCCCCTGGTCTTAGATGCTGTCTTCAACTGCATTATTTATCAACAGGCGCACAACATCCAAATGGGGGCTTAAACCTGTTTCTCTCCTTTCCCCCAGAGCCTGACACAGAGCTACTACCTTGGACTAGTAATTCAGGAGAATGAAAAATATCATTAAGGGTTATACTGATCCCCTTCCAATATTATTTCTCTGTACATCACTCTCATAAAGATGGAGTTTGCCTGTTAGGTCAGGGTTAGAGAGCGGGATCACAGGAGCTGTGCATACATTTCCCCAGAGAATTAAAAGATGAAGGTAGAGGCCAGTGATGGCATTTCCTGAAAGTATAATCCATCAAAAGTGAGTGAGTTGTCATACAGATCAGCTGAAAGAATAGTGGAGATATAAAGCATAAAAAATGAGGTGGTTTAGTGATTGTGTCTTTGTGTTTGTTCATGGGTGTGAGTTAATAGAATGTTTGTTTAACTGGCCGTTTGCTAAGCCTTTATTTGGTTAGTGAGAGTTATAGGACATCCCATAGGAATGAACTGGAGATTGAGTGAAAAATGTCATCCGTTCATTAGCTGACACTGGTATTTATATAATAGTTCTGTAAAAAAGAAAGTCATATATTATTACGTTGTGTGACACGTATTGTCATTATTGTCTTTTTTTTATTTCAATCAAACATGAATAAAATGCCAAACATGCCAAAAAAGGCATACCAGAACTGCCTTTCTGAGCAACACAGTGTGTTAGTTTACTGAAAAATCAATTTTTTTTATGGAAATTAGCCAATGATTATGTGACCTATTCATAAAGACTGCATTTGCTTTCTTCTTTAATAAATCAGGTGTTTGAATGAACTTGAGTGAATTAATGACTGAATGACTCACTTACTGTGTCACTTGCCACCACCTACTGATGGTTTTAGTTTCATTTTGATAATATAATCATATAGTTATTTAATCAAATATAAAATAAAAAAATCAGTATTCAAAAAAAGTGCCCATTTATTTAAATTAATTATGCAATGTTGAATCATAATAATAATTTCTAAAGATACTTTTGTCCATATTTAATACCGAAAAAAAAAAAAAAAAAGATATATATATATATATAGTTATTAATAAAATTAAAATGTTAATAGCCCCTATATACAATATACAGTTTTATTTATTTATTTACTCATTTTTAGGCAAAAATTTTGACATTTCAGTAAACAAGTTTACAAGCTTGTGTTGTTACTGTTTGATGATATTGCTTTGTGATTGTCCTTGTTTTGTATTTGAAATGTTCTACTCTAAAATCTGCGCTCTCATCGTCATGATGACCAGCTCAGATTCTGACTTATGCTTCCATGGGTGAATAAAGTGATTCAGATTCTTCTGATGTTCAGTAGATAGATTGCAATCGGCTAGATTGTGACCTTCCACATACAAGAAGATGAGAGACTTTCATCTGTGACTGATCGCTGTCTCTCGCTGTTTATTTATCCCACTCTCTGGTGTACCCCTCCCCATACAGATTTAGACTAATCTACCTCTTCACCAAAGTTTATTTATTTATTTCTGGGTAAAACATGAATCAAAATGCACGCATCCCCTAGTAGCATAACAATACAACTTGTCTCTCATTTTGACATTCCCCACCCCGAACCTGTATTTTCGTCTCACTCTCTCTCTCCAGCCTTCCTCTCCAATCTCAACTCCCTTGCGCTCCTGTATATCAGTTTGTTGGGAAGGCAATAAAGAGATGTGACGGTGGAGGTTGTGCACTCAGAGTTTGATTGACAGGGCAATGTTCCAGGGGAAGTGCAGGGAAATTATCTGAATATTCAACATGATAAGCACTAATTCATCTCTTCATAGCTACACAGTGACAGTCTTGGATTACTGATAAAGAGTAGAAAAAGACTAAATACTTAATTGTGTTTGAGTAAGAGATACAGTAATTGCAGGCAAAGTGGAGTAGTCCATTAGGGGTGTTCTCTGTCTTTCACTTATTTAGAAGAGGTTAATATATATTTACTCAGAATTTTCAAATGACTGAAGTCAGTCCTCTGAAAACATCCTCTTTAGCTACGACATTAATTGATGAGTGCTTCACTCACTTTGTATAAACATGAAGTAAAATACTGAAAATCATTCATGTTGAAGTATCTACTGATTGAGTTTTATTAAGGAATCAATAAAGCCCACCTTTTCTATAACTTAAATATATAGTTTAATTTAAAAGCTAATTTACTAAAAAAATTTTTGATTGTTTCTGAACTGTGAATTTAGCAGAATTAAACCATTATGATGTCAAATTGAATCACTTCATTACCAGCATTAAACATATCAATCACATGCATTAATGTGTTAATTTTGACAGCCTTATTAGAAACAGATTAACCAACACCTGGTACCAGTGCCTGCTGCTTTTCTGTAACAAGCACGGAAATGACTGAGCTTGTAAATGTTTCAGACTGATTTATCTGTAACTATCAAATAGGCCACACACACATACTGTACTTGTTGACAAGAGAGGAAGTGAAGGGCAGCACCTTCGATTAACTCATGGAGCACAGTGTTTAAAACAAGACATATGGCCATCTCAGTCAGCTGTGTGGCTGCCCGAACAGACAGCCATTCCTCCATGTCTCATTGGCTTTGTTATTGATGCGTCTAGCGCAGAAAACCTGGAAGGGAGGGGAAGGTGGTGTGATGCTGGAAAGATTCCTCCATGGGACATCTAGACACCTCCTAGTGACCTATCTGAACACAGACACTCATGTTATATCGCAGAATATGACATTGATTTCAGTAAGTAACTAGATTGTATTCATTATAAGTGTTGTATTTGCATGCATTGAGTAACGTTTCTTGTCAGATGCTTGTCTTTGGATTTTTCAATTCAGAGATTAATGTTCTAGGCTTTTCAGTTGTTAAATTCTTGTGTCAAAATATGACAATGATAAGTGATAAGGTATGATAAGTGTTTGGATGCATCTCCATTCATGCACGCTTTATAACCATAAAGCCATGTCTTTTTTAGAATAACACATACAAAAATGAGAACAGTTTATTTTAAGAATCATGTTTTTGGTCAATTATTAGTTTTCTTCTTGGTTGGGTTGTTCAGAACATCATGATGTTCCAGTGTTCCGGTCATGTGGATTTTTGAAATATTTAAAGTGTGAAACATGCATCAGGAACATGTATAATTTGTCAAGGCAGCCGAGCTGTAGTTGACAGTGAAGATCACAGTGTTCATCTGTTTGATCCATTTATTCCACCACTGTTATGGATGAGAGAACTGCAGTAATGAAATTGTCTCAGTGCTGCATATTACCCATAATTCCCTAGGCCTTCAGGCATCGTCTTGCCAAAGCTAGACTGAAAAACATCACATTTAACACGTACAATGTTTTATAAGGTAATTAGGTAACTGCATAAAATAGCACTCTGGCCTTTGGTGTAATGGGAAAATAACTGTCAGTTTGTTGCTTTTAATCTGAAAAATGTAAAATTAAAATAAAATTAAAAAAAAGAATCAAGAAGAAACGTTGTACCTACAACTGCAGGCCTACAGAGAAAAATGTAATGTTTTATTCTACCATGGCATAAATGTATCTTGGTGAACCTTTTAGCGAGACATGAAATATGTACCAGTAAGTACATATCACTGCAGTTTCCAAAAGAACTGAACACTAGAGGCAGTAAAACTCCAACACCATTTATTTCCTTTGACACAAATTTGCATAGATTCAATTAATAAAGCATAATTTACTTATGTCATGTTATGACTTCAAAACAATACTTTGATATTTGAAAACTGATGCTTTTGAGCATTAGCATCACACATATCCAGCTTCATATCTTGGTATTCATAGATGGTAGGTTTGTTCAGTAACTCACGGAGTACAGATACGTACTTGACATGGGGGGAGCTCCAATTCGAAACCTGTGTAACTACGGTTTGACAAAACAGTTCAAATCTGTGTAAAAGGAAGTTGAAATGGCACGGTTGCATCAAAATTTAACCCCCTGGGGCCGGCAAACGCATACATGCGTTTTGAGGTGTCTTCTCCAGATGGTGCCAATAAGCACTTAAATTACACATTGAGTTCTGAACGTACAGATAAGAGCAATACATCAATCGAATCTGTGAAGGG
>JAUCMU010000026.1:11334133-11366749 GCA_032275025.1 Enteromius treurensis | reverse complement strand
ATTGACCATGTTATCAACCATGGACTGACACTGATGGAAGCTGGACAAAGAGTTCAAACAAATCTCAGCAGAAATACAGTTGCATCACATTTTTATTTGTTTACCGATGTTATTTGTTTCATTGATTTCATTGTTGGTTGATTACTGTAACTGATTATAGTAAGAAATACTGTATTTCTTGAATTGAAATAAATACTTGAAATATTCAGTCTGCAGCATCAGTGTTGTGCTTGGTAATTTTATAGTAGGCCTATTTGTGTACATTCTCCCTATATCTCAAACTAATCATGAAGAATGTTATGGGTTTGTCACTATTTTGGTTTGTCATCAAAATGATCCCTTACATAACAATGTCTGGCCAGAAATCTAGAACATGCTATTTCCTTAAATTAGTTTTTTTTTTTTTTTACAAATGTGTTTTTTATTTATCACAGCAGTGTGAAACTGTCTGCAATAGTGTCTGATCATTGAGGACGGTGTTGGTTAATTGAAAACGAATAGCATTTTCATAAATATGTGTATATGTTTTGACTGAAGTGTTGTCTTTTTGCAAACAATCAAGGAATTCTGCAAATTGAGTGTGGTGTTTGGATAATTGTGATTACATTTTGAAAAAAAGAACCCGCTTTTCAAAATTGTGTGTAAACATAGTCCCCCCCATCACCCCATCAAAATGCCTTCTATAAGGCAACAAATTAAAAAATATGACAAAAACACTCAGTTCATCAAACTAACAAAAGAAAGGTTGTGTGCAGTTGTATTATGGATTAAGAAACAATTATTGATAAAAAATGAATGCCATTAAAATATTAAAATACGAGTAGTTACATTTTATTTATAGTTAAAATACAATATATAAAGCAATATACAGGTTTGATTTCCATATGATGAGTGGTAATGATCCATATCTATTAACAATGACATAAAACAAGCAAATATTATGGATAAATAGATCTTAATTGATGCCACATCTGTCTGTTAAAGCTTTAGCATAAATGCTTGTTTGAATGTGTGAAAGTGGTATCCATTAAAATTCTCCACCCTCTGCTTTCAGATCAACTTTCATCTTCTGTTTCTTCATTATGGACTCCAACTCAGTGGCCTTCCGCTTATCCTAAAACAGAGTGATGAGAAGTGCTGTCAAATGATTCACTGTGATCAATTTCAAAATGTACTGTGTATATTTATTATGTGTGTGTATATGTATATACATGCACAGCATTTACACACATTTACATATATTTACATTACATTTAATATATAAATGTAAATCTGAAATATATACATGCATGTGCATGTATTTATATATAGAGAGAGAGATTTCCTTTCAATTTTATTTCTTATCTGAAATTAAAGATAAAGACCCTTTTGCATTTTTCTCAATAAATGTTTAAAGTGGTTTCAAACCTTATAAAAATTCACAGTTACTTTCCCCAGTCGAAGCTGACTGTCAGAAGAGCCCTTTTCTATTAATTGAGCTCTGACAACTGAAATTGCCAGAAGGGAAAATGAGAAGGCACGAGAGATATTTTGTAAGAATGTATCTGGTAGCGAGTGTTTTACCTCTAGCAGTGCTTTCTGCACCATAACCTGGCTGTAGACTCTGGTTCCCTCTTCTGGACAAACAGCACGCAGCTCATCCTTATTCAGTGAAAAGAGCTGGGCTCCCGTTAGGACTCCCAGACTCTGTACAGTGCTGGGACACAGATAGAGAATACAACATGAGCAAAGGTCATACGTCAGTTCCAGCTCCAGACTGGGACAGGGGTGTGTATTTTACTCACTTATTATGGAAGCCTTTGGCACTGAGCCACCCCTGAACCTCAGCTGGAGGGGAATGATAGTCCAGCGGGGCGGTTGTCTCATTTGCTTTGTTAATTACCACTGGGCGTATCGATGCTGATTTACCATTGGCCAGTCGTTGCAAGAGCTCATCATTCAAAAGTACTGTTAACAAATATACATTTTACAGTAAAAAAAATAAAAATAAAAACATTAAATATGAATTTTAAACAAGAACATTTACATCATATATCTGACCCTGGACCACAAAACTAGTCATAAGAGTCAATAAGCTTTCCACTGATGTATGGTTTGTTGGGACAGGACAATATTGGAGAGATACAGCTATTGAAAATCTAGAATCTGAGGGAGCAAAAAAAAAAAAAAAACAAAAAAAAAAACATAATATTTATAATTAAATTTACTATCATAATGATTTTTGGCATAAAAGAAAAATAGATAATTTTGACAGATTCAGTGTACTGTTGGCTATTGCTACAAAGAAGCCTGTGCTACTTATGACTGGTTTTGTGGTCCAGGGTAAGAGGTTATGTACTGTCATTCAGTCATTATACAAAAATAAATCCTCTCGTATCATTCTGTGTTATTTTCCCCTAAAATTTTTAAATATAGTTTTTGATAATTAAAATAATTATATACATTAGATGAAAAACTGAACCTTAAAATACTGTTGCATTGGCACCTAACAACACTAATTATGTTTAAGGAAGTACTAAATTTCTAAATTTAAAACACAAATAACAATTAGTTAAAACAATATTTTAAAAATGGAATAAAAAAAAAAGGATAAAATGACATAAACTCCTAATAAAAATAAAATAGAAACTATAGAAATGAAAGCAAAATTTAAAACAAATAATAATAAAGCTATTATATTCTATAAATAATGCTAAAATAAAACTAAAATAACTCTGAAAGAGTTTATTTTATTAATTTAACATTTAATATTTATTACTGCTTACTATGTATTAAATAATATCAAGAGAGTGATTAAAATAATAATTTAGTTACGTGAAGAAAAAAGTCTCCACAGGATGCATTGAACTAGAATAGCATTAAAAAAACATTTGCACAAATGGCCAAAGATACAGTTCGATTGACCTTACACAGACCAATCAAAAATCAAGTATTCCAAAGAGTCAAATACTAATACTGGAGAACAATTAGTCAGATGTTTATGAATAAAACACAAAATCACTTTCAGAAGGACACTCATCCATTTATTTGCTTGCATACAACACTTCACCATTCTCCATAAACTTGACGTATCTGACATGTACTCTTTGTAATCATACTTTGAATAAAAGGTATTTATAAAATAGTGACTAATGTAGAAATGTTGTTTTAAGAAACAACACCTTTACCTCCGCCATCTCCAATAGGTGGCATACTGATGGGGCGTGGATCAGGGTGGAACGCATTTTTGAATGTGGAATTGGGCAGAACACAGGAGGCCCTGCCTCCTAGCGGGGGAGGAATAGGAGCTTTCTATGAAAATATGAGAGGAATTAGTTAGTGAATTAGTCAGCATGTAGGTTTGTTGCTAACTACATATGTGAGTGCATGAGGCCTTTACCGTGGACTGGTTGCGCATTACTATGTTGGAAGAGTCAACTTCTGCGTGATTGACTGGCTCGAGGATATTATGTGGAACGAAACCAATTTGACCGTATTCATTCTTACACTTCCACCATCGCTTTGATGACTCTAAAGCCTGAAACAAAAAGGAAGAAACAGAAGGGTTTGCCTGTTATGGCAAAGTAGAATATTCAGGAAAACATTGCTTGTGTGTGTGCCTCTGCCAGATACCTCCAGGGTTTCTCCCTGTAATACTGAGAGTTCACTACTGTTTCTTGCCACAAAGTCATAACTGCAACGGTACAGCCTTTCTTCTTGAGGAGGCAAGGAGTCTTCCATCCTGAACCAAAATCACAATGAAACAAAGTGGCATCACAAAGACACACAGCTGACTGGCCAATACTAACCCGTCATGTTCCTGGTTTACAGTTAGACGTGCCTGATCAATGACCTGTGGAAATAGAAGGGAAAGAACTGAAGGTGTGTTTGTATTGTGGCTGTGTTTATATCGGTGTGTGACAGGTTTTATACCTGTTGAGTCTGCATGAGGGCTTCATGTTTGTGCTGGGACTCTAGGGGGTCCTCGAAGGGCTGTCCATAAGCGTCTATGGCCATTGGCTGCCAGCCATCCATAAAAACAGGTGCGTATTGAGGCACTGTCCCGCTGAGTTGAGAGCTGACAAACACACATGGAAGTTAAAAAACCAATCTTCAATAAGTAAAGCCTTACCTTTGCAAAAAAGAGTCATTTTCCATTTAATATAATACTACTCCACCCCAGCATCATATTTGTTTTTGTATTAATATTGGGAGTGGGGGGTGCTGATTTCAAAAACAGTGCCTGTTTTGCTCTAGCATGTCACACTTTCTCAAAAAATCTGAGCATTTTGCTTTCGATAGCAATTTGTAAGGTGAATAAGTCAGCCAATAATAGCCAGAAATTATTCCTATCTTCCTCCGAAACTTTTTCCAGCCAATTTTGACCAGTATGACTGATTATAAAGACTTTACTTTATGCCTAATCATGATGTCAAAGTTATGGCCTGTAACAAAAATAATTTTTATTTTTTTTTGTGCTTATTGGGTTATGTTTATGTAAAGTTATTGACATTAAATGGAATATTTGAACTGTAAATTATCTATTTTGGATACTCTTTTGAATACAAACTTTGTTATTTTAATAGGTGCATTAAGGCTGATACATAGTCGCATTATTAAATTTATATTTTAGACAAAATTTTAATATATAAACGTTTTTAGCATAAACAGTTTTATGTAAAATAAAGCCTTTTGCTATAAATCAGTATTGTTTTTAAAGATGCAGGGCTGTGTTATAGAAAAGAGCAACTTGTGTTGTATTCTTGTTTTTTTCATTGATAAAGAAAAAAATTTGAAAGGTTTGAAACAGTCAAAGTTGAGAAAGTTCACTCATTTATTCTAATATATATGATTTCCATTCAAATTGAAATTCTTCAGTTTTGTTACTTACTATGGCACGATCCAGTTTGGGCCGAGCGACTTCCACAGTGGTTTCTCTTGTTCGTTAAGGTTCTGCTCTAGTAGGGAGATTGCTCCACTGGTCATAGCAGGGCTGGACACTGTTGCTGCCAACTCAGGACCACCTGTGGTCTTTACCATCTGGTGAACATACAACAAACCATACACAACATATGGCGATTACAAATTCTTTACTTACTTTTCGGTAGTCTCTGTTTTCTTCTAAATTAAAGTTATACCTATGTTGCCAGTTCTATGTTCTAATATTCCAGTAGAATTAGGCAAATGAATGTTATAGTTAAGCTGTTTTTCTCTTTATGTCTGCTGTGTTTGGTACTCTTACCAATTGCAAAGGGATGAACACATGGTGCAAGAGTTGTTCTGAGGTTGGCTCTGAGATTTTTGTCTTCAGGCGATCCTATTACACACACATGCACATAGGTAAAGCATAGTAGTTTTATGAAGTTCTCTTTATGAAGCTGTCATTTCTGCCCTACTGCCCAAGCAACCAAACAAAGCTACGATAAATAAATGAAAAAAGAGAATAAAACGCAAGATGTAGAAAGATTTGTTGAATTCGTCACTTTACCAGTAGACAGAGAGAATATTTAATCTTCTGAAAAATATCCACAAACTCTTGTTCTGGCGGCGGGATCACTGTTTGTGTGAGAGGGCCATCTAAAAAACATAGATGTTTAAGATTTATGATTATGTTTCTGAAGGTTTCGGATAGGCTTGTGATTTGTGGAGGTCATCGGGGGCATCTCTCTCACCGTCCTGCTCTTTCTTCTTCTTGCTTTTCTTCTTCTCTTTCTTTTTGCTCTTCTTCTTAAAGCTCTGTTGCTCTAGAATGTTCTTTGCCTCTGCTGTCTGCTGTAGACGGGCCATGAAACGCTCCACATCAGCAAAACAGTGATTCACCAACTCCTACGAGAAAGGGATATGACCAAAAACAAAACAAAACCGTAAGCAAAAATGCAGTGCTACACAGTGGTCGAAGCACTATCATTAGTCTTTTCACTAAAACTACCATACCAGTAACATCATCTTTTTCAGTCAAGTTGTCACTTTTTTTTTTTTTTGCTATTTGTAATTTCAGTTTCTTATTTAGAACTATTATATAAAACAGTATTTTCATATTTTGAACATTATGTGTAAAATTGAATTAACTGCTTTATCTTTTTTATATTTGTTTATTTTGTATAGTATATGTTTAATGGCAGGTTATTGGCAGGTAAACGTGCATTAAACATGTATTTTCTAAAAAGCAGTAATGTTGAATATGACTGCAAAATACTTTAAACACCCTAGTTTTAATCAATGTTTTTTTAACAAAAAATAAGTGACCTTGAGAAATATTCACAGGTGTAACAAATGTGACAACTACCCTGGTCTCCTCCATGGTGAAACTAAATGATCCTTTTTCAGTGTCAGTCAGTGTCCACATTAATACTTACAACTTCTCTCTGTGCATGCATCAGATGTAAATCTGTTTTCACTCTGTCGCCTCCATTTACTAAGATAAGCACATATTAAGCAATTAAATATTGTATTTATAATATTATAATATTAGATACATAGGTATGACAAAGGTTTTACTATGTGAATGTGGTGTATGAGGACAACTGCCTATATGCTTACAAAACACACAACATTTATTTTATTTTCAGTTTGTACAGCATAAAAGCCATTACGCCGAAGTAGTGTGTGTGTGTTTGTGTAAATTTACATAAATAGTCAAAAATATGTGCCGCCAATACGTATAATTAGAAAATAAACATATACACACATGCATTTACACCTATGGGATGTAAGTTAGGAGCGGTGTCTTTTGGAGACTTAGACTGTCTCCTGGGGATAACTGGAGGAGCAGCCATCTGAGCAGCAAACTGATGAGAATGGAAAAGACGAAAAAACAAAGGAAGTTATATAGACAGTGATAAAAATTAATCAGATTTACTGGTCACCTGCTCACACACAGTCAATGTAAGGTTTGGTTTGGTTCAACTGTAAACTGACGAGTCACAGCAAAACCACAGAAAGCTTGGACTTACATTCAAAGGGAAATGTAATGTCCGTATACTTAAATTGTATCTGCAGTTCCTTGGTCACCATTTTCCATGGGACTAAACTTTCAGTTACAGAGCATTATGCCACCTACAACCCAATTATAATAGAGGATTATTGGGTAGTGGACTGTTGGGGAGAAAACATCAGGAAACTGAAGAATTTCAGTCAACTGAGTTGGCAGGCAGACAAAAAAACAAACAAAAAAGTTTAGGCAAACTTGAGCTGCCACAACTCCCTATAATTAAGACACACCTGTTCAGATTTTTCTTTTTTTTTGCCAAACAAACTCAATGAATAGCTTTTTTGTAAATCTGGTCTTGGCAGGATTGCATGAGAGTTTCATTCTATCGTTGTTTAAGACTCGGGGATAAAGAAGGTTGACATTCCATGCATAACCAACACATTACTGCACATTAGCTCAGTCACAGCTATGGACTAGCAGAAATCAATCAACGTTTGTCAGATCTTTATGATCAATAAGCTTCTTAGCTGTGGGGTCACACAAGAGCTGTTACAGAGTCTCTGAATATTTCTTTTGAGGATGTTAACAATTAAAAAACAGTAATTATAGTCACTAAAATGTACATTTCAACTTTTACAGATGGATTCCAAAGTCTTTGTATGTATAAATAAATAAATGGCATAAATAGAATTATGTCTTCAACATCTCCACAACCTTACATGCACAATATATTGCAAAATGTACTAATGGTTGGAAAAAAATCAATGAAATATTACAGACAATACAGACTGCAATTCCTGATTTCAGATGATCCATAGAGCACTGTATGCTTTAGTTGAAGCAGGAACATCTTATCATTACCGAAATGATAAGTAAGTCACGATCAATGTCACAAATGACCTAAATAGAATCTAAAACATTTGTTTTCCATTTCTTTTCATAACAATTCTTAATTTATTGTTTGAAATGTTTCAAAATCCCTTTTAATTCATTGGTTTCCAATGTGATTTCAGATGTTTGGACCCCAATGACATTTCTAAAAATTGTAAGTAGATATTTCCAAGAACCCAACACAATTACCACATCCAAATTACTGCATTGACTAAACACTCTTGTGTTATTTAGGAGGAGTGGCAGCATCTATGCCCAGGATTTCTAACATGGCTGCTATTATTAGCAGAGGTCTATTCAACGACCTGTTTGAATCCACACTGTAATGTCATTGTATCGCCAAAGAATAGGTACAAGACACAAAATACAGTTCTTGGATATGAGATTACAATGCACTGAACATTGCTATAGACAAGTGAATACTTTCCAATCCTTCAGGGAAAGCATTTGTAAGCAATGTGCATTGCAACTTTTGCATCTGCGTGTGACCACAAAAATCATAATATACACATGTTGCCTAAATTGCTAGTGTTCATATAAAGTGTCAATTTCCATGGAATTATTATAAAGATTTAAATGGTTGGTTTAAAAGTCTTACCGTGTGTAAGTTGTGGGCACCTCTTTCTGTCACATCTTCTGTTTACACCTAATGGAGAAATGCCAGAACAAGAAAAACAAGTTGATCTGTTTAACTTTAAGAAAGACTGGACTCTCTCTCTCTTTCTCTCTCTCTCTTGAGTTTCGGGATATGAAAGTGCACAGAAATGTGGGTGGAAGTGTGTTAATACATTCTGATGACTGCATTCCTTTTGCATTCCTCTGTGAGACATTAAACACAACAGATCGCTCTCACACAGAGACACTTTGAGAAGGCCAAACTAGATTATAGAAAATATCAAAACTATGTGTAAAACAGCACATAAAAATATGTAATCACACATAAAAACAGGTAAATGTATATACTCACAGAGTCTTCAGTAGAGCATCGGTCAGTGTGTTCAGACTAAGCTTGTTTGTCTAGATCTGTCATTCTTCTCATGCCCTCCCTCTTTCTCTCTCTCTCTCTTCCACTGTTCCTGTCCCTCACAGGTGTACAGAAATGCTGTTACGTCAGTATTTAAGCTATTTGAAGTACTTTCGCGAGTCTAGGTCAATTTAAGCAGTGTTTGCTGTCAGCACCCAATACATTTAGACTGATATTATCTTACTGCAATGCATTTGATGCATAGATTGTATTAGTGGTGTATTGCTGTTGCTTTCCTTTTTTAAACAACCATATCTCATTGTTATTAGCCTAAATATTTGTTATTTTTGTGAAACTCTGTAGCTTGCTCAGTAGTTGGAAATTGAGCAAAACTATCTATTTATTATTTCTGCTGAAAAAACAAGGACATCTATTATTACACATATATTAGGTATCTAACAGGTGTGTAGAAGAATTTCTCAAAACACACAATGTAAATAATAAACATACACTCCCACACTTACATAACCTCTCAATTGCAGTGTCATTTTGATATGAATTCTGCTTATTGCCGCAGACACCTTGCCAAGTAGAGCACAAATGCTGTTCATTTACCAGGACCTGTGAATCAAGTTTCACATGACACTTTTTGTACCTGCATTTCCTTTCATTCAAAGAACTATTCTGCATTTTGAAACACATTCAGGCTGTGGAAATTCTATTTTCAGAGCTGGGTAGTAACTGATTACAGGTAATCTGGATTACATATCAGATTACAAATCAGATAATAAAAATGAAGAATATTTAATTATATAAAATTAAATAACATAGTTAGTAGTTTTTGTTGATTACATATTATTGACACAATAGCAATGAATTATCCATAAATCATCTCTTTTTCATCTTCTAAAATATCCTTTGTAAAACAGCCAGCCACTTCAGTTTTGTGCACATTCACAGCATTTGGATTTACAAAAATCATTTCAGTTTTAAAAAGTGAACATTGCATCAACCGATAACACATACATTTTTATTTTAATTATCACTCACTGGGCTATTTAACCACTTTAGATTTGGAAGGCTTTTGTATTTCAAAAACATTAAAATCCACAAATTCACGTTGCTTCTTATTTATATGCTATGCAGGCATCTCATCTAAACAGCTTTCACCTAATATATTTACTAGCACCACTAATGTTTTGAAAATAAATGTTTAAATAATTCAGTATTACATTTGCTTGTTTACTCTGACTTTGGTTAATTAATGGTCGTGTGACACGCAGATAAAAATTAAATATTTCATTTTTAACAGGCTGATTGATGTGGTAAGAAAATGACTTATTTTTCTTTCCTTTTTAAAAAAATTATTTACTTATTAGCTTCTCATTAAAAAGAAAAGAAAACAAAACAAAACAAAAAGAAAACTAAAACTTACAAATAAATTACGAACCTCATGGGAAAACTTCAATCGAATGTTTAATGCACTTTTCTTATAAAAAGTAATTAAAAAACAGTCTGATTGTATCAACCTAAATAATGACACTGCATACACCTCTACACCTTAGCGAAGTTTTAAACTAAGTTTACAAAATAAGTTCCTTCTAATGGGCTTGTTTCTGTCACATGCGAATGAATGCAAATCAGTGCCTGCAAAAAAAAGCCTGAACGAGTCAGTGAAGGATTCAAAAGATTCGGCTCATTTAAATCTCCAGCACTGTCAGTCTTTTACAATTTCATGACATGATGTAAACCGAGAACAATACAGAATTATGCCCATATCCGTATAACTCCTTGCAATACAGAACCACGAAAGCGACAATAACACTGATAATACAAAGAAAGTGATACTTTTAGAAAGTTTTAGGTAAGGCAATGGCGCCCTCGCGTGTTAAAAGGTGCAGTGGGCCTACTTGGCAAACAAGAGTTTTGTTACATAACGCCTGTCAACGTGCCTTCTTACAAGAACTAGCTACTTATCTTCTGCTCTTGTAGCAGATGTGGTCTCTATGAGTACCCACAGACCTTCTATAGGCTCTCGAAGGCATATGAACAACAATGTGCTTGTTCAAAACATAAACAAGAGGCGTGGCGCGAGGTGGAGTTAAGCGCTCATGCACTACCACGCACAACCTTGATTTTACCGTTCACAGCAGCTCCCAACGGGATATAATGTCAGTTTAAGGGACTTTATACTGTTACTACTTTGTAGGTGTTTATATAGGGAGGTATTTTGATATGTTTGTAGGTGTTTTGATATTAAAGAGAATGCAGACCCCCAAAAGGGGAGCCCCGCGTGTTCTGTAATGTGACACAAAGAGCTGTCAAGAAGGGGGAGGGCACGTTACAACATAGGTAAAAAAGCTCACAAGTTGTTTTCCAATGACAGATCACCCGACACAACGTCAGGGTCTGGCGTTACATTTGCTTTTTACCAAACTTGTACATTCGGTGCCGAGCCCTCCAACGTGGCGACCCCCCAGCCAACCCAAGAGCGGGGTAAAAATATTGCAATGGGTCTGAACGACGGGATTTTTTGCTGAATCGAACATAGAGGCTGCCAATCGAAGGTTAACGGGTTAAAGAAAAAACAAAAAGAAAAAACTACAGCGCAACTCCCCCTGAAACAGACTGCAAGGTAAGAGTCAAAGAACTGCTGCAACTTTCCTTAACATTTGTGCCTGTGTGGATAGGACTTGGATTTATTACCTAAGAAGTTGCTTTTTTCTTACCTGTTTCTACTAACTAATGTGTGAGAAACTAACAAATTGCGTGCAATTGCATTTGAGACTGTGCACAAAAGTTTTAACGTAGTCTCTGGTTTTGGTCTTTAATGCTTGTGATTCATTCTGTCTTGTTTAATCAGTATTTACAGGCTGAAACAATGAGTGTAAATGCAGGGGTGGTGTGTGAAATAGTACAGGCTATTCCTGTTTGGTTGGAATAGTATGTTCCTAAAATTCGTCAGCTGCCACATTTGCTCCATGCTGGTGATGATGCAGAAAATTTCAGCCAAATATATACATTGTGTATTTTCATTGAAGCTTCCTGTCAAAAAGTTTATTTACAAAGCACAATAAAAGCAACGGACGATTTAGAAAAACAGGGTACGTGTACACATTTTCATTAATAAATAAATAAATCAGTTTTTAAAGTTTCTGAAATATAAATCATATTTAAACATTGAACAAAGATTAGCAGCCAGCTTTTGTGCATGTTGTTTTATCATAACATTTTCTTTTTAATTGCTTCTTTTAATCTGACAAATATAAACAGAGAAATAAGGACACTGGGAGCAAAGGAGAGGGTGTCAGTTTCAGTATTTCAATCAGTGTTGTTGATACTGTCTGCATGCATGGTCATGTGTTCTCATGCACAGTTCCATAAATGAAATCAAACGAGACTGGCACAGAAAAATAGCACAGCCAATCAAATATCTGGTTGAGTGGGAAGGTCACTGGCACCCGTAGAAAAGGCACTTGCCTTCACTTTCCCACAAGGTTCGCTCAACCTCTTGTGTTTCTTTATTGTGTTATTGGCAAACAGCTACCTAGACATGCAAGGGCAGGGAGACAAGAGAGAGATGAGATATTTACTTTTGCCCAGTCACAAGATCATCCTATTGGCGTCGGACACCTTGAAAACTTTCCACCTCACTAAGTCCTCCTGTCAGTCACTCAGCTCTGACGCAGTAACACACCTCTTTCTCCTTCAATCACACTCTCTCTTTGCTATAGAGATCTGGACATCTGTACTTTTCCACTCTCACAGCGGAGAGCGCATCGATCCCCGAGGAAGACCCAACTCTATGTACATTTTGCTAGACCCCTCTTTCCATTGAACATGTTTTATCGGACTGTCCTGTTTTTAATGCAAGTAAACATTCATTTTATGTAGCAAGATCATTTAAGTACTTGTGTAGTCAGGTTTTGCCAGATCATATATTTTTAAATAAAATGTAAAATATCTTGTATTTTTGTTATTTAAAAGAAATATATTATCATATTTATGCAACCCTTGTATTTCTGTAACTTTGAAGTCTCAGATGCTGACAAGGCATTACATTTCTACTACTGCTACTACTACTATTCGATCTCTGAGCTGGGCCCTTCTTCATACGGTGGGTAAATAGTGCGAAACTTGACTCTTTCAAGTCAACGTTCACCCAAATGGCCTCTTTAGCTGTGAAACTGTATGTAGACGCATGACTTCATGTCATGCCCCAGTTCAGGGGTTTTCAACCTTTTTAAACCCTTTTAATACCTGAAAATACGATGATCCCCTTTCATGCAATATAAAGGCAACTATATACATGTATTTTCATGCACACACACTCAGTTATACTTTGAAAAGCATTGCATTCTAAAGACAAGTCTTTACACTGAACCAAAATTATTGGAAAGTTATTTTGAAAATATATTTACCCAATATTAGAGATTCTCTAACTCACTTCCATAATTTTCTTTATCTTTTCATTTTCTTTTAAGGCCTCTAACACTAGCTCTTTTTCTATTCTATCTATATCTTTTGATCTATGAACATAAATAAATATTTAATCAATTATAACTGCACTTTTCTTTTATGGTATGACATCTTTCTACATTTTTACATTATATAGAATAAATTTTCCCTTGTATTTTTCTATTACAACTGTTTTATTATGTCGGTTTCATACACATACTTTCACAAATTGCTAATAATTTTCCAAACATTAGGTAAGTTCCTTAGCTTGGAAAGAAGCTACAACTCAAAGAGCTTCTTGATTTCTAACGGTTGGAAATGAACAGCAATTAACCAGGCTTAATATTCTTGTACACGCCTGGTTGTGTGTTTCACAATCACAAGGAGGCCCTCTGTATGTTGATAAATCTCATGTGAAATACAGTTTTCGTCCAAATTAGTGTAGAACCAACAGCACTCTGATGCTAGGATTGTGTTCACAGGCTGTAGTTGTGGTTGCCTTCTGTTGACTTTTAAATATTTGGCCCCATCTGTATGCAAACATTTATTATTTTTTCAAATGAACAAGACTTTAAGCCACCATATTGAAATACACATTTTTATGTTTGTCATTCCCTTGTGTTCAGCTGAGCTCTTTATCTCCACTGGAGAATGTCTGGATTATTTCTAAGATAAAGAGATTTAGATCTACTGTACAAGTTGGTGACAAAGGAGCGAAAGTATGCCATAAATAAGTAAAACACAAATTATAAACTGATTTTATATTAATAAAAAAAGAAAGGATTAAAACAAAGTAGTAAAATGTTTTTTTTTAATGCATTATGCTGAATAAAACAAGTAAAAAGACCTATACATAATATAAGCCAACTGATTCGTTTAGCCTTTTTTTTCTCCGTTCTCTTCGCTCTGTTTTTTTTGCTCTCAGTGTTGTACATTCTACACCCTAGTCTTCAGTTTACCTCGAAGTGAGAAGAAAAGTGATAGCTGGAGGGAAAGTGGGAGATTTTGACTTTACTCACTCCAGCTTACATAAAGAATACAAATAATCCTTTCACTTCTCTCCAGGGAAGAGAGGGAGAGTCCAAGAAAAAACGAGAGAAGTAAATACAGCGAAGTGGAGAGATAGACAAAGAGAAACAGAGGGTTAGTGGTTCCCATGGTTTTCTGTGAAATGGGTGTACAAGGTGTCTTTGTGTACCGTAACATCATGTTGAACGTATTCTTTTCTCTTGTATTTCACTGTTTTAGACCTTAGAATTGCTGAGAACCTGAAAGGAACATTATAAAAACGAATCACCTCACCGTTTTATCCAAGGTGGTTAAAACAAGGAAGCAGTGTTGTTATTGGTAACTAAAACTACTAAAAATTGATTTTATTCCTAAAGATAAAGCTAAAATAAAATAAAAAATAGATTCAATATGTAACAAATATGTATATATAGCTTAAATATATAATTTGAAGTTTTGCTAAAGCTAAAATGAAATAAATGTTTTGATAATAACATAGTTTGAGTGAATCGTACAAATTGCCTGCAGCTGTTAGCAATCAGCTAAACCTTCCCCACGTTACGATCGCCCAATCAAACCCTTTCCAAGCACTATAAGATCACAGCTTCCCTTTCATTCCTCATCTCGCTTTTGCAAACCCTCCTCCTCCCCTCCTGCCTCCCTTTTAATCACTTCTCTCCACTCCGGGGGGCAGCCGAAGTTCGAGCCGGCGCCGAGCCCTTACCCTCGCTAGGGTTCAAATCGCTAGGGTTCGAGCCCGCCGTTCTCCCGGCCCGCTCCCTAGACAGTACGCCAAACCCGCTATCTAATTCCAAACCCGCTATCTAATTTATAAGGAAGCGTGAACACTTGAAATAAGTATTAGCATTACTAAATCAAGTACTAAGTCATTTACTGTACTGTTAATAAAAACAGTAAAATCCATTAGATTGCCTCGCTTAAAGCAAGTTTAAAATAGTAATTTATCCTCTCTTTTTATACATCAACTGCAGCATAACAATCTGGATCGGTCAATAAGAAAGCCTCCCTGTGCAAATTAGACCAGCAAATATGTATAAATGCGTTTCTCTGTGATTTTGTACTTGACAGATCTGTTTTCTGTTTGTCAAAGGTGCAAATTAAATAAGCAACCCAATGTTTCCTCTGTGTTTTGCCCAGCGTCTTGCTAATGATCACTGGTATGCAGAGTGAAATCTTTTTCACATTTGTTAGCGTTATTGACAGTTAGAAAGCAGGAGAAGGAATTTAAAAGGTCAAATATGCACATAAATTAGTTTATTGCTAATGATACACTAATTAATTGCAAATATGTGATGCTTGATTTTCCAAGCGTACTGCAGTGGTTTATCTTGTCTGAATGTGAAAAGAGTGAATTTTCTCTCTCTCTCTCTGAGGTTTAGTAGGCCAGAGATATGGCATCTGTCCTTCTGAGGTCACAGCAGTAAAGCCTTTGATGCTCATCTTATCCACAGGGCCTGAACAGGACAACCCCCGCTCCTATCTCAGGGGATTCAGTGTATTTTGCCCTTACTGTTTTCCTGCTGTTCCCCCTCGTGGTGTGAAGAGTTTAATTACCTCTCTCCGATTAAGAGTTTTCAGCCGAGTTTGGACCATTTGTCGGTTGTTGTGGTCTATCATGCCAGGTTGTCTGCTCAGACATTGTTTTTGGAAATCGGGTGCTATTATCTGTAGTCGCCCAGAGCCTGGCACAGGAAGAGGTTATTGTTATGACGGATGGCATTGCCAAGCAAACCATTCTGTCTAAATCCTTGAAATTATATTGCAGACGGGAAAAGCTGAATTTTAAAAAGGAGTTGTACAATAGGGGCAGCTAAATTTTCTGGAGAGAAAAATGCAAAAACTATCAGGGGATGCTCACATAAATTGTCCAGAAACCATTATTAAGACAATGGGAAGAGGAAGCAGTAATGTGTGCTGAAAGTGCGGCATGAGCCATTGCATTTGCAAATAAGGAAAATTACATTTAACATGTGCTAACAGGTCTGGCTCCGGTGCAAATTTGTTTCCCTCTCTGTTTCTCTCGGCCTGTCGTATAGAAATATGAATCCTGCTCTAATGCATTTTTAAATAGATTCCAAATGCTCCATAATGTGTCACTCAGTAGTCACTGTTTTTAGTCCACGTCTCGATGGCACTCAGGGACCTCTGATCATGGACTGAATTTAAGAAAAAGTCACAGTCGCTTCTTGTTTTGTGCCCTGTCTGTTTATTTGGCTTCATTTTGCGGTGATTATGTCAACATCAAAATGTCTGCGGTTGTCACATGAGATCTGTTTTTTCCCCCTCAGGCTGAATAGTTTAATGAAAAACGACGTGACACATACATACAATAAACCTGGAATGTGAAAACACTGGCGAAGGAATCAAATACACATAGTTGTGAACTGCACTCTTCACACTTAGTGTGACAGCAAGCTAAAGGCAGAACTTGCGCTGAAGAGTGCAGTGCCGCTATGCTTAAAGTCTCTCTCGAATGGCACAATATCGGAATGTACACAACATGCTTTGCCCTTTCAAGTTTCAGTAAACGCTCTGTTAATTGAAATCAATATGAGGAGGAAAAAACCACCTGTGAGGGGGCAAATCGATGCATTTCTTCACTTTTATTATAAGAAGTGAGGCAGAGGCCATTAGGTTTCATTCACTAACCCTATTGATTGCCAGGCCAATAATTTGTTTCGGGCCTAAAGTAAGCTTTTCACCCCATTAAGTTCCACCACGGGTTCTGCGGACTGAGTGAAGCACAGCCTTAATCATCATTACCACCTGCCTGGTCATTTCTGCACACAGTCAGATAAAATCACACTGATTATGGATTCCTCAGTTCTCTGCATCTGCTTATATGCCCATCATTTGCATAATTGTCAGATGGACAATGTAGCATGAGGCTGAAGGTGGAATTATGGGAGACAAACTGAGAGAGTGAGGCCAAAGGGTTAGTGCATGACTGTTGGCTCAGATAGACTGTTTTCCTGTCCACTGTCTGCCTACCTTGTGTGGTTTAAAGAAGGAATATAAATAATCGTACTGTTTGAATGAATTATGTTTTTTTTTTTTCAAAGGTATAAGAAATGTGAAGTATCCATGTATCCATCCATCCAAAGTCACTGATTCCTTCTCAGTCAGACTACATTCTCACACCAGGCAACTTCTTTACAAAGATTCACAGATTTATACTCATCTTAGAGACTTCAAGATGGATCTCCGGCCTTTGGAAGAAATCAATGGTTCGGTCAGGATGTATCTGTCAACAGTCATTGATCTAACCGTACACATTGTTGAGAAGTGAAGATTCAATCAGCTGTTTAGCCTCAGAGTGCCTGTCTGTCAGTCATAGTGTTAACACAGCAGTCAGATACAAATGCTTCACATCATCTACTACATTATAGGCAAAATTATCTTTACCTGTAAAAAAAATATGACATGTCTGCTTGTTGTTTAAAGTTGATACAGTACAGAATTCATAGGAATTCATTCATTTTATATGTAATGAGTGATAACATGTTCAACATTGCCACATGTGCAGTTTTAACTAATTTAGTTTTAATGAGGTTTCATTCTGTTCTGTGTGATTTCTTAAGATGTTCACAGCATATATTCACACAAATCAGTAAAAATAAAATGGCTTAATTTTTCATTGCAACATTGATGCTGTTTCACTTATGCTGCATAATTTTATGATAATAACCTCTCCTTTATTATTCATGGATTTCAATGAAACTACATTAGCTTTTAAAAAAGGTCTTGCTTGGACAAAGTTACTGATAACTATTCTGTTCTGACAAGTTCTCAAAGTTATATGTCTCAAAAGCTTTGGATGCTGTCAATTCTTTGCTATTGTACATTTTAGCATATGCAAATAAACAGCTAAAACAAGACTATACTTTTTTTTACAAGAAAAAAACATTTTCCCTTCCAGCTAAATGTACAGAAATGTGGATTTTTTTCCTCTCGTTTTCTTTTAAAAACCAGTGCAGTTTTAACTTCTAACACCAACACATATGTACACGTCTCGCTCACATATCTTGTCATCTGTTATTATTTAAAGCAATGTTTTTATCTTTGTCAGCCTTATCATCGGCATGGCAAGTCACAAAATGGTAGAGAGCGAAAGCATGTTGAAGATTATGTTTTAGATTAGAGTCCGAGTGAGGAATCTCAAATGAGACAAAGCTGAAAACAGCATTTTCATTGTCAACTTGAGAGAGATGCCTATCCACTGGATAAATGTTTGCGCTCTGGGGTTCTGATGTGACCGTCTTCACAAACAACTGATATAAGCTGTTAGTATTCCTAAACTGCTCTTCAGAGCTCATCTTTCAGCAGTGTGCCCTTCTCCGGCCACAAAAAAAAAAAGGAACTACAAAGTGTAAGTCTTCAAAATGTCACCTTTTGTGTTTATTCAAAATGGATCTACAGTATATGGGTTTATGAAAGGTTCATATTTTGGTTTTGGGAGTCCTCAACAACAGGTTTACATGCATGCAAGGTCAAAAAGCACTTTCATTGTCTTTTAATATGCATTTATTTATTTTTTTATCTCAAAGGCTCTCAAACCTATTGTTTAATGATTTTTTTTATTTTTTTATTTCAGACCCCTCCTTTGCATGACGTTAATCTGTGGTGATTGGTCTGATTAGTCTCATTTTCATCGTATTATGCCTGTAATGGCTGATAATGCAGCATGTGTAAGCATTTGGAGTTCCCGTCGCCATTTGGAGATCTCCTGGTTGCAGTTATATCTAAGTGTTTGTTCTTCAGCAAGGAACAACATTATGACTCCAACTGGTAGAGAGAGAGATGGGTTGAACAGAAAGTCACATATTAGAACACAGAAATACAGAAATTAGAACAGGTGGAAAGAACAGCATTTTTCCCAGATTCATCTATATAAAAATAGTAAAGAGTTTACATTCAGAGTTTAAAAGCTATTTTAGATGTAGTGCTGCAAGCGACTTACCATATTATGATGATGTAAAGAAAGGAAAGATAGAACACTGATTAAATACAAAGATTATAGCAGTCCTTAAATAATTTAAGTCTCTGCCTCTTTGAGGGGACACTATTTAGTATGATTTTCTTCTCTTAAGATCTGCAAGAGTGTAGTAAAGTTACATGGCAAAAGTTTTTGCTGAATTCTGTTGCACTGTAACCCACTAAAAATTGTAAAAAGCTATATTGACTCGAATCTCACTTTACATTCATAGCATAATAGTTGGAATTCTGTGCAAACCTTGTATAAATAAATGCAGGTTGTTTCAAAGTGGACCTATTGCACTCTGCTATTTGCATTGTTTACATTTAAATTGCATTTCTAACCTGGCAGCCGTGGAATTGTATTAATCCAATAAAGCGTTATTATATGTCACACATAATGATGTGCAAATCTGATACTTAAACTAATTGGGCCAGCTGCTAAACAGCAAAAGGCTACAACCCAAAGAGACAGAAAGAGGATTAAAGATTCAAGAAGCCCCTTTATTTGCATCTCCTGTGAGTTGATTGTATTTGCAGATTCACAGTTAAGCTCTAATATTTGGATTCTGTTTTTGTCCATCTGGATTTATAAGAGAATAGTCATCAGTTGAATATGGGTAAATATGAACTTTTCTCCTTTTCTCACCTTCAACCATACTGTGTATGTGTGAGTAGGTGTCTGTATGTGTCTATTCAGCTCTGTTAAATCAAGCAGAAGTGGACAGGCGTTTTGAAGGCCCTAGACTGACCCTGTGCATAGACACGATTTGGGAATCCAAACTCCCTGCAGAGGTTTGTGACATTTGGAATACAAACGTCAGAGTTTCAACCAGAATGCCTGTCTGATCCGGCTCTGTCTGTCTGTGAACTTTGTCATTACAAGAGCTACCTAATTACTACAAGAACTTCCTAATGTCAGATATTTGGTTGATGAAATATAATAACTGTAACAATTTACAACATAACATAAGTGTTCAGGGTTGTGCACTGTAAGAAAGAAACATCCAAGGGAAAAAAAGGGGAAAAGTAATGCTAATTGGACAATTTTACAACATTTTTGCATTATAAATTAATGAATCATAATTTATTGTATTTATAAAACTTGGTTAATGTTCATTATTTTGGTTGCAATAAATTAGAGTGATTAATTAACACGCTGTGCAATTTATTCAATTATTTTATTTTTTTATGAAACAGTCATAATTTTTAAAACATCCTTGGCATTTGGATTCAAAGGATGCTGGGAAGACAACTGTTGAACTGTCGCCAGTAAACAGAGTAATAGCGTGTGTCAACATGTATAACATTCAAACACCGATGGATGCTGAATAATTCAAATAAAATAACTTGGCACAGTGATTATTCTGAACGTTATAAGCTGCTGCGGCTCAGACGCCAAATAGAGAGATATTTCCTCTGTAGATTTTTAAATGCCTTTGCTGCATATGAAGGCATTTTCTACAGGACAAATGGCTTACTGAGTTTTTTATTCCTGAACCTCTGCGGTAAAAAGCACACAGTCTCCCAGGAAACTGTTACAGCCTTTTTTACTGACCATCACAAAGGTTCACAGTCTTTTCCTGACCACGGCATTTGAGCAGAACGTGTACTTTGAGGCGTTCATTGTTCCGTTTGCATATGCTGATATTTTGGGCTGTGAGTAGGCAATGGTTGATAAAAAAAAGTATTTACTTAAGTATTTGATCGCACTTGTAGTTCATGTAATCTGCTTTTATTTATTTATTTATTTACACTTGAGTTTACTTGTTGCTGCTGCCTTTGAATGTGTTTATGTACTTCTGTGAGTGTGTTTGTATGTGTATGCAAATGTGTGAATGATGACTACGTGCTTGAAAAAGCTGTTAAAGACGCAGCTTAACCACAGAGCTGGTGTGGATCAGCATGTGTGTGATCCACCAGTGCAAACCGAACAAGTATCAGTTGGGAAAAACAATGTCCGTACAAGCAGTGCCCACCACATCACAAAAAAACACAACACTGCAGGCAAAGGGAGATAGTTCAACACAATGAAGCAGCCAGCAGCGCATCAGCATGAACCGCCAAAAATATGCAGATTCACTGGGATGAGTCCAAAACCGTCCGTTTTATTGTTGTGTAGTATGAGAGAAAAAGAAAACCATCAAAAAGAAACAAAGCATAAACAATCATCCCCAGAGTGAAGCAGCAGCCGTTAATGAGCAAACTTCATGCATCCATGCTAATAGGTGTTAGTGAAGTCCAACACCACTGAGACAAAGAGCCAGCAAAGCATAAACATAAACCGTTAACATTATAATCATAACACAGTCACTGCAAAAACAGCACTTTATTTATATATATTTATAAAACGCCATGCTAATTTGCACTTTCAGATATTTCTTAATTTTTCAATGAAATTCCACTTGTTTCACTGTCCGTGAAGTGTGGTCTGCTGTTTCCTTTTTACACGCTCTAATGGACATGCCTACGGGCAAACAAGCCTTTTTGCTTATCTCTCTTGTTTACTTATAATTTAAACAAAAACATTCATTTTGGAAGGAAAAAAACAACATTAAGCCTGAGTTAATTAACATTTAATAAAGAATCTAACGCAAGCCTATTATCTCATTCAAGGCTTAACCACCAGGAAATGGGTCGTTAGCTTCCTTTTTTCTTTACATGCACCCGCACACACTTGTGTGTGTTTCAGATGAACATATTTCACTTAATTTACCTCAGCAAGCTTTCCAACACAAATGCTTCAGTTTTTATTAAGGGACCTTTTACTGATTTTAGGCCAATTAGTTTGTCTCTCAATGCACCACATAGTGAAAAGCAATGTTTTCAGCTGAGCTAAAACAAAATCATTACTATTTACATCAAACAGGGACTTGCTACACTGTAAGTAAATACACAACGGAGGTGTAATATTCTGCTTGCTTCAACCAAACACATACCTTGCATTGCACTGTAAATGGAGTTAGACTCTACTTAAAGCCAACCACAGTGTTACTCTCGAGTTACTAATGCAGTTTAAAGATGAAAAAGATTCTGCAGACAATTCCATTAACGGTCTGCAAACTTTCAGCTGACTGCAGGTGTAAGCTTTCTCTAAGAACACAAAAGCGCTCAGAAATAGTAACAAGCAATAATAACTGCTAAGTGTTTTTCATCTTGCAACTAGTCAAATGACTCGTGCCAGAAATCAGGCAAAATGTGTTTTAATTTTTTTTTTTTTTTTTTTTTTTTATTTCTCCAGGCAGACGAGGGGGCGGGTGTTTGCTTACTCATTTATTGCATGGTAATGGAAACACAAAAGTGGCTAAGCTTTGATGGGATAAAGAGCGGGAATTTGTATTAGTGCTAGCAACAAAAGATGGAAAAACATGAAAGTGACAGAGAAGCTGAGGGAAAAAAAAACAATCCCAAAAAACACACACTTATTCCTAATTGGTGAATGATAGTTACACAAATTTCAAACAACATGTGTAAGCAGGCACTCTAGTCCACAAGAGGAGTGTGAGTCATGTTGACAGAAAACAGAATCTGAGTAAACACGTACAGACACAAAACAAACTCACAGGCACATCCTTATGTATATATGTATTTATTTATTTATTTATCTATCTATTTGTACTATTTGTGTTACTATTCTTTAAATCTGTACATTTCTTTCTGCAAGTTATATCGTTACCTCTAAGAGTCTTTATGAACGAGTCATTTGATTTACCATCCTAATGGATCCCTTAGGATCAAAATAGTTGATTCATTCAATAACGCCACTGCATAATGGTGTTCAGAGACACACATCGCGTACAGGCAGGACAAAAATAGATGATCAGGAGTGTAAAAAGTAGGTTATTGAATATGAATTGTTTCTTAAATGTGTTGTATAAAAACTGCTGTTGGTTTTAATATGAGCTGGGCTGTGTTTACATGGCTGTGATGCAATCTGTGGACGATCGTGAAACATATCAATGAAAGGCCTTTAACTGAAAAGTTAAATGAATGAGTGCTTAAACTTGTGATTTTAGATGACACTGTTCTCATATTTGATACTGTTAAGTGCTTTGACACATCTGCATTGATAAAAGCGCTACATAAATAAAGGTGACAATACTTTATTTTTATCCGTAGTAGTAGTAGAAGCTAAAATTAGTGAGAACACACAGAAACTTACCACACAATGTTTTTTCCACCAGCCTCCAACTAGTATACCTTTGTAATTTAGAAGCTGTTTTCTTTCTGAACTAAGAAGGTCTTTTCCTTACTTTTCTAACATCTTCCACTTATTTTTCCTTTTCTCTTTTCCTTCCTCCCTTCTATTCTTTTGTAAGGTAGCTAAACACATTTGCTCCTTCGATAATGTTCGCTCCTATGAGAATCCTCATTAGGTCTGTGCTCTAATTAATCCTCCTTGATTTCCATGTGGCTTGCTCTCTCTTTTGCACTCTCTCTACTAGCCCTGCAAATCCTCACATGGTGGATTACTCTTGCTCGTGGGTGGGAAGAAGAAGGGGAAAAAAGAAAAGAATGTTCACAAGTCATTTACAAGAAGCACATTTCGGTTCTAACACCCACCTCAGGAATTGTAACGAAGACTAGACCTTTTCATTATCTGTTCGTATAA
The DNA here is from genome assembly GCA_032275025.1 of Enteromius treurensis. Taxonomy (NCBI): domain Eukaryota; kingdom Metazoa; phylum Chordata; class Actinopteri; order Cypriniformes; family Cyprinidae; genus Enteromius; species Enteromius treurensis. The sequence goes on along the minus strand of JAUCMU010000026.1, from coordinate 11,342,911 downwards.
CAAAAAAGGCAAGAGAAAGACTCCAGCTATGAACTCTGTGACTGTCATATGGTTGATCCAGAGAAGAAACAAGTGTATTTAGGTTGGGTGGATACGAGTAGAAAAGGGTGAGTAGGCTATACTCTCCTGAGCATAGCAGGCTTATGGGTCTCTTCTATGACTTATCCTCTAGTGGTGGGCAGTCTTTCTGTACCGAATCAATCTCAGGCATTCCCTGTCTGCCTCCAAAGCCCTCTAAAGGCCTTAAAGCCACTGAGAGCCCTGCACTGATGACCTGCTCACAGCTTCCACAGAGTCAACCATCAACTCCACAGCTTCAAAAAGAGACTCTCACTTCCTGTGGCCCATTGTGACGTCTCAGTAATCATAGATATTTGTGATATTGTTGCAATATGCATAAATATAACATTTCATATAGACACTGAAGGCTCCCATATTTAGTGTCACGTGATCCTTCAGAAATTATTCTGTCAATTATGTGCTAGTATTTAAAAGAAAAATTAGAATAATAATAATAAAGACAAAAAACCTTGGACTATTTAATGGTAGTGTACTGTACATGTAAACATGAACTATTGACATTGATTTTTATAAGATCAGGCTGAATACACACAATTCTCTCTGCTTTCTCATTAAGCCAGCCTTCAGACATTTCAGACATTTCATCATCCCAAAGACTCAATTGGGGAAAAAAAATGGGGGCTTGAATTTTTGGAATTCTTTGTTCATCTTAATAAGTTGGGTGGGTGGGCATTGAACAGAAGTCTTATAATAATGCGACTGGTTGCAATGGAAGTCGATCACTCTTAACAGTAGAATATGTAAATCTCGGCACTGGAGGAAACCATCAATCTTTCATATTGAGTGGGAATGCTGGCATGCAATTTAATGTCTCTCTCATTGCAATGTACTTTAATCTTCATAATCCTGAGGTTTGAGGAATACTCTAATCCATAAGCAAGCGTTGCCACATATATTCATTTTCAGCCCTCCGTTGGAAAATGGCACTCAATTGGAAGTAAGCGGTAGGCATGATGGTGGTTTTTGATCGATAACCTCCGCATCTAGCCGCTGATTGAAATAGATATTTGTTGTGGAATTGTTTCTCTCCATAATGATCTCATTTCATATTCTTGCCTCAAACAGTTCCTCGCCCCCAGATGCATAAGGCAAGCTGTGCACAGAGCCCACCCAGCATAATCGCGTAAGATTGACGGTGGCGAAGGGAATGCTAGCTAGTTAGCTCTTGACATGGGAGATAACCTTATGGAAAACGTTACACCTTATCTGTATTTCTCTGGAGAATTTCACCTGCTGTCTTTATACGGCCAATTTGTGGTAGACAGGCTTTACCTCAGGGGCTCCCAAACTGAAAAACATTTCTGCGCTATATGACCCACTATAAAACATGCCTGAATATCCAGATAATCAGCTCCATCATCTTTTAAACATTTAAAACAGCTCATTACAGGGCCAATTAAATTAAACACCTTATTCCAGGAAGCATTAGGGCGCAAAGTCAAAATATGCTCTTGGGCCAGGTGCCACTTTTTCTTTTATGTAGACAAGATAAATGCTGAATAAAAGTGTCTGTTGTGGTTAAGATCGCTTATTAACCCAACCCAGCCTAAGGCTGAAGCTGCATCTCTTACAGATGGCATAACAGTATAGTTCAGTTGCTGAGCCGGAAGATACAACGGTTTAATGTAACAGCAGGAGAAGACTGTAGCTTGCCCAGGAACACCATTAGGCGTTGAGTCGTTGTAGGTTTGAGGCAGTACATATGGTCAAATGTATCCCAATTGTCCAGAAGCTTCTTAAGTCAGAGTATACCACAATATGTTCATCCATGTCAGTATAACTGGGCATCAGATGGATTTTAGATGAAGAACATTTATCTGCTTGTTATTTTCAAGCACAGTAAGATAAATAGCTTCTGTCGTTTATCTCATTTGCAGATCCTGCTGTGAATTCTGCTGTTGCAGCGGTCTTTTTCGAGCAAATATCCATCCCGCACATTGGTATCTGTGTTCAGAAGGCCTGACAGGTAAGATACATTTTAATTGTACTGAGGTTCTGTGGATAAGTGAAACTCAGAACTCAACAATAAAGATGGCCTAGTGCCAAGGAGTGTTTCGGACCAGTTGACAGAACTCTAACATGCTCTTTTTGGGCAATTGATCTGGATCTTGTTAATTTGTATGCCTTGCAAGCTCATATTTTTCATTTTCTGTGATATGTTCTTATCAATATAATGATATCAAACTGGCTGTTTTAAATAAGTAAATAAACATATACATAAATATAAAGTGTTAGTCCTGAAAGTAGCACAGTGATAAAAAACGAACACTTTGTAGAAACACGATTGTTTCCTGCTAATAAAACTTTGAATGTATTTGTAAACGTGACAGAAGGACTGGGGCCGAATGCTTTTGCCTGACGTTCTTTTTCATATGAAGTCTTGCTTTTCCTCTGTTCTCCTTCCTCCTGATCCGCTGTGTCAGTATGACATTTTCTCCCCAAAGGGCACATGTGAGATGAAATTACTCTGAGGTGTCAAACACGTCATCTCCACATGTTTAAATGCCCAGTTTCAAATGCCAGCGTCCGCTAGTGGAGCATAGCACAGTGAACGTTCTGGTCACTTGCGGTTCCTGTCACGTTTCTGGTTTGTGCTTCAGCGAGGACCATAAAGCAGAAATACCCATTGAAATGATTGAAAACATGTAGGTAAGAGACGGAAGTTGTTGGGTTTTTTTTTTTTTTGTGTGTGTGCTTGGATTGTTTCCTGAAAACGAATCAAAACAGGGGAAATCTCTTTACCTCGAGGCATACTAAAATTAAGCATTTGGTTGCTCTTTTCTCGTATTTTTAGCATCTGATCCCTTCCTGAGCCTGTGCGCTCTCTTTGTGTTTCATCCTTCCATTTGTTTCCTAATGTAGTAGTCGCTGAGAGCTCTCACACTACTCTCTCAGGCTCGTCAGAGGAGTGCCAGCACTCTAAATTTTCCTCCTAATTCAGCCATGCTGCAATTACACGCAGGTCTCAAAGGCGAAACAGTTGGAAAGACCATGACTGGAATGAAAGTCTCAGCATAAGTGTGTATGTGTGTGTGTATCTTTTTCTACAGTGCCAGTGTTGCTATCAGAATGCTAAAATTCTCTGTAGAGCATGTGCACTGTTAAACATTTTTAAGCTGTCCTTGTTACGCATGTTACATGTACTCATATAGTATTATAATAACAATGAAGTTATAGCTTTTGTTCTTTGAAACCTTAAAACTGCATATTTAAACCAGACTTTGTCACGGTAGCATAAATCTTTGTTTGATAAAATTAGATTTTCAATTTTTCTACTTGCAGTTCTTTCAATTTGTTTAATTATACATCCTTGCAATCAACTTTAAATTGTTGTTCTGCATCCTGTTTGCAACCTCAGGAACTGTGTTAAAATTTAAAAGCCTTCCTTGATTAATTTTAAATAACCCTAATAGTCATATGATCCCATCAGTAACGCTGAGTTGACGAATCGAACCAGGGTTAGAAAGAGATACTGCTCACTTTCACTTTTGGCAGACACCATCAGCATCCCTGCCAATTCCCCTCTCACTTTTTCACTTTCTAAACTTTTAACAGATGTTAAAGCCAAAAATAACTGGACTTGTGCTGCATTTGCATGACACATCGTCTGCTTGTTATGTACTTTTTTTTTTTTCACCCATCGCTTCACTTTTTCACCCACGCATACACAGCAGTAGCTATGCAATATTTGGGAAATACTGCACTCTGTATGTTTTAATACATCCAATATAGAGGCATGATTAAGCCATTAAAGACACATCTGCTATCCTAATTTCTTTTTAATTTGCAGAGAACTCGACTGCATTCTGTGCTTGCCGATCTAATGGTTTAATTAAGTCATGTCCGTAAGAGTGATTACAGAATGAGAGTGGGAAGGCCTGGCTGGTACTGTGCATGCCCTAGAAAACACAGAGTCGCTGTGTGAACTCTTTCAGATTGAACGCCTCCGCTTCCCTGTGCATCTGAAAGCTACTTTTACTCTCGAGACAAAGTCGCGCACACCTGTAACTCCATTCAACAGCGATCCTGCAATCAGAGCGCTTGTGTCAGGGATACCAGAGCATTTTTTGCTGTGATTATTCACCATGTGTGGCTCACAGTTATGGCTCATATTTATGCTGATTTTTATGTTTCATATGGTGCATGGTTTTTGAATGCTTTTAAAAGAAATCGTCACAACATCATATAGATGACGTTACTAAAGAGTAGATTCACAGGCGAAGCACGATAACTGTAGTTGGCGCTAAAAGTGATAAAGGGGTAGATCAGAGATAAGTCTGCAGTCAAATACCTTTGAAATTAAGGCCCCGTCTGGTAGGCTGACAGGCAGTCGCAGCTTTTGCGAAACCAGCAGCTGATGGCTAGATAGAAGAACTTTGTCCTTCAGATCTGAAGAGATGTTTCTGTAGGGCAAAACACTGCGAAGAAAGGAAGCTGAAATCTTATTCAGTGTCAGAAGCTCTTTGAAAACCATCACAGCTTCACAGCACAATGAAAAAATGTTACAAAGGACAGCTCAGCAGCGCTGGCACATGTGGCCTCGCTATTAGCTACCTGATGTGAAGGTTATATGAAAGTATGATTAGTGCAAGCTGAATTCTGTATAGACGTTGGGACAGTGTGTGCTCTGATAAGTTGACACACCACTGGTTTCTTTAATATTATCTGAATTGATTCTCAGTGGCGGTTGGTTTCGTGTTGGTTTCATGTTCTGTGATCTTCTGACTTTGCCAAGTAGAAGTGGATAATGATGCTAATGTTAAGTAAACAGGCTAAATTTAAGGAAGCAAATGCATTTTTATAAGTAGGTGTAAAAAACTAAAGAACCTTTTTCCACTGTATAGTCTTTTGTGAAATTAAAAGTTTCCACGGGTGGTGAAGGTTCTTTGTGGAAGCATTGATGCCCATGAAGAACCTTTATTGTGTATCGTAGAATAGGCAGGATAATAGAGCTAAAATATTTATTTTTTTCCCTTTGTGCGTTTGTTTGCATTTGACTATACATAAATGTCAAAGTAAATTAAAATTAAAGCAAATGCATTTTTATAGTAGTAGATGTAAATTAAAATCCTTGACAAACACTGCAAATTGCCTTTTGTTGTACAATATGATACAGACAGGCAAAGTTTAAATAAAGTGATGTATCACAAAGTTTATATGAAGGTAAGCAGACATGTTTGTCGTAAAGCACAGTGTTACATGCAAACAATTATATGGTCTAAAACTAAAAACACTCTGAAACTGTGAACTGAAAATATGTTACAGTGTCTGTACAGTTGGTCTAAGTATTTTCAGCTTTCAGCACTCTGGACAGCTCCTGTTTGGAGGAGTACGGCTCTTAGACTTGTCTGTGCTTTGATTAGCTTACATGAAAATAACCTGAACTCTACACCTAATAAACAGTATGAGCTCTTTACTGTTTTTTTATTTGTTTTCATTTTTTGCTGTTGGCAGTTGTTATCCAACTAAAAGTTGACCTAGTTGCATGATGCCCACTGCTTTCAACTTAAGTTACATTAGGCTTTACAGACGAAAACTTCCTCATTTCCTGCAGCATGTGCAACTACATAATTATAAACAAAAAAAAGAGAGAGAGTTAAAAGTTTTTAGTTCTTTTTCCAGGGATCTTTTTTTAACATTGCTTAATAATAATATGAGAACCACTAAGGTTATTATAATGCATTTCTAAATCAAATGCATTATCAACAAATGTTCAGGAATTTGGATATTTTCTTTTTACCTATTTGATTTTAAACAGGCACCTTTTAATAAAACCATATGTGTGTTTTCTGCAGCATTGGTTATGTAACAGACCTGCAGTATGAGATAATCTTGGAATAAGAATTTGTTCTTGACTATAAATGCACCAGCCCACTATGAAACAATCACCCAACAGGGTGATTATTTTGCGACCTAAACTGAGGTTGGCCATTTCCATGGTTGGACGAGTCACTTACTATTTATGATAATGCATTTATTAGAACGGGTCATTTGCAAGGCAGCAACGTTGTGCCCACTGAGCTGGTTAATGTCCACATGAGTCCCCACTCAGTACTAGAGACCCTTCATCCTGAGTAAATTACTATTTCACTTTTCATCTATAGAGTCTAGCACACTGTGCTACCAAGTGCCCCATTCTGCTGATGAAAATGACATAATGGCTGCAAATATGGAATAACACAACAAAACAAAAAACAAACAAACAAATAAAAGAAAAACTGACTGATAGCTCACTGGCTTACAAAAATGCATAGGCGGTCAAAAAAAAGCTGCGTGCTTCCGCCAGCGGGAGAGCCGACCTCAGACGGTTAAAGTCAGTTTGTTTGCTGGTATGAATAGACAAGGAGTGTCATAGAGCACATGTGTCATAAAGCATTGAGTCACCGAGATCTGAAGTTCATGATGCTGTCCGCTTTGCTGACTGATGGGGTCATGTCACATCATTTACCACAGGCGGACTTTACATCATGACATTAAAACACTATTGGCTCAGTTAATCTGTGGCATGCATATTTAATACTTCTATTTGCTAAAGGGGAAATTCTGTTCGCTAATAAAAAGAGACAAAGAATCTCATAAATTACGCACTTTACCGTTCATTTTTGGCCCTGTAATTAGGATGAAAACATTTCTAAGAATTGAAATGGTAATGTTGTTTTGAGTTGCTATAGCCATGACTGAGTGGCTGCACCGCAGGGCTGTTTTGTTCATGAACATCTGAAAACATTAACTCAGTATTGAGATTTCCATTGTTTAGCTTTGCTCAGTTCATTGGACCGGGCTTGCCAGGAGTAGGGATTTATAAATGTTATAATTTGATAGATTTATCAGTGTCACTTTCTCCTCATTTGGTCATTAGCTACAGGGGTTTATGGGTTTTTATATATTCTGCTTCTATTTTGGGCCTAAAATGCAGCAGATTCGTGGATTTTATACATTTTCATGGAATACCCAATATCTCGCTCCAAACTTGTCACATGTTGATGCTTGGTCAGTACCCCTTGGCATTATTTTTTGACACCTAACGTCTTTAACGTTACATTTCGACATGTAGTCTCCATTGTTTAAAAAAAAAAAAAAAAAAAATTTATAAACGCGTACTAACCCCACACCCACCCTAAACTTACATCTTCTGAACAATGTTAAATACATAACAGGCAAACATAAAAACTGCAAATACTGACCATAAAAAGCAGTATAAGCATTGCAAGTCATGTTGTATTCCATGTCTTTTGAACACATACTATATGTTTATCCAAAGAAGAGTAAAACGTAGGGTTTTAATTGCTAAAAATGATCTCATTCCATTAATGCACTCACATATCGAACAAAAATATACTTTCGTAGCATGATGCAGTTTAAGCACAGTTACGTGCTTAAAAAATGTGTAAATAGTGTAATACAAATAAACCGTGACTGTTTACAGTAACAACATACAGTACAACATACTGTACAGTATATGCAATATTGTTACCCAATTTAATCATTACAATAAGATTCCTAGTAAATTCCACATTGCCATGCTGACTCCATGGGTTTTGTTATTTTAAGCACTGGAGGACTCTGCACGTCGAAAAATGACATAATAGGTACCCTGCATGTCAAATAGCAAGGCAAAAGAGTTCTGACCAAGAGCTGGGAGTGTGTTGTAAAACACATTGTGGTCAGGCATGTTGCCTTCGAGTCAATGTCACTGGTCCAAAATCCTGCCCCACATTTTATTTTATTTTGTTTATTTATTTATTTTACTTTAATATAGATAAATGATGAAGCACCTTTAATAAAAGAACATATGTATTATCTGGCATGCTTGGATTACTCAATAAGCATTATGTCAAATATGATGCCAAATGTTTATATGGTTGTGTGTGTGTGTGTGTGTGTGTGTGTGTGTGTGTGTGTGTGTGTTTTCACTGTGAAGGTATTCTTTCATTTATATTCACAGTGGAATTATATGATCTGGCCAACATCCCATTATTTTTATATTTTATTTATTTATTTATTTATTTATTTACTTTTTGACAAGTGTAAATTGAACAGGTAATTGTATATTCCTTTTTCCCCCTCTGCTTTTAGTGTGTCTCTTTTTTCAGTGCCGCCAAGCTCTCTGTGTTTCCATTAGTAGGAACACAGTGCATTACAGTCCCCATTATCACATACTAGGAAATACTGGACCCGTGAGAACACTTCTCTCTTCCTGTCTCATTCTCTCACTTTCTCTTACGCAACACACACATCTACGTTTAACATTTAACAATTAATTGCATTCTATAAAATGAATTTCCTTTTAATCACATGCATAAACATTCATTAGTATGAAAGTATGTATGAGTAAAGTAGTCTGCAAAGTTAATTGAGCTTTCATTGTTGAAACATTTTTCAGTGATGCATTTTAACACATTGTTCGACACGTTGATTGAAAAGGCACACATTTTTCTTCATATTTAGAAGTGCAAATGTGTACACCTGAAAACACACACAGCGGGCACATGTGACAGGTAACTGACAATTGACATTTTTGTCAAAGAAGTTTGACACTGATCACACTTTTTTTTCTCTCTCTCTTAGTATTATGTTCATAAGCACTTTTTGATGTTTCTACTTCTGCTCGTTGTGCTGGTTAGCTCTGCCTGCTGAATGAATATATATATATATATATATATATATACTGTATAAAAAAAAAAAAAAAAAAATTAT
>JAUCMU010000026.1:11306597-11317836 GCA_032275025.1 Enteromius treurensis | reverse complement strand
ACCGGTATTTTTGACCCTTTGCTTTGTTTATCGACTCTGTCTCTGCTTATGCCTTCCCCATTGTATCTGCTGGCGATACAAGTCTGACTCTGAGCCTTAATAAATCACTTGTTGCATTTGAACTCAAACGTTTTCCTCCGTGCGTCGTAACACTTACGTCTTTTGCCATTTTAATGCACTATATACACAAGCTTTAACCTGTTTGACGTAATCAGCTTTGTTTACAGTACATCCGGGTGAAAGCACGCACATGTGCGTCATCTTCGGCTGCTTGTGCCTAGAAGAAAGCATATGCTTGCGGAGTAATACTCGCTAAAAAGGTGGAAGATGTAAGTGATAGGAGAAGAATGGTTGAGTACATGATGATATTTTTGTTTCCTTGGTGCTAAAAAAGTATTCTCCTATTGTCGCATTGAACCACTGATGTCACATAGACTTTTTCACCTGTGTTTTTACCATGTTTCTGGACCTGGGATCATCTCAGTTGTATTTACTGTATGTCTATGGACGGTCAGTTGGCTCGCTGTTATCATCAAAAATATCATAAATAAATATTTGGGTTCTGAAGATGAATGAAGGTCTTACAGGTTTGGAACAACATGAGGGTGAGTAATTAATGACAGAATATTCATTTTTGGGTAGACTAATCCTTTAAGACCACTTAAAACTCTTAAAAGACCACTACATATTTAGCTGTTTTTGGTTTAATATTATAATTTCTTTATTCTTATGAAAATGCTCTTGATTCCCAAACATATTTTTATTAGAGTGGTCTATGGTTTTCTTGGCATTCAGACCATTGGCTTTATAAGCAAAATACATCTGACTACTGAATACTTCCCCACCTTCCCCAATCTGTGAGAAAAATCACAGATCCCCAAACCTCCGCACAAGTCAGTCAAACATCCAGTCCTGTCAAGCTTCGATAAAGCGAACACTCATCAAGTGTGAAACCTTCAGTCTGGAGCTTATCTCAAACCGCGAGAGTTTTTCTTAACAACATTAACGAACAAAAAATGTAATGAATTCAAGGACGTGTAGTGGGGATAACATCCTAGCAACTAAACGAGCAATCTTAGCAACTCTCACTAATGCTAGACCTCTCAAGGACACTCTCATTAGGGAGAAATTAAACCACGCACAGCCCATTAACATGGAAGCAATCAGTCTGGATTGATGAGCAGCCAAACATGTATGTTAAAGAATCTGTCACCAACCTGCCATCTGGTGGGGTAAGGGACAAAGCACTAAAGCACCAACCGAAACGAACACTACCTTGCCTTTATTTACAGTGCTATGACATACTGCTAAACTTTCTATAGAGAAGTTTCAGCTCCAGTAACACATTTTTACTGTGGAGGCAGAGGATGCAACCTGAGGGAGGTATCATGCCATGGGGGAGGGCGGATGATTCAGCAGCTCTACAGTTTTTGAGGGCTGATGCTAGCCAGGACCCCAGGAGAGCTTTCAAAGGGGAAAATTGAGAAGCTGAGAGGGGTGGATGATCTTCAAAACCTGAGCACAGATTAAACACTTTCATCTCAGACCAACAATCAGTGCAGCCCTTAGTGGAGGGCAACACAGGGAGCCTGGGGTTTGTGAGGTGTTTCCCTGCTGCTGTAGATTTTTACAGTGCTATTAATTGAAATTGTGGAAAATCCAATTTTGGTCTAACCGAAAAATGACAGTGAAAAGCAGCATCTTCAATAAATGTTGGTCTCTGAATATTTACAAACATAATTAAAAGTAAATATCTGAATTATTTAACTGTGATATTAAAATTATATGAGGCATTGTGCATAATAGGGCAGATCTTTGATGGGCTCCATTTATACGCAAGTGTAAACCGTACACTTGGGAGTTTTATGCAAATCCCATTAATATTCAATGGAAATATGGTAAACATGTTTTCGAGTGCATAGACTTGCTTCTGTTTATGTGAAGTGGTGACAAGCAACATGCGGAAGTATAAAGGGAGACATCAAATGTACTTTTTTTTTATACCTTTGTACTGGTTTGCTCATCTACTCATTTTTGCTTGTCAGCTAATATTTTAAAAAGTATATGATTGTTGACAAGCCAGTGGGTCAGTGAAGAGGAAACATTGCTGTTTCTGCAACAAGTGTGAATCCCTGTTGAATATGAATAACAAAATACACTTTTGTTTGAAGATTATGTGGTCCCACTTTATACTGTTTTTAATACCTGTGTACTTCCGTAGTAGCTAGATGTGTACGTAGTATGTAACCACAGTGTAATTACACATTGGTACATACTATCTACAGCTGTAATATTTCTGTAACTACACACATGTAACAACCCTCAAAATGTTATGTGTACAAATATGTAACAGAACATTGATAACAACACTTTTTTTTTTACTTCACTAAGTACTCGTGTAACAGGACATATCTTACTACATTTTGCAACAACAGTATGTATAAGATTAATTGGAACAATTTGATCCATGGGCTGGAGATGGGTAGGTTTAGGGATATGTAACCAACCAGTGTACTTACATGGTAACCCCTTAGGAATTGTCCACTTATTTTAAAATGTAACACTCTATACACCAACCACAATTTACATACCTGTATAAAGCCTAACTTACTGCCCGCTATTGTGTAACATCAGAGTAATTGTATGGTAAATCCATAGGAATCGTCTACTTAATATGAAGTGTAACACTTTCTTAACCAAAAAGTGCTGTTGGTCCTGTTACACATTTGTACTTATACCTTTCAGTGGGTTGTTACATATTTGTAGTTACACAAGCATTAGAGCTGTAGATACTTTGTTCCAATGTGTAATTAAAATGTTCCGTACTATGTACACTGTAAAAAATAAAGATAAAAAAGTAAAATTTACAGTAAAAATAACTGGCAGCTGTGGTTGCCGAAATTCGGCCATAAAAAATATGGTAACTGCCATAGGTTTTATGGTTTTAAGTTACATTTACAGTTAAATAACCTATTTTCATTAACATCATTTCATATTATGTTAATATACCAACCTATTAAACTACTGAAATATGTTGTGTACCTTTGAAATACACTGATAACCAGCAAATATAGGTGGTGAGAAAGTCACATGATGAACCAAAACCCATCAAAAGCATGAACATATATACAGTAGAAGGTGCTCAGTGTCATTGACACAAGCCCTAAACGCCATCATGGTGAAACTCTTTAAAGAAACATCGTTTTTTTTTTTTCAAAGAAAAAACATCAAGTTTAAACTAAATTTTAAATGCAATGCAATTCTGGCAATGTTAATTTTACAGGAATGTAGTATTAACCTTGTAACCCTAACCCTAACTCTTACATTTTTTTATGCTTCTGGTACTATGTAAACATACGGGTATTAGGGGCACAATGCAAAGTGGGACCAATTCGGGTCACCATGTGGTGTTGTTTAGAGGAATATATTTACTCTAAAGCTTAATATGCACATTATGTTTTTCATCAAGACACCACTATGGGCTGTTCTGTAAAAGGATTAAGATGTGTGTTTCATGCGTTATCTGAACTGTTTTTTTTTTCGTTTTTTTTATGTATTGCTTTGATGCTGGGTAATAAAATAACTGACTCATTGAAACTTACGTAGATGTGTCACACCCCCGCATGTATTCAGTGTGACCCAGTTTCTGTTAATTGTCCATTATGTTCAGGTGGGCCTCCCTTGTTTGTATTAATTGCCTTCCCTTTATAAGTTCTCCTCAGTTCTGTTTAGTTGTCGGTTCATTGTATATGTTAAGTTCGTGTGCGTCTACCCTTCTGCCTACCTGTCTGTAAATCACCATTGTGATTAAAGAAACTGTTTACTGAATAATCTGAATCTACTCGTCCTTCCTGCACCACGAGCGTTACAAGATGTTGTTTTTTATGATGCAATCCTTGTCAGTGCACATGATTTTTCTTATTTGAGGACGAAGATGTTGCACCTGAATTTTACGAAGTTCTTACCTCTTAAAGGCTAATCAAAATCATCCTGGCTCTCAGATCAGATTTCCTAAATCAGGATAAATTTACATGAGTGAGTGTTAATGCAATCTAAGGTTTGAAAAACAACCCTTGTAATTGGTCAATTACATCAAGCCTGCACTTTCTCAAGTTTTTTTAGAAATGCCGAAAATGGGCCTGTTCAATATTAAAAATCAAATTTAGGAATTCTGACATGTTCAGTGTTTTTCCCATACTATTACTACTGGCTGTTTTTCACATGTTTGTTCACCACTGTGTTCACTCAAATACATTTAAAACCTTGATATACCTATATATATATCATATATACATCGTTTATATTAAGATTTTTAAAAAAAAATTCATTTTAGATTCCTAAGTTACTTCCTTCCTTATTTCATTCATTCATTCATCCTAAAACTTTCTGTTCATGTTCAGTTTCAATTACGTAGACTCTAACTTTTGAACTCACTGTGACAGTGTGATGTGCATTGACTAAACTAGGCCTCCTTTCTTCTTGTGTCTCTTGTGGATTCCGTTCGCTTTCGAAGACAGTTTTGAAACTTGCACTGGTCCAGAAAAAAACCCTCCAAATGATAAATTCTAAAGTCTAAAAATAGATATAAATATAAGTAGATATAATTATAATTCTAGTTCTTAAGCCAAATTACGTCATATTGAGATTAAAGCTTTTACATAAACTGAGCCTCTGTGTGATAATTCATAGTTTACAGTAAAACCAGGTGACATCAAAATGTACCATCGCAGAACGGTGATTTAGAGGATTTGCTCTCATTATGATGCTTCACGAGGACTGCTCTGATGTTGCAGTATAGCTGTAAGCAGCATGTCTCGAGTGAGCGATGGCTAATCGCCAAGCAGTAATGAATGCATGAGAAACGAAGCATGTTTAGCTCAGGAAAACTGCACTGCACCATTATAAGATGCATTCCTGTCCGAGCTAACATGCACAAGTTAATTGGCTCAGTTCATCACAGGCATGGGCCTAATTGGGTGACAGGTCAAAAGATGGATGATCGAGAAGAAGAAAAAAAAAAGAGTGCTGGGAGTGTTGAGTGCCGGGTGGGAGTTATGAAACGCAGGAGACTGTCACAGCTGTGTGTGTGGTTTGCCCCCGCACTCAGACCCACAATTCATCTCTTATCGGGTGCTGAAGTCGCTTTTTTTCCCTCAAATTCAATCTAGACTATATTTGCATCCTATACATAGGCCAGTTTGTGTGCCACGCATAAAAAAGCTGCAGTGTTATGCTTAATATATGCATTTACATACTGTAGGATGAGGGAGGTGTTTGGTTAAGGGTGTCTATAGTCTATGCAGGGGTGTTAATTGAAGTCTGCAGTCCTAGTTTCACTTCCTATGTATATTAATGATGGTTACACACAGTCTGTAAAGAAATGTAATACAGTTCTGCTCATAAATTTACATACTGCTTAGTTACAGGATGTGGAAGATCATTATTATTTTAACAAAATAAGAGGAACCATGAAAATTGCATGTTATTTAATACTGTTCTGTTTCACATAACAAGACAATAATAGCTGAATTTACATAAATGAACCAATTCAAAAGTTTACATACCCTTGAACCGTACAGGGATAATCCACCTGAAAATTTTAATTAAACTACACACCCTCTTCTCACTCCACACCTGTAAGACTTGATGGTGAGTAATTACTCATTTTTGGGTAAACTATACTATACCCAACTGTTTTTGTTCATCATAAAGATTAAATAATGTTGAAATTAAAATTCTTGTTTGCCTCTATCAAAACAATATGCGCACATCATACATGTTTGAGTGCTGAAAAAGAACAGAAATGCATCTTGGATTGTAAAATAAATGATTGATGAATAAATTATGAATTTTATCTGCATATTATTTTTGCTTTACACTACATTAGGGAATTTCTGCACTTGAAACGTTAGCTGTCAGCAAATCATGCTTCACTTTTAAGCATTTATTTTTTAGTTTGAAATAAAATGAAAGCTTCAGTGAAAACATGCATACAATAACATGTCTTACGACAAATTTAGTGAAATGCTATAGTCATTGTCCATGAAAATAAAGCCTAACTGGTGACTGTTGCGTTCCCAAACGCTCACTAAACTCACAGCATGTTTGGGATGAACTGCAATTATTCACTGTGAACAGAGCCATTCTGAGGCATGGAAACACCAGATCACAAGCTGATTGCCTTAACAAAGTCCAAGCTTCAGCAAAAAGAGACTGGATGAAGGGATTAAGCCGTGTTGTGCTTTCAGATGTAGTTTGTTTACCAGAAAGTGTGCCATATCATAATGGCCCAAAACACAACTTTAAAGACCTTTTATGTTAGAATAAGAAGTTTAAATATATTTTTAAAACTACACTTTTTGCCTGGAAGACCTTTTATGACCATTATAATATTGAGACAGTTTTGCTACTGCAGTATCGCAATATTGATATTGTTACATCCCTACTATATGTGTTTATCTTTAAAAAAAAAAAAAGTTGTTTATGAGTTACGTGGTTGTCCTGGGAAGTTAAACCACCCACTGCTTATTTTTTGGTTTTCCTTGGTTTCACGAGTTCACGCTTCCTCATTAGTGAATAAAGCAAATTTAGCGTGCTGTCCCGGGAGCGAGCCGGGAGAATCGGCAGACACCGAACCCTAGCGGCTTCAACCCTAAGCGGGGTTTAGTGGTTCGTGTCCAGCTCAATCTCTGCATGCCCCCCCTGAGGAAGACGTAGAGTTAGGATGAGAAGGGGAGGATGGAGGGGTGCATGAAGCGAGATTCGAATGTAAAAGAAACTGGTTTATATATAGTGGGAAGGAGGATTATGATTGGCAGTTGCGAACGAAGGGATTAATTGGTGATGCGGTGCCAGCCGTGATTAATTCGTCCAGCACTCCTCCTGAAACTATGTTATTATCAAAACATTCACTCAGTTCATCTTCTACATATTTATTATTTACTATTTTATTATTCATTATTTTTATTTCCGACTGAACCTAAGATGTTTTTATGTTTCTCAGGAGATAAAGTATGTATAAATGTATAAATATACATATTTTTTATATTTCATTAACATTATTAATATCATATAATATCTATTTTGGAAGAGGTATGTAAACTTATGAGAAAAAATGTACATTTGCTGATGGAATGTTTATTTTTTGTGAAATATTTTGGCAAATTGGAGTAAAAGTGAAGTACAGTGTGCTATTTTTTAATACATTTCGCAGAACTGCACAGATTTTCCTGTAGCATTGCTGTGGAAATGACTGTTGTAGAACATATCTATATTCAGTGTATAAAGGCAGAGAAATAAATAGTTTTTGCTCATAAACACTCATGTTGTAACTGCAGATGTTGTGAGGAAGTGTAAAATCTACCACCCACTCACCTGCTCTTAGTTAAGAACACGTGTGCATTTCAGCCCTCAGCTCTCATTTTCTCTCCTTTATGTGTAACATGGAATTCCTGTTGCTTTTCTCAGGCACTGTGTTGTCATATAGTGTAATTTATTTGTTTTGTACTCTCAACTGAGGCTGAGGGTGGGAGAGCATTATTTCACTCCAGATTAAAGCTGCACAATGTATTTTCCATTGTGTTTAGAGCTGAACTGTACAAGACATTTCTTTCAATAGAAATTGTTTTAAATGTATTGACCCAAAACTGACCGGAAACTAAACTGCAGTGTTAAAAAGGTTGCAGTTCTGTTTTATTAGTTAGCATGTTTTTTTTTTATAATCTATTCAAGTTGATAAAAAATATAAAAACAATAATAGTTATAATTATATCAATATAATATAAGCAAGCTAAATCCCTTGAGATGCTGCAAACATTATATACACTTGTTTTATTAATATAAATTCATCCCATTTTGCGGTTTAGTAGTTGCATCAAGCCATATCATGGTTTGTATTCTATTTGTATTATCTGTGTAGCCTTATTCTAAGGTCAGCTCACCCTCCCTTTTTAAAATCTCTTTTTCTTTCTCATTTCTTTGCCTGTATTCCTCTCTTGATGCCTGTGACCTTGTTCAGATTTTCACAAAGCGGGAGGCAAAAGGGCTTTTAAAAAGGGCCCACAGAACATCAATGTGCTGTTTTGTTTGTTGAGTCTATCTTAAATCTTTAGTTGCTGAAGTAATTGTTAAAGTGCATGCACTTTCCTGTAAGCTTCTCTTCTCAGAAGTATTTGCCAAGAAATAGACTGTAGAAGCTCAGGCCAGTTCAGCTCCTCTTTCTAATTCTTTCAAAGTCTGTAAAATATTGCCTAATCTACTCTACTGCGGCAACTGCCTGCTATTTTACAGGCCATTGGATCTTTATTTCGCAGTTACTGTTTTGTGGTTCTTTGTGGAGGTTTGCTAGACATATTCAAGAGAATTAGTGTGTGCCTTTTTGTAATTGCCTATTAACTTCAAAAAAAGGTTTTGTAGAATAAATGATGAACAGCAAGGGAAATGCCAAGTAACACAAGACATCCAAACACCAGGTATCTGAAAACCAGAATTTGTACTAAATACATGCCTTGTGCTTATCCTGAATTTTTGGCCATTTTATCTGCCCTTGGGTTCAAATGTTTCGCAGCAGAATTTGGTACCATCAACAACCGTCAAATCTAACCTGCGCTGCAAATTTGGCAGAAAAATGTGCTCTGTTTTTAAGCAGTCCCATCGGTGCGTCATGCACACACGTACGTGCGCACACTCACCGGCTGGCCCTAGGCAGGTGACCTATTTTCAGCAGTCGGTGGAGGGAGTGCTCTAGTGGAGAGAGATGGTTCTTCTATGGTCGGGCCATTCATGGTTGGCTCAGGATTGTGGATTAATTACCCCGTGTGGGAACCAGAGCCGGCTCTGTAAGCGAGACACTTCAGCCTCCGCTGGCATCAATAATGCATTTTTCTGTCTCTCCATTTAATTTGCACACGAGCCACCAGCTCGCGTCACCAACTCTTTTAAGTCCACCGAAAGCAGGGACATCCGATATGAAGAGAGAGAGCCATGATATACACTATACCCCGACGTACACACACACGCATATACTCTCCCTCTTGACCCCCTCACCCTCCCCTTCCTCTGCCGGCTGACAAATTGATTCTTTCTTAATGTGCTCCTGCTGCGAATGCATTAAGAATAGAAAAAGGGAAAACTGAATGTGGTGATCAGTCGAGTAAGGAGACGGAGCCTAGTTCCCGTTAACGGAAACGAACAAGCTGGACCAGAACTGTTTTTAATTTCCTCCCTTAATTCCTTTATAACTTTTGTTGCATCACAGAGAAACTTTCGCAAGAGGATGACTGAAGCGTTCCGTATCTAGCGGATTACAATGTTTGTGCTTGCCAGTGAGTGACCAGCCATGATTGACCTGTTAAAAGGTGAGGAACAGGATAAACCACATGGATACGACAGAGGTGGGTCATCTGATACAGCCAGGTCTGTCTGGGTCACTGCGTTTAGAAAGGAGGAAGTGATGGAGACTATAGTGCGGTGAACGTATAGCTGATTAGTTTGTGGTTTTGTCTGTCTGCCAATTGTGTAATCATGCTGTTCTTGAAGAAAACGCGTGTTTAAAGAGAGACTCAGGGCAGTGATGCCTGGGGAGTTTGGTGCCTAACTTTAGTCCATTGGATTATTTTAAATTAATAGTGGCAATGAATTAATAATTCCTGAGATGAATGGAGCCGCTAAGTGGGTTCAGTCAGTGCCTTTAAGGAATGGCTGATGGTGATGAATGAAGAATAGTCGGTGTGTATAATTGCAGCATGTTCATGTCATTGTATTGTGGGAAGTATTTTTACAGGATTAAGTGTGTGGAATTTCATCTTCTGCGCTGACAGGTTTTCTAATGATCGTATGAACTTGTGATTGCCAAACACAAACCTTTTATAAAGGGTCAGATTGCAAATTAAGGCTACGATGCGTACTTGAGGTCTTGTACATATTTTATTTAATATTGAACAGGGCCTATTTTTCGAGCTACTTGTGTCACCAAACCTACCTATAAAATTCTTTTATCTGTTGAACACAAAAGAAGATATTATGAGAATGTCTTATGCTGCATCAAAAATTGCATATTTCATATAGGTACTACGTTGGGTTTTAATCTATAGTCTTTTAATGATAAATATGTATGCATTAATTTATCTATGAGTTACTGTCATGTGACCTACCAGTATCAACTGAGTCATTGCACTGCCATTCACAAATCCTCTCCCATGGCCTCATGAGACAGTAAAGAGTCAATGATATGTGCACTTCAGAATCGGATGTTATAAACCATCTCATAACTTTTCAACTTCTGTTTTGAATGTAATGAATTCGGATATACTACCCATAGGCATATTCAGATGCAGGGTTAATGTTTGACTTGCACAGTATAAACAGAAACAACTGAAACATTCTTTTGAATATCTTTGCTTGTGAAAAAATGTAACAATGTGAGAGTGAGTAAAAAATGGCACAATCAAGACTCGAAGTCAGCGTACTTGTTGTTTTGATGTTTTTCTTTCATCAGAAAGTTAAAGTGCAAAGTTTTCTCCCTTTTAATGAATTCGCACATGTGAAAACTATCAGATGTAGGGAATAATAGTTCAGAAGCTCTGCACTCACCCCGTGCCACTCAGTGGTTCTACCTGACTAATCCAATGGCCATCTGGCTTTTATTTAATAAGAGAGGGACGCTTTTGGTTTTCTGTCCAAGTGAGACTGAGTCTATCGATCTCCACTCACACTCATCGAAAAAACAATCAGACCTCATTAGGAGCTTCACGTATATGTGCTATTATGACATCATCAACCTGTGCCCAGGAGAACTGCACCAATTAACCGCCAACCGACTCCTCTCTGAGCTGTGAACAAACAAGCCCAGCTTTGTAGAGCGAAAAGGCAATTTACCCAGGACTCAATGCTGCACTTTTCAGGCACCACAGCTGATTCTAATCTTTTATCATCCTCACTCTTGCCAATTTCAAAGGTACCAGCTTAAAATTAATTGCTTATTAAATCAACATTAACCTTTTGACACCATTTGCTGCCAAACCTGAGTGGCTAAACTGAAGCTGAAGAAATTACACTTTTCCTTCCGTTCTTCACTTCTATTTCTATTGTTAGGGCTTTTTTTTTTTTTACACAACATTAATGCTGCACAATTAATCAAATTTCTAATCACAATTACACAGTCGTTCAAAGTCCACTTACTGTATGTTATTCTGAGTGTTTCAGATGTGTGTTTTATTCCTTCTACTGGTTATCTTAAGGG
>JAUCMU010000026.1:11290680-11306486 GCA_032275025.1 Enteromius treurensis | reverse complement strand
GGCGAGTTCCCATATGTAACGTCTCCGTTCCCTCCTTCAGGGAACGTGGGTTACGATAGTAACCTAGACGTTTTTCAGCTTATTTATTTTCATATAAAAACATGACATGAACTTGTGTTAAAGCAATTACAGTTTCAAGCGAATTATCGACAATTACTGTTTTTCTCATATCCCAACTCAACATTAAACATGATGTTACATGTTTCTCTCCTTTTAGTAATTCTGTCTGAATTGGTAGAATCAGTAGGTCATCTGCCATCTGTCTTTTTTTGGTCCCACTAGTTACTGCTTAATGCATGGACTGGTTTTGCCATGCTGCTTAGAAGGGAAGTTAACTAAATGCCTTACTATTTTCACTTTGTAGCTAGTCTAACTGATGAAAGTGCATATGTGTGTGTCCGTGTAACTGATGATGTTAATTGACCAACAGGTCAGGGCAGTAATGAGAATCTAATCAGTTGGAACAGCCATTTTAATCCATTAATCTGAGCTAAGCCTCCCCATCAATAACATGCTTTAAATCCATTTATCAACACGTTAACGTGTGTCAACTTTTCAGGCTAATGAATGCCAAAGCTATATGTACAAAAGTCATCTATTTCTCTCTTTATTTATTTTCAACAGGAGAACTACAGTCTTTCTAAAATGATACAAACTCAACCCAAGCCCTCTGTTTGTGTAGTGCCATCTATGTGAGGGATTCTAGGTGGAATGATACACCTGACGTTCCGAGAGTTATGAATAAGCTTTAAAATGCTGGACAGGATGCAATGCTCATCAAACTTAAAACTTCACAGAAACAGAACAATAGAGGCATTATTCATATTCATATACAGAGTGTAAGCCTCAGCAAGCATCACACACAGAAATGTCTAATTTATAGACGAATACTGAATTTCAAAGTTTTGTTCACTGCTTCTCGGCTGTCGAAAATAAACATATTCTAAAAGAAGTTTTAAATCATGCCATTTCATGTTACCCTTTTGAGAGGAAAACCAGTTCCGAACCACCCAATGATGTAAAACAAGGGCTTTTGGATAGTACTGTATGTATGTTTAAACATATGACTGATTATGCATCATTCATTCTTTTCCCAAATAAAAGAGCACACACAAACACACAGCTTAAAGCTGTGCCCAAAACCCAACTAAAATCCTTTGAACAACCAGCCTTATCAGTTTGGGCGTGCTGGGAGACTAGCAAACCACTTTAGGTTGTTCAGAGCTTGGTCAACATAGTGTTACACTAAATGTGCAGGTTGTACATTAGAATAAGGGAGCCGTATCATTGGTAAATTTAATCTCAGTTTTAAGAGAGTCATTGAGATATGTGTTGCTCATGGTGTATTCATCATTGATCATGCTGAATCATGGCCTCTTGTTTTTGTGCACCAGTGCATGCTGTGCATTATCACTGGCATTGACCTCTGAGAGAGATCTGATATGCTCAAGATTGGAAAGTTAATATGTCCATGTAACCCCACACCTCTGGAGAGCTGAATGGGACCCACACAGCGAGCCACTGAATGGGAGGCGTAGGGGTATAAGTTGGTCTCTGATGTGCATTTCCCATCTTTTGGTGGTGACCTTCTGAATCACAATTGTTTTGGGGTCATGTCATCTCCTACGTCCTTGGAAGCTGATTATGCAGTGTCAACCAGAGCTTAGTACTTAATGTCAACAGTGTATTCAGGCTCAAGTCAAACTCATCTGATGATTTGTATCAGATTTCCGCCATTTGTTTGCCACTATAAGGTTTTCCACAATGGATGCTTTTTAATGGAGGCACTTTCCTGCACAGTTTCCTAGACTTATGAAAGTATTTTACATTTATTGCCTCTGTAAATTAACACCTGCTCTTATTCAATTTTATGCACTGTTAATGTACACAGCTATATATTTGGCCACCTGTTGCTTCACTTTTTTCCCCTTACGCATGTATGAACTATGATAATGATCATTTGTATGCAAATGTTTGAATGAGTAGAGCAACATAAAAAATCAGTGTTTTAATGACATTGAAAAAATCAAGCCTCTTACAACTTAGCAATTTGGCGATGTAAAAATCGGACTATTTTATTTTATCACTAGAGATCAGTAAGATTACATAATTCATTTTGTGCAGCCTCCGACACACACCTACAAGAACCATATAGTACTGCGTACAAATACATATGAATGCGATCACATTGTTGATAAAAGGTTAATAAAAACAATGAGCCCTGACAGAACTATTTAGAATTCAGTTCCCACTCTCAAATCTAGCTGCAATTATTATCGACTAATATTTAATCAAATGTCCTGCCATAGTGAGATTTAGAAAAGGAATCACAAATACGTTCTGACTGTATCCATCTTCCGCAGAGTCGGAGGTTTGTAATGAGCAGGAAATGAAACTCAAATGGCAGTATAGTCACGTAAAAGCAATGTTACAGTCGCAGCGTGATGGGTGGAGATTTCGAGGAGGAACGTGAAAGAAAATTACTGATCTAATTTCGTTCTCTGGCGACGGTGTAGTTTAGTCTATTTTTTCTCCTCTGCATCAACCCACATATTGAGTATCAGAATATCAGCATTCATCGGTGTAAGCAGAGGTGCAGTGGTGGGAGATTGATCTTTGGAGGACCTTTAATCTCAGGCTTGATTGCACCATGCGTCGACACAGCGAGCGGAGTGCTGGAAATCAGTGCTGGATTTCCAACCGACACCTAGTGTATGCCCTGATTATGTAAATGACATGCCAATCAGCTTCAGTTCTTTGACTAGTACACAGCAAACAGGTCACCTTGTTCGAAAGGATCCGTCTCTATAATGATGACTATGACATAGGGACTATGGTTTTATTTACAATTTGGTGTTTTGGAGGTCTGATAATTCCTTTGTGCTTCATGTTTAAGATACTTATGCATTTGTTTTTCCTAAGATGTTCTTAAAACAAGTATGTAGTTAATGTTGTTGTGTTTTTACGTCATGCTACAGTCTAAAAGTTGCATCCATTTGAAGTTCCTTGCTTTTTGCAATAGAAATCCCCTTTCATCAAAAACAAGAGAAATACACTCACCAATTTGCTTCTAAACATAGAAAGACATCCCATTCTTCTTGAACATCTGACGTGACGTCTTGTCAAAGTGACTCATAGCACTCAACCAAAGCTCGTGGCAAAATGCAGAGATGTTCATCTCCGGAAAATCCATCATGTCAGTTCGCCTACCCTCCACTGTGTAAACACCATCTCCATTTTGTTCCAAAAACCCATTCCTGAAGCAGTGTTGTGTCCTGCTCTGGATATCCAGTCAGGTGTGATGCTAATGTGTGTAAATGACTGTGAGGCTTACAATGATAAGTAAACAAATCTCATTTAAGGGCCAGTTGTGTGAAGATATTAAATCTGTTGTTCAGAGTCCAGATTAGCATGAACTAATGAAGTGTGGGTATCGATTGGCATTTCACTGACCGTTGTTCACTCTGATCCTTGTATTCCCTTATCAGAATTAGGCTGCGACACCCACAAGCAATGAGAAGAATATGGAAAAGTCACATGTTAGACGGGGTGTAGCAAACTAATTACTAAACAAACATTTATTAGATTAAATACTGTTTATGTTTTTTCAGTTTTCAGTTTCGGGTGGTTTATTAGCTAAAGTTATCCAGCCCAAAGCAATAACCAGTTTTCTCTTTTTCTTGATAATATTATTAGCTTAATATTCCTTGATTATCATGTTTATGCAATCTAAAGCCCTCTGGTGTGTGAATTTAGTAAATAGTACATGTTGCTTTTCATTTTACCCCCAGTATTGGTGATTAAAGCTGCATAATTGATTCTGGACTTCATTTGACATCCCCGTACTAGTGCTCCTTCACATGCCTTTTGTTATGCCACCGAATTAATATTCATGAGCCTAGTCGATATAATGATACACTCTAATGACTTATTGTGTCTCCCTGCTTTTCAGTTTGTGCCTTTATCACTTTTAGCAATCAGTGCTGTGTGCACTAATTGTATCCAAGTCAACACTGAATAATTCTTAGGCTATGAAACTAGTCATGCAGTTTATTTTTTAAACACAGTTTTACAGTTCTTTTTTTTCCCCTCGGTTTTATGCTATCACCAGATGTTGTGATTCCTGACATTTTTTCACTAATGCCAATTTACCTGCATGTTATGCCACCTAATTAATATTCATTAGCTAACCATATATATTAATATTACGGGGGACCTTTTTGATCATTCCTACTCCTCTGCATGTTAGTACAGGTTAAACAAGCTATTAAATATTATATGCACACAAGGAGGCAGAGAGCAAACCTTGCATAAATGTGAGCATAGTTAAGTGCGAATGTGAACATCCTTTAGCACGCCTTTGAAGGGCACAGGAAGTATTAACTTTCCAGTGTGAACATAGAGCGCTTTTATGGATGATTGTTGGTGTTGAATATATTTGACATTTTCGTATCAGGTGATGTTTGAGGAGGGGGTGTGCAGAGAGAGGTGAAATATGCTTGCAAAGTGCAAGGGCACTCTATAAACAAGGTCGCGTCTGCGTTACAAGAAAGCTTTCAAATGCCTTCTGAATATGCTACCGTCGTTTCCCGTTAATTCTTGTCGTGGCTTGGCATCATGCCTTTGTTTGTCTTTTGCTTTGCTTTATGTCACAACCTGTCTCACCTTTCGCATCACAGCAAGTTAATAATTAGTGAAACTCTCTGACTAAGTGAGGTGGAAAAAGCACTGCTACAGCTGTGAAATTACAGATATGTTTCATCTCTCGTTGCATGCAAAGAAACATTGTGTGTATCTAAAGCTAGACAGGGAATCCGGTGTCACAGAGGTAGACTTTGTTTAATAGCATGCATAGTGCTGAATAAGCCTGCAAGGTTGAAAAAGCTGGTAGTTGCTACAGTGGCATTGCTAGCGCTCGTGATTTTCAGCCGGGCCTTTTTGTGCTTATCTAAGCAGTATATGTGCTCATTTAGTTTTTCTCCCCTACGGTAGAGGTGCATCTCAATCTTTGATGAGCTCTCAAGAGTAAGGGCAGTTACAGTTCACCTTTACGGTTTTATTCGTAAACTAGGACAACATCCTAAAAGCCATTAAAGAGAAACATTCTTTATGTTCTCACGTTTGAACAGAAACAGTATCATGAATGTTGAATATAGCAGATATGACTTTTGTAATAATAAACTGCATGCTTTGCAACTGGTCTAAAAATACTTATTTTGTATTCTCGTATTTAAGAATAAAGTACTGTGCATGCAGTTAGGTTTTTTTTTTTTTAGTTACTGATTTCAGGATTCTCACCGATATTGGGGCTGTGATATATATTTTCATTGGGTTTTATTATGCCTTTTAAGTTTATTTATCCAAGCACAATTTCACCCTCACAATACCGGCATGTCCTGAACTGCCTCAGCCATAACAGATGCTCCAGAATTGAATATAGATTCAAGTGAGCAAGACAGGCTGCCTGATGAATCTCAATTTGCTGGTGACCATATTTCACGGCTGCCTCGGTCTCACGAGTGAGGGAGAGAGGAAGGGGAAAAGGAAAGCAATACTTGCCACGCTGCCGTTCTGTAGAGGTGTGGTGATTTGGGTCAGAATTTGACACACATTCAAATGAGGGTGACTAAGAATCAAGTGGTGCCACAGGAGTAGATCGGCACACTAGTGACTTTTATCAATCGGGGTTAGTCTACTGACTAGTAAGAAAATCTATAATCCCCTACTCACACAATCTATATTCTGTACAACACATTTTGTCTTTTTTTCCCCCACTAAGTAAAAATAACCATTCTTAAAACCGCACTTAAATTGTTTAAAACCTTTGTACATATAGTAAAGTTAATGTTTATTTTATTACTTTATTTAATTTTAATACTTTATTTAGTTTTAAGCAAATCATCTGGAAGGTGTGATTTTATTGGGCTGATGAAATCCAGCTGATTGTAATTTAGGGGAGTTATATTTTGTTCTTTTATAAATATTTGGTTAATATTATTATTATTATTTAATTTTTTTAGTGTTGAAAGGAAAGTGCCAAGAGCCAGCTTTAATTATCTGAGTAAGTTTCAGACAAATCGGAAATGTTGCGTTGATCATAACATGTCAGTGCATTTTCAGCATTCTTATTGTTTGTTTGTTTTTTTATTCTTTTTTTCTTTTTCTATCAATGTTGGATATAACAAACCGTGGATGAAGGAACTGTAGCATTGATGTGAAAAAAGACCTTAAAAGCCAATTTAGGATAGCTTAATCAATAACTTCAAGATCAATAACAGAGAGGTTTTTAACCGGCAGATGAAACCAGCATGCGATACATATCTAAGATTTTCACACCAATGACATCAATACATGTTCTTAAAATCAATCTCAATTAAGGGCATGAGTAATTTGTCAACATTTTTGATCAATTGCTTCCTATTGCTGTTACGTGAATAAATCAAACTTTCATTACCGGACATAAGCCTGGAGGCCACTGATGTGCTTCCATTATGTCATCTTATTGAATCAAGTGAAAAAGCGCAGCCACTAAGTGGCGTTGCGTGTGTTTTTACACTATAGTTGCTTCAGCTCAGTCTTCAAGTCTGCAAACAGAGTAATAAGCCTGTGCACACAATTTGCAAATTGTCTTCATGCTCATTTATGAATGTTAAATGAGAGGATGGAGACAGAGGTCACAATGCTGATATGCCTCTGTATAGGGATTTTACCCTAATTAGCCCAAAGCAAAGAGATTAATGCTCTGTTCCTCTGCCCATGGGTTAAACTCTTCCTTAACAAGCTCATTATGTTCATGTAATGATATCTCTAACATGCTGCACTACAGAAACAGTCTAAACATCTCATACAATGGCATGTATGATATAAGCTATATAAAATTAAAATAGCTAAGAGAACATTTGCTCATCAAGGATGCATTTATTGTATCAAACATTACATCAAAAAAAAATTAAATGTAATTGCAATTTAAAATAACCATTTTCTTTTAGAATGTGTTTTAAATGTGTTTTCTCGCATGATCCTTCACAAATCATTCTAATATGCTCATTTGGTGAGAAAGAAATATGTTTCATAGTATGGGTTAAAAAAAAAAGCTGCTGCTTGATTATATATTTTTTTCTTTTATTTCCACTTGTCATTTTTGATTAATTTAATGCGTCCTTTCTAAATTAAAATACGAATTTAAAACTAAATATGTTTATGTATATGTGAGCTTCATATCCAAACCATTGAAATCAATGAGATCAATGTAAAAAGCTTCAATTATTTCTCAGTAATTCTTCTTTCCCGTTCTCTGTCATTGGTAAAGCAGTACATTCTTTGTTTATTTGCACTTAAGCTAATTTGATGAGTGCTCTAAGTGCATTCATCTGTTCTTTTTTTTTTTTTTTTCTTCTTCCTTGGATTGCACTGCACAGTGCCACTGGGGCCGAGGGAGGAGGCAGTTCTCTTTGAGATAATGAGAACAGACGCTGTACATGTGTCTGTGTGTGTTGCCACTTCTCATTTACCCAACATGAGCATGGCAAAAGAGCAGAGACAAAGAAGAGACACAGGGAGAGAAAAAGACACAAAAAGAGAGGGCAATGAAAGGGAAACGCGAAATGAAGCGGAGCGCACAGAAAGAACATTGATAAAGATAAAAGAAAAGGGAAAATAGGAAGCTTTTATTTGAACTATTGGGAAACAGGGTCAACACAGCACATCTTTTTAGTACTATAATTAATTAGTTTTGTTATGATTTGTTGTTTTATTGACATGTACCATTATCTTGTTTTTAACTGTAAAATGTGCTTGTGTTTGAATTAATTAAATTACATTAATTTCTGCATTTATTCATTTTAAATTGTTAAAAAAAAAAGCATTGCACGGGGCCATTTAAAGTGCCCGTATTGTAGGTTATATAACAAATGGTTGACGTATGCATTTTCAAACATCCACAATAGGGGCACTTTAAATAGTACACTGATGATCGAAAGTACAGTAGCAATTATGAATGAAGAAATGAAGGCAGATGAAAAAAGGAAAGGACTTCCACTGTAATGCTAGAGCTTAACTTCCCTAGAGAAGTTAGTTGAAATCTCTGTAACCTAGACACCCTTAGGAGCACCGTGACACTAAGTCTTCACTCCAGCTGTGCAATATCCTATACACAAGCTACTTCAAGACAGTCTACCATCACACTCTATCCCCACAAGGATCAAACTTGACCCTTGCTAACAAGCCACACTAATGGAGTCTGGTTGAACTCAGGAGGGGAGAAGCTCCCTTCTTAAAATGTCACCTTATATTAGAGCACAGTTTATGTAGTATTAAACTAATGCTCAGTTTCACTCTTCCTAGCAGTGAACTCTTTGTTTGAACGTTCTGCAAATGCGTTCATCTGTGTTAGTGTCCTGGAGGCTCTTGGGAGCATCAATCCTATGCTCCCATCCCCTGCCAACCCCACAGCACCCACTGGAATCCCCGCTGGTATCGGAGCACTCAATCTACTTAATTGCCACAATGATGGGTTTAATTGGTGTGTTGTTATCCATTACAACAGGCCCCAGGTTGATGCACAGCAAAGGGCAAATCAAGCATGAACTGAAGACTAATCAAGCACATGAGATTGAAAGGGATTTAGCAAGATGTCCATGTGGGCAGAATAATTGAATGAGATAGATATCGCCATGGCCGCTGGTCAATGAAGGGATTTTACCAGTGTTTAATAAATACCAGCATTAGGGCCTCGGTTCTTTTCTCTGTTAAGTGCTCTGTTTATATATTTAAAAAGTTGGTATGTATCTCGTGTTCACCAAGCCTGCATTGAAAAATGCAGGGGAAAGATGTAATATCATAAAATATCAAATGAAATTGTTTCTTTTTTAATTATCAATCTGTTTCCTAATACAATTAATGTCTGTGGGATAGAAATGCTGAATTTTCAGCAGTCATTATACTCCAATCTTTAATATCTCAGTCTTTGAGAAAACTGGATGAAGATTGGAGAGAGAGTTCAAAAGAAAGAACATTCATTTGAAATCGAAATCTTTTGTAACATTAAAAACAAAGAGGCGAAGGGGTATGTGATGCACTGTAGATTCAAGGAATGGTTTACTCAGAAATAAGAATTATTTATGTTCTTGCAGTTATTTCTGTGTGATTTTCTCCTGTAAACACAAAAGATATTGTTTCTTGAGGGAGAAGAAAGGTAGAAGTGAAAAATGGGTCTTTACAGTAAGTTTATTCAGAGAATCTACCTTTCTGAATTCATAAGATGAAAGCCTTTCAGAAAAGAAAAGGAACTTTAATTATTAGTTAAGCAGTTTGAGAAGAGAATCGCAACCCAGAAAACTGCCTGAGACCACCTTTGGATAACCAATGGAACTAAATTTGCAGGCATTTTACGTGTAAAACACGTCATTCTCTTCGTTAAAGAGGAAGCCATTTTATAAACAATGACAGGTTCAATGCCCCCAAGTGTTATCTGTGACGGTGGCTTTGGGGAAAGTAGGCCTGATGATTAAGGAAGGGGTTGAGATTTTGCTGTCCTCCTCCTGTGGTCCTTTTACTGGACAGATTCAGCCGGTATGTTTAGGGGAATAAGAGAAGGGAAGGCACGCTCTGTCATTTCACCTTGCACAGGTTGAGTTGTCCTACTTTTTCAGTGTGGATTGTAACACCCACAGGCATGAATCAATATCAAGGGTCTTTTCAGCTTGTGCTTTTGAAATGTTATGCTTTCATATGGCACCAAACTTGCTTCATTATGTTTGAACAAAACAAGGTTATTGCTCCAATACTTCAAGTGGAAGGTAAACAACACAGCCTTATGAAACAATATTTCGCAAAGTGTAAATAAACCAAGAAGAATTATTTTACCTAGTTTGCCCACTTTCAGCAACGCCATTGATATTCTACGGTCGTCTTGATCTTAGGCACCGAGCATAACAACGAGATCCGGAGGATAAATGATCAAACAGGAGGACAGCTATTGTCCTTGAACTGCTTAATGGGCTACTAATAGCACTGAGTGTCAGGACTGATTTTACAAGAGACTCCAGAAACAAACTTTCTTCTGCTTTTTCCCCCCTTTTCCTTTACTACACAGTTGTCTTCTACATATTCCCCAGCCTTCATTAGCAATTCAGGACCTGGTGTTTGCATAATCACCTTGCCTCTGCCTACTGCCAGGCCCGTATGGAAAGACTCATTAGTGTCTTTTCAGACAGTAAAAGAAAGAGAGAAATACTGTCAGAATGAAATGATTTGTACTAGGCATAAAGGAGAAGCACGAGTGCAGTGGGACATCGATATTCCGAATCCTTGCTGCGAGATTTCTGTGTTTTAAATAACAAATACAATGTCCTGTGTCATAGAATAGCATTCTGTGTTGTGCATAAGAGGATAGAGGAAGTGAAAAAAAAATAAAGCCTCTTTTTTCCCCATGATGGGCTTTGTACATATTACATGATACTGATTGTGCAAAAGTTTCATTGTGGCTTGGCCCAGACTTTGCTGGAAGCGCATATGAAACCCGAGCCCTAGAGATTACGGGTAAAGCCGTGAAACACAGAGCTTGCAGACAGCATTCGCAGTAATAACATACTGTGTTGGTTTTTTACATCTATAAGGGTGTTCCGTGGTGTTCAGAACTATTGATTGTATGTTTGTTTTGTCTGCCTTCTAATTATACCTTGCTTTTTTACCGCCCTCTGTTTAGTCTTTATTTAATTCATTTATTTTGTGCTTTCTTGCAGATTCAAGAAATAAACCCTAACCAGAAGGCTCTTTCATAGAACAAAAAACATGGCCAAGGGGAAGATCTCTTCTCCATGTGGTGAGCACCTGCATGTTATTTCTTGATATTTTATGGTGGCACGCCGTATTGTTTAGTTCAGATAAATGGGATAAATATGCAAAATGTATTCTATAAACATCAATCTTCAACAACAAACAAACTAATCAATCTATATTTAAACGCATTTCCATTTCAGTGAGCTTTTAAGGTCTCCGCAGACGGCTGTTCAAAGATGTATATTCACCGTCTAACCCCATCACACACATGCATAAATATACAGACGTATGCATAATCATTACTGTGTGACACAGAGTTGATATAGATTTATTTTACCAAAAGTCATGGAAAGCAGGGGGTTGATTGAGCAGCAGCGTAATAATCCTGGTACAGTGGAAGTAAGAAATCATGCATCAAAGTGCTTGCCATCTGTAGGAGGGCTCAAGTCCCTCAAGATGCATTAGGTCTCGGTAATGGGTTCGGCAAGGTGCAGTAATAATGGACGGATTCTAGGAACAAAGTTATTGATTGTCATACAGCCAGGGCTGTGCAAAATTCAGAACTGAGGAATCTGTGACTTACTGTGACTCTGAACTGAATTGGCCAAACCTCACAGAAAGCTGAACTGGAGAAGGAGGAAGAGGAATTTATTGAATTGCAATTTATTTATAATGAAACATATGTAAATATATTACATAACTTTTTCGAAACACGTATGCAATCTTACATTCTTTATATGTTCAAATTAGTGCTGTCAAAGGATTAATTGCATCCAATATATATATATATATTGTTTTTTTTTTTGCATAATATATGTGGGTGCACTGTGTATATTTATCTATATGTTAATACACACACGTGCATGCATATATTTGCGATAAAAGTTATGTATAAGTTCATATAAATTATTTGACTATAAATATACACATGTAAATATTTTTTTTAAATATATACTGTATGTGCGTGTTTTTACAGTGTATATATAAATAATTCATTTACACTGAAAACTTTTTATTTTGGATCCTATTCATCGTTTGACAGCACTAGTTGAAATATTCCTTTATACTGTTTACTCAAATTTGCTGCATCAATAGAGTTGGAATTAAAAAGGCTTTCTCAAATCAGTTCTGAATGCATGAAATGTTTCTTCGTGCACAGAAAATAGTGAGACAATGGTTAAAGTATTGTGCCAGCCATCAGTTTTTTTAATCTAGAAATTATAAAAACAACATCAAGGCCGATGTTGTATAAACGCCTCAATATGTCGCAAAACATACAGATGCTGAGACTCATCAACAGTATACAGCAATATACAACGAATAAGTTGGAAAATGCATCCTTCATTTCTAGACAAGTGTTCCTGTGTGAAGATTTCAGCGTAAGTAACAATCAATGATTTTTAGCTGCCTCATCTCTGTATTGGACTTCAGCAGCATGTTTGTGTGAAAACTTGCAGATGTATTTTAACTGATGTCTGTCTTGAACTGTAAAATGCGGCAGAACGCCATGTAGATATTCACATGATAACCTTGAATTGATTACTGTGAATTGAATTGTTACTAGAAGGCTTGAGATTGTGTTACAGTACATAGTTGTCAAGAAAATGATGCTACATCGCAAGTTTGTGTAAAACAGTTGAGCATTTCCTGAGTTTAATTTGAAATCAGGGCAAGTACTGTAGCACTCAGGAGAACCCTTTTCTTAAGTGGTCTCTCATGTCTCCTGTGGCTCCTGTGTCCTTGGTGTTGATCCTTTCAAGGAAAATAGCAATAGTCTCATAAGATTCCTGAACGCTGAATGAACTTCCAAAGTGAATTGTTAATCTCTTTGGATTAAAGAAAACAGGGTTAAAAATGCGGCCATTTCTAGACAGCATGATGCTATACACCACTTTTCTTTCTCTTTGTGTCACCATGAATCCCCTGTGTTTTGAATGCTTTCTGGTTAGTGTTCACTTTCACTTATTGCTCAAAACTGTTCAGCACTGGCCTGCAGGGTAAAGTGAATTGCTGTGATTCACATTGTTTGGTTCCCCGTCCATGTGACCTTGCTATGTGTTTTGATGAGTTATATTCATAATAAGCTTGTCGTTTGTGTTGCTTACGTTTTTTTGTGTTGTAATCGGTAGGGTCATGAAAGGACAGTGGTCAGGCACGATTTTATCAGCGGTGGTACAGTAGAGGTCAGACAGAAGAGCTTATACAAAGCAGTGTCTAGTGGTTGCCTTTTTGTCTGGAGTGAGACAAAATAAACACACATGTACAGTATATACATCAGTAAAATCTATTACAAATGTATTTCCCTCACCCTCTTCAGTTCTGCTGGTCTTCACCCCACAGATAACCTCTTCTTCTTGCCTGTACATCCCACAGATTTCTGGCTCTGTTTCCTCCAGTGGTGTGCGCTTCTGCCTGCTTTTTTCTGATGCAATATTTAATGTGTCTGTTTAGGGACATGTTTAGTTCTGTATGGTATATTTGTTACTGTGTGTCATATTCACTACGCTGATAAAAGCAGCACTCTCCTTTTCACAATCTACAGTCTCATCTTGCAGCTGGAGTTACAGTAGGTTGCATCATAGGCACTTCTGAAAGAACGTTGACCAAATGCCTTTATCTTCTTTATTTATTTATTTTTTTTGTTCTTTCTTTCCTCTCTCTCTATATGTGTATATATATATATATATATTAAATTTGCCTTTATCTTATAGAATTATAAAAGTAGAAACAAGATAGCATGTAAACATCAACATTGGGAAATATTATTACAGTGTTTCACAGTTTTATTATTTTTTTTATTTTTTTATTTTTTTATGAAATGTAATGTTTGACCTGTGTTTGCGGCAGCAATTACTCCAGTGTTCAGTAACACATGATCCTTCAGAAATCATGTTATTATGCTGTTTTGGCACTAAAAAAAGCTTTTCTTAATATCATCAATTTCGAAAACAGCTGCGCTGCTTAAAACTTTGTGGAAACTGTTTTCAGTTTAGAAACATCCAGTACAGAAAAAGCGAGAAATCTGCTGTGTCATAGCTAATCATTATTGTATTATATTATATGCAGTATTACATGAATGAATTCTAGGTGACGTTGTGCTACAGTAAGTGTCTTGTTTACTGCAGGTTATATTTATACGTTAGGTCATAAAGCTGCTGATTCAGAAGGGAAATTTAGACATGTTTGAGCGGGCATATTTGTGTCCACCTTCATATCATTAGCACAAGCAAACAACAGAGATGCAACTCTAAATAACACAGCTATTTGTCACAGTTAACACATTTCAGCCTTAGTTACTGTCTGATTCACAGAGCAGAGGGAGACGGAGCTGGTTGCAAATGGCAATTAAATACACTGAGGTAAAACAATGTGTGCCTGATCGGAGCAAAGTTTTCTTCTTTGGACAGGAAATAATGAGATATGCATTGTTCCCTTTGGCAGTGGTGCGACTTAGATTTCAAATCAATATTTTCCTTGGAGTGTCTTCTTCTTGAAGATCAAAGAAGGGCTCATGGTAAATGTCACATGACCTCAATGCAATGCAAAAATGGCTTCTTCACCTCTGCATACAAAATTACTAAAATATATATTGTTGCTATGGAATAGGAAGAGATTACAGATCTGCTTTTTGTTTCACAGTGAGGGCATAATGACTTTCTTTGCAATTCAACTGTAAAAATGTGTTCCTAGTTTAGTTTTTAAGCACTTAGCATGTGTGCAGTGAAGAAGAAATCTTTTACTTTGATGCGTCTGCACATCTAAACAATTAGGCAAACATTTATACAGACAGTATGGTTTATTTAAAAAGTGACTTCAGGCATATTCACTTGTGAGCAGATTTGGTGCAAAACATATTTTTCAGCAATAAAAGCGAGAATATGGTTTCGCTAATTCCCAAAGAATTGGTTTACTTGACAATCTGCTCATCATTCTCCCAGTCTGGGCAATTTTTGAAATGCCTGTCAAAACATTGATGTGGTTTGGAATGAGATGATGAAATCCTCCAAACGCGTCTGTAAGATTTTTAACTCATCTAGTTAAATACAGACCCCTCTTGTGATCTCATTTGTGATGGGGAAAAGACAAAAGCAGACTCCTGGTGACATCAGCTGAGTAAAATTAGCTTGGTAGCAGCAGAAGACCTCGATATGCCATTCTATATCTTTCTTAATAATTCTCTGGTAATTCACAAGCATGTAAGTCATTATTATTGAAAATGAGGAGATATAATTGTGTCAAACACAGCTCACAGGCAAGATCTGTTGCTTAAGCAATTCCATAAATGGAAGCAGTACTAAGCCAGTATAAAGGTAAAATGAGTCATGTTCTGGCAAGGAAGCACCGAGAGGAAGAGGACGACTGACTAACAATAATCAAGCAAGTCTGTGAGTGAGTGAGTATGTTTGTGTGTAGTGTGTATGTTAGTGCATACAAATAATTAATTGCATACAATTAATAAAAGATTGTTTACATTAACTGTGTGTGTGTGTGTGTGTGTGTGTGTGTGCGTGGGCGCTGTGTATATTTAGTATGAATGTATGCAGACACATGCATATAAATATTTAAGAAGAAAAAAAAAACATTTATTAAATATATTTGTTTATAATATAAAATATAAGAATATAAATGTATATGCATGTAAATATTTCCAAAATATATACTCTACATGTGTGTGTACAGTAGACACATATACTATGTTTACTAAAACTTTTATTTTGTATTTGATTAATCACGATTATTCATTTGACAGCACTATTGATTAATTGATTGATTGGTTGGCGTATTAATAATCATCTCTTGCTTTAACTAAATTAATGGTTTTGAATTATGGTGCACAAGTCTGAAAGTAGTTACCAGTTACGTATCTTCTCAATTTTTTCTCACTAAATTCTTCTATATCTCACAGTTCTTTTTCTATGTTGACCGCCATGCAGAATAAAAATAATTATAAGTGAATGTTTTTGCAAATAACATAATTTCGAGAGGATCGCTGAACGAGTAATCACACACGGCTAGCAGCCTGTTAC
>JAUCMU010000026.1:11246445-11260766 GCA_032275025.1 Enteromius treurensis | reverse complement strand
GAGAAACAGCCACATCCCGAGGATCAAAAACAACATGCACTCGATTTTCTCCATTGTCCTGTGTGTGTCGCGTAGAACATTACGCCACGGCAGTTTCCTGCGGCGTCGCTATGACAACCAGGTACTATTGTGGAGGTACAAGTACAACTCTTACACAGTGGAAAACCAAACAGAGCAGAGTCGAGCCGAGCCGAGGCGAGCTGGTACTGTGTAGTGGAAAAGCGCCATAATTAGAGCAGTCTCGGTACTATAATACGGTCTAAATCCTGACTGGAAATCCTCACAGATAACCTTTTTCTCTAAGAAGGAATTTAATTGTGAGGATAGTACCTTTTTCTAGTATCTTTGACAGAAAAGGAAGATTTGAGAATACAGAAGAGACATTGAGAATTTTTTTGGTTTTGTTTTTTGTTTTTTTTTCATGTAATATTTATGTTTTATTGATTTATTTCATCTTTATTTCGTTTCAGTAAGGGGGTCTACCTGTAGGAGCTGACAAGGTCATGCTAAACACTAAAACCTTGATCCCTTAAGTACTGCCTTGGCTCTGAAATATAATATTTGTAAGAAGTACCTAACCTAACCTTAGGTTTCATTACTAAGAAAAAAACAAGTGCCCAGCTTGGCTGTGTTTCAAGCAGTGCAAGAAATATTTGCATAGCAATGTTTGAACTAAAAAGGCAAAGAGAACATAACTCTCCCGTTAGAAGTTAGAAAAGAGGGTGGTAAAAATCAACATCCTACTGCAGAATGACTCTTCACGCTTCAGCATAAAAGCCACTTGAGCTGGATTTGTGTGATTTTGCGTGTGAGAGTGTGTGTGAGCCAGAGCAAAATAATTGAACCAGTAAATGCTCTTTCAAAAATAACATAGCCCCGGTCAGGTCATTGCTACTTGAGTTAGCAGTCGGGAAAAGGGCAGCAGAAAAAGAACAAAAACAAGAGAGATAAAGGGGCATAGACAGATAGGGTGGGAGGACAGACAAATAGGGTGACAGACAGGCAGTTAAAAGGAGGAAAATGAAAGGAAGAAATGTCACACTGCTACTTGTTTAGTTGCAAGTTAATCCCAGAGATGCTAAAACGCTCCAGGGGAAATTCATGGAGAATGTGCAGCGCCTACTGATGCTTTTTTAGGTGTATGTCCTAATTGTGTTGCTTTAGCACCTGAATCATTATGGGATTTATGCAAATTGTTTAACCGCACAAACACTCCCCAAATATCTATAATAAACCTCATTATATAAAGATGCCGTGTGGAGCATGAACATTTATATCATTTACATTTACATTTATATTCAAAGAGTATATTCCAGCTCAGACAGCACACGGTTAAAGCGGATTGCTGGTAGTTCATGATGGTTCGAACTGAATACTGTGAATTCACCATATTTTCAAGTGACCCTGCAGTAATATGCTCGATTAAGATGTTTGCACCAACCTTTTACAGTAATTCCATCATTTAAGGAAATTTAATTAGCAAATAATGACTGCATTTCAATTGATTCACATGTTTCTCCTCTCTTACAAATCTGAAAATTGCTTTTAATGATGCAATGACATGTGAGAATGAATTTCATTTAGCCAAAAAAGCAATATCACAAGGTTGCGATTTTATGTTGTTCCATTGTTAAAAAACTGTATATGATCACTAGATCACTGAATCTTTCATAGAACCGATTTGTTCAAGATTTAATTATTAAAGATTGAAGCAAGTAATTTAATTTCTGAACAAGTCGTTGAATCATTAACAAAAAAAAACAACAGTTTTTTAGTTTTTCACATTACTCAAAAACACTGATTCACTGCTTATTTTATGAGTTGGTCACTAAAATGAATTAAAACATTAATTAATTTACAAGCTAAACACCACTGCCGTGGCTGACTCAAATACGTGAATTTGCATTTGCTTTTGTTTGGAACTATGTTTTTGTCGGCAAAGAAAAAATCTAATTGTTTCTAAAATATTTTACTCAATACAAGATAAATGTTCAATTGAACCGATACATAAAAGCAATCATTTTTTACACAACAGAGCATGTGTGACTATACCCGTGTTCTCGTTCTGCATCTTAAAATGCTACATTTGAACTATTTTTGGAATATACAATACTGCCTAAAATTTTGTTCATTTTTCCCTCAGATCATTCCAGAAGCAGCTAAAATACAATCAGGTGCTGCTACGAGGTGTGATGCATGTCCTGATTTTCCAGAGTTCTACGTGTTCCTGAGTCAACAAATTTTGTTGACCCTGGAACATTTTAATCCAAACTTTTAGTTTTGACCATATCTCTGCACCTAAACCTAACCTTACCGATGAGTAATGCCTAAAATAAAATTTAATGATAGATGACTGACACTGATGTACAAGCACCAAAAACTGATAGTAAGCCTAAACTTCACGAAAACTATAAACTGGTTCTTTAAATCTGAGTGGCTTACCACAATGTTGTTCCAGGGTCAACAAAGATGTTGACCCAGGGACACGTCGAACTCAGAAAAATCAGGTCCTGCCACTTGGCGTTCTAGTGTTGTAATAAAAAACATCCACTCTCTCAGAACGCCGTTTGTCTGGTTAAATTAAAAAAAGCAGAACTTACTCTAATTAATGCTATTTATCACATGTTCTTTATTCAGCTATGATTCACTTCACAACTAACTGAGAACTATAGCTGTTTAAACTCACTGTTTGTTGACCTTATTAAATTGATTTTGACTCCTTGCCTCGTCTATAAATGTGGTAGTCTATTAAGAAGTGAAAGAAAACTCTCACTATTAGCTTTCAGGAACGTGTGGGGGCACAAATGCAACAGTGGCAGCTGTCCAGGAGAAAAGCACCAATCAGTCTTCATGCCAAAAGATTCTTAAAATATTGGCCGGTGATCATAATCAGCTGCAGTGTGTGCACTAACTACTATGAATTGCACATGTGTGGGAGGTGATGGAGGAAAATGTATGAAAAATAATTCTCACAAGCATTCGAGAGTCAACTTAACTTTAAGAAAACATCACATGAGCAAAGCAGATCCTGTTTAATTCTGATTCGTGCAGTGTTTTAAAGCAGTCCTGCTTCATTACAGCGTATTCCGCTTATTTATATTCCGGACTCCACCAAGTGCTTAATACATCCTGCCTATCACTAATAAATCAGTCATTGTTTCCTAGAAAGGGGATTAGACGGTATCAGAAGCTTATCATTACAGATTTGTTTACCGGAACACTCCGGCAGCTTGACACTGGCTGATTTGAGCGTTAGGGGACCATGCCCAATCTTAGCAAATGATCTCTGAACTCACGATTCAAATCGACTCCTGATTATGTAAGCTATATAGGATCCTGCATGCCTGAGCGTGTACATGTGGAATCTGCTAAACTAATCCTCTTGATATGGACAAAATGTGCGTCTGCTGCTTCTCTTCACTGTCTGTAACGTTAATGAAGAGCAGTTGAGTTAGAGGAGTTCCTGAAATTGGGGTTTAATGAAGTTTTAATGAGTGTTTCTACAAAATATCTTCAAATGTTTAATTTAATTGCCTACCTTTTCATGACTGGGACGTGGTGAGCCTTTGTAAACAATTAAAAGTCTGGCATATCATTAGAAGTCAGTGTAGACCTGCGTCTTGGCAGCATTCGTCAAAGTCATGCTAAACTTGGATCTGGTACATTTCTGCAAATCTGGCCTGCCTGGAGGGCCTCTCAAGGGTGTGTTCACATGCCCGGAAAAGCATTTCGCTTCACACTCTCGCTGACAGCATTTGTGAAATGTGTTTGGTGAGTGATGCAC
Organism: Enteromius treurensis; assembly: GCA_032275025.1. Taxonomy (NCBI): domain Eukaryota; kingdom Metazoa; phylum Chordata; class Actinopteri; order Cypriniformes; family Cyprinidae; genus Enteromius; species Enteromius treurensis. Next base: position 11,256,982 of record JAUCMU010000026.1, on the reverse strand, counting down.
TCATCAAAATTAATAGTGTGTGCTTGTGCATGGGTGTATAAAAAAAGGAGAAAAGGTCACAGATTTTAAACCCATAGGCCCAGTCAAAGTCAGGCCTGTGTGGAATTTGAGGCCAGCAGATTTCTATTATTCTTTTCAAAGACCTGTCATAGCATAGAAGTTCCACATAGAATCCATGGCTCAAAATGTATGAATACATAAAGGGAGTCAAAAAGACCCAATTTATTTATTTTTTTCTGTATAATAAACTCCTTTATTATTTTGATTATAATCAAATGCTCCCTTTTTCTTTTTCTATTTATTTATTCATTTAGTTAGTTAGTTAGTTAATTAGTTAGTTAGTAGTAGTAGTAGTAGTAGTAGTAGTAGTAGTATTCCCATATACACACCACCTTTCAAAAGTGTGGGGTTGGTGATATTAATTTTTTTTTTTTTTTATCATTTTTTTTTTTTTTGGTGACTTAATGTTTTACTTACCAAATAATCTAACATGAAGTATTTACAATATTTAATTGTATTTGTCCTTGCTGAAAATATGTGCTAATTTATTTTAAATAAATAACTTAAAGTAAAAATAAAACAATCATAATTACCCCCACGTGTAGCATATGAAGAATGACTAATTATGACTTGTGTTTATGTGAGAAATTACAATTTTCTGGCAACTTATCAAGTGAATTCTTTATTAAAATAAAAATAGAAAAAGACAGTGACAATTAACCTACAGAACCTAGCCTATTAAAGAAAATAAATCCAGAAAAACCTGTAGATTCCTTCTGGCCTTTGTGGTCATAGCCTAACAACAAAACTGCGAATCATGTTATAGTTCATTTTTGAAAAGGAGCAGAGCAGATTATTCAGTCAATGTCACGTCACCCAGAGAAAAAGAATAGTAGATATAATATGAGTGTGCCAAGCCATTTCAAAGTGTTCTTCATGATTATAGTGGGACACACTCTCATTTTTTCCTCTCACCTCAGAAACTGATTGGCTGAGCGAACATCTACAGTAAGAGCAGTACAGATGGAACCACAACCATCACGGGTCACCAAGAGGAAAAAAAAAAAAGATAGTCCAAGATCGTCAGAAATTGTTATATCTTCTGTTTTCTGTTTTTTTGCACTCTTGCCCTGGTTTAAGTGCACAGCCAGGAGAGTTTTATCAGTTTGCAGGTCAATGTGAAATGCAAGCAAAAGATTATTTGGAAGGCTTAAGAATAGTTACCTTCATCTTGTGGCTTCTCTGCTAAAGATCTCAGGACTCCAAGGCTTGGCTTCAGATTCAGCCTTGAAGTCACAAGAAAATAGCGATTAGATGTTATTAGTGGATAATTGTTAGATTCAAAATGGAGTAAAACCCACTATTGACCTGATACCCCAACTCGCCAAATTAGTCAGATCTAAACAGTCTCTAAGCCAATTGGATGCCCAAATAAATAATTTGCAAGCTAAAAATCATGTGATTTGTAGCCCTTATGCCCATAAAGTGGCAGATGCAGACACTCCCACCCACACACATCTTTAACGGCTGCTTGGTCTCCATGTGAGTGCGAGGTATGGTTGTTTCCGTTCTGTCAGTGATGCGAGAAACGTGCCTCTTCAAGTAAAAATCTGTAATTAACAGCAACCTGCTCGTGTGCCACAGAAGGACCAGCGTCCTTGAGATGTCTGCGCCGTGTGTGCGAAGAAAGAAGGAAGGAGATGCTTATTAGCCATTTCATTAGCGTGCTGCTAGCTTGCTCCCAGATGTTTCAGCTGTGATTAAGACCTGATACATCCCGCCGAGCCTTTTTCAGCTGAATCTTACTCACACTACCTGGTCTTTATGGATTCCACAGCACATGCACTGTCGCTTTAGATTAAAGCTTCTGGCACATGCATAAATGTAAAGATGGATGTTCACCTAGTAACCAAATTTTTTTAATTTATATATATTTTTGCATCACCAAGCATAAAAATGACTGCTTATTAAACTTAAACTTTGCAAATCGCTTTCTAGAGTCATGTGCACTGAATATGTGCATCGTAGTTATGCTGAACGAAATAAGCTTAGTATTGGCTCTGCAGTTTAGTTAGTATCTCAGTAAATATTTGTGGTTGACTCAGGTCAAGGAACACTGTGAATGTTGACGTACTGTGTGATGTGTAATTCTTTAATCATTCTTTAGACCCTAAACCAAAATAAGAATTCCTATAAACTGAAATTATTGCCCCCACACCCTTTTTTTGCACAAAGTATAGAAGACTGCTTTATCATGTGTAGTACAGCAAAAGGCTTAGATATAAACATTTTCCGCCACTTTGTAAATAAAATTTTTATTAGTATGCTCACTCAAACGTTTAGGAAAATCTCATTAAAATTGGATATTTCATGAGAAACAGAGGGAGCTACAACTTGTGCATTTATTTTAATTTTTTTAACTCAGAGACTGTGTTAAAGAGATGCAGATTCACAGGAGGAAAATATAAAAGCCAAATGAATCATTTTAATCTAACCCGTATAAAAACAGGCCTGTCTTGGGGCTGTTTGTGCAGCGGAGAGGTTAGTCACAGCTGATGTGAAATGGGAGCTCCCTGGGACTTTTATGTGATCACTTCTTCATTTCTGTTATTTGTTTATTGTTAGAGTACCTACTGAGTTACCCCAAGCACTCTGAGCATTCGGTCACATCAGGCAAAACAGCAGTTTAGCAGAAATGTATAATTAATCAGGCATTTTAAGATTATTTTCTTCTCTTCTTTGCTTCTTGCTTTGTTTGGTCAAGAACAATTCAAAAGAAAATGCAAATAAATTGGGTTGTATCTCATATTTTATGTGTGTATCATATATAATGTATGCATATGTGCATATATACGTACACATAAATTATAGGAAAGACACATTAAATTGAACAGACATATACAATGTTGCTAAAACAAATGCTGAACTTTCGGTTAATTAAAAAATCTTGAAAATAAATGTTTCATGGTTTCCACAAATATTTAAAGCAGCACAGCTCTTTTTATATTATTACATCTATATTATTAAGAAATGTTTGTTGAGCTTGGCTGTTGATTTGGTTTCACAATCACATGAATAAATGGCAATTTGAGAAAAATATGTATATTGTTTTAATTTGTAATAATTTGTAAAAGTTTTTAACTGTATTTTTGATCAAACACATGCAGCCTTGTTGAGCATAAGTTACTAATAAAACTAATAAAATCTTTTTGTTGATGTTGTTGTTTTTTTACATTTCAGCCAAAGCCAGTTGCTTCAAATGTTAAAACAAAACCTTCCACACCACAGACCATATTTACCATATTTCTCAATAACCACTGCAACCCTGATTCCATGAACCCTAAAACCCAGAGTGCTGCTTATAGAGTGAGTTTCTTACCTCTAGCTGTAGCTGTGAATGTATAGCTACTGAATGATTTATGGCAGGAAAGCAGCATGATGCTGTCATTTTTCACTGTCCCCTATCAGCCATTTAGGAAAGGCACAGTTGGTTTGAAGAGGCATCCTGATGTAAAATGTGATCTGAACCACCTATATTTTTAATGATTGTGAGTAAATCCACATGTGATTTATGGAGTCCCACCGGCCCTGAGTAGGTTGGCAGGTGGGGGAGAAGTCTTGTGCCTCAGCCCATCACTTACTGTATCTGGGAACTTGCTCTCTATTGAGAGAAAGTGAGTGTATGCATATACACTAAGTGGAGTTGCTGTGGGGAACGAATAATAGATGAGGAGGTAAATGTGTTTCTCCCACATGAAAACTCTAGCATGCATTGAATAAATAATTTGTGCAAAAACGTTTTCTATTCCACTCTAAACCACTTAAGCCAGCTGTTAAACCTGGAGTTTCTAACACTATATTGGCACTCATAGCTGGGGGTTTTGCATCAAATCACTGGTATACAAATCTACAGTCATAATGTATAGAAACCACGTCCCTGTAAAACTACTATGATTTTTTCTTTCATTTCCATTTAGATGCTTTTTAGGTTGTTTGGCTCTCATGTATTTCAACTACCACATTTATTACCAGTCTCTTACATTTTTAAATGTAATTCAATCCTGTGATGGCACATCAAAAACAATAAGAACCTTAATCAATCATTGAGGACTTATAATATTTGACAAATTAACATATCAGAATGATTTTTAAAATATCATGACAGGAAAAAATTAAATTTTCGAATATATTAAAATGCGGGGAAATAGATGATATTGCATTCTGCGATATTACTGATATAATTTAATTAATTAGCCTTGGTCAGCATTAAAAAAATATATATTTATTCTAAACTTCAAACCAGTAACATTAAATGGCCATTAAGTCCAGCAGCAGCTCACAGTACTACAATCCTATGTATTACTTTGTCACATTCTGCACTAAGTGACAAAGTTTAAGGCTGTAACTCCATCAAGAGTCATAGAGAGAAAATGGGGGCCAGGGTAGTACCTAAGCAGTATCCGTACAGTTGCCATAGTGACTGGTGATTCCACTCCTCCATCCATCAGCTGGTAGCAGCAGGCGAGCCACAAATAAGGAGCCGCTTACTTCCATAATTCCACTGCACTACCTGACAGGCCGGAGATTTCCAATCTGCCTCAGGGGCAGGGGAACAAATCCATTCCCCCTCTGTCAACCCATCCAGACAGAAAGAGCGAGGGAGTGGGAGGCAGTGTACTGCATTTGGTCCCATAACTACTATCTCAAAGGAAAGTGAACAGTATCAGAGGAGAGAGAGGAGACTCCTCCAGTCATTCAGCACAAGCAGAGCTACTCGTAACAGCCAGCAAAAGAGCAAAAACCTCAGAACAGTTTAGACCATAACTTTGGAGTCTACCTTAAAATGAAAACTGACAGCATTTACTCACCCTTATGTGATAAGTTGTTTTATTGGAATCTTTTATGGTTGATAATACAGGAAGTTTCCAATAAAGTTCCACTTCACTTCAATTCCAACCCTTAAGCACTAAAAACAGTGTATGATTTAAAATAGCTGCATTTATTAGCCTTGTCTTGTAAAACCTCTTTTCGTGCAACACAGGTTCAATATGTGAACCCTTGCACGTTTTTATTACATTGATATAGATACATATTACTGTGTTTTTATTATGTTATGCAACAAAAAAAAATATTCTATCATGTTGGAAATATGCCCTAGACCAAATCCATCCCTAAACCTACACCTAAAAAATGCATTTGTTTATGCAACCATGTCATTTCTGCTTTATTTTATGCAGATTTGAACTGTTTTGTTGAACTGTAGTTACACAGAATTACAACTGGAGCTCTTCGCCTCTCAATCTCTGCTTCCAATATATCTGCTACCAAACAAACCTACCATCCATGAACACCCATAGATATGAAGCTTGCTTTTTGTGGGGGAAAGAAAAAAGGTCTCAGAGTTTTACTGCCTCTAGTGTTGATTTTTATTCATGGAAGCTGCAGTGATATGTACTTGTTGGTACATATTTCATATATCCCAGGGACGTTTATTCCATGAGACCAAGTCGGCTTTTATGATACTTTTTGTTAGTGAGGTTTGGAGCTTCAGACCTCCTCATCACCATTCACTTTGATTAAGAGCAAATTGATTCTATTAACATTTTCTTTTATGTGCCATGAAAGAAAATTGTATGACACGAGGGTGGGGAAATTGTGATTTGGGGTGGACATAAATAAAGTCACCTATAAAAGAAAATCACCCCATCCAATGAAACATGCCATTACTGTGTAGCTTTCCACTACAGGACAACTGTGAAGTCTTTTTGTTTTCATACCCAGGAAAGATCGGTGAAAACGGCCGGTTTGAAATGATTGCTCACAATGAGTTGAAAGCAGTATTATACACCTGTCACTCAAAGCACTTTTCTGGCAGTAAATGGCCCAGGTATTCTCCCATATGGCATAATTGAAACGCATTTACATGCAGAACAATTGTTCTGTTCTAGTGTCGTGCCAGCTTGGGGATTTTAAATGCTTCAATATAGAAAACATAAATACATGTCCTGTTTGATACAAGCAATTTCTGTTCTAACATGCTGTATTTAATTACTGACTTCCAATTTAATTAATCTACTTTCTGTTCTCTCTCTTTTTTCTCTCTTCTCTTCTGTTTGGGCGACAATGATGTTGGTCACAAAAGGTGAGTGACTGCCTTATACTTTTTTTTTCTTTTTCTTTTTCATGCAGAAATCATTTTTAATCAGCGGATGTGTACAATATGACTTCCTTATATCTCATCAGATGCATACAGATAAGTTTTACCATAACATTGTGATAAGAAAAACCATTCCAACAGTTCCAATTAATATATTGACATATTTTATGTCCAGGGTGTGCACATATCAATCTAAGACTTGACAATGTTTAGATTTGAGCTTATGTAAATGACTCTGCAGACTTGACTCTGAATAGGGTGTTGAAAGTGAATGTGTGTGTGTGTTCGTGTGCTGTGTTGGACTGAAAGGATGATGGCATTTCAATCTCCTCAACCTTCATGAAAAGATATTCGTCCTTCGTCTTTTTTCTCTCTGCACTCTCTCTCTCTCTTTTCTCTTTTTGCGGTCTGATTGGCAGCTCTGGTACATGGAGTTGGGTCTGGTCTTTCAGTTGCCATGGAAACTGCCCTCTCCTCTGACTGCAACCACACTTGTGGACCGCATCTCTGGCAACTTAGATACTCACTGCATATAAAGATTAATAAATAAACTGACTCAGAGAGAGTAGTGGTGGTGTTGATGTGTGTGCGTATGTGTGTGTGTGAGTTACGAGGTAGTATAAATCTAAACCCATTCAGAGCCAAATATTAACAACATTATAAACTAAAACTGTAGTGTTATATAAACTAGCAGAAACTGTGATGTTCGAATGCTTCAAGAATACTTAAAATATTAGTTTGCTCAAAAGTGAAAATGATGGTTTGCTCAAAAATGCAATCATTTACTCCCCCTCAAGTCGTTCCAAACCCATATGACTTTATTTCTGCTGTGAAATATAAATAGAGCAATTACAGTGAATGGGGGCTGTGGCTTTTAAACTTCGAAAATGATGCAAAAACAACATAACAGTATCATAAAAGCAGTCTAGAGTTGTGCACTTTACAACTCCTCTGAATTTCTATGATTGCTTCGTGTGGACCATTTTCATTTGTTTTTCGCTGATAATTTTAATGTTAATGGTTAACTGGATAGTAAAGAACTGGTTCAGTCTGATTCATGAACAAATCATTCAGACTGGTTCTGAAAAGTGGATCATTAATTTAAAAAGCTGTTTACTTTCCCTAACTCAAAGCTAAAGGTAGCATGATAAAAAGATAAAGTCATGCAGGGTTAAAAAATAATCACAGAATTTAGATTTTTAGGGTGTATTTTGCACAAGTAGTTGTTCTCTGGAGAGACCTTCAGCAGTTCATTATCTGTTGGGCTGCACTTTTTTGACAAAGTAACTTGTTTACATCTTGTCTGCTTTTTTAACAGCCAGTAGTTCACCCACTCAGACAGTCGATACTTACTAAACAAATGCTTTAAACTCAAGGTCTTCTTAAAGCAGACATGTTGTCAAAAATGTGAAGTATCTGTCTGGTTGCAAGCAAAGATCAACCGCAACACTACAGTACCACCGCTGGCAGAAAGCCTGATCATGTAATATGCTTTGCTGCTTTCCATTCATCGACTTCCAAATGACCAGGCAAGATCTGTATGAGGTTAGAATCCATTACAAGTCAGCCCACTTACTTGTCAATGCTGTGAAATTTTGATAAGGCCCAAAATCTTACATAATTTTAGATAAGCTGCAAATGTACATAAATGTTCAGCTTTGTTTATGTGGTTCTATGGAGTGCAGAATTTTCATGTAATAAACATATATAGGGGATGGTATGGTCATGTATTATACAAATGTATTAACACTATGGATGCTTCTGTCATAAAAATATGAACAAATGCTTCTTCAATAACAATGGAAATATAAAATCTAAAAATCCATAAAATATGCAAATTAGGGAATACAACAAGGGTTTAGGGATTTACAGGGAAGCTACACTAAACATCTAAAGGCATAGTTGACCAGAAATTAAAATATTGTTGTGATTTGCTTACTCTCTTGTCATTTCAAATCCGGAACTTACTTTCTCCTGTGGGATACACAACAAGAGATATTTAAATAATATATCGGCCACTCTTTTCTTTGCAGTTATTATCAATGAGGGAAAAAAAGTCTTGTCTTTTGTTCCTTTTAAAGTTTGGGGTCTTACGCTCACCGAAGTTGCATTTATTTTTTTCTAATAGAATATTATTTAGTAAAAACAGCAATACTTTATAAATAAATGTTAATATATATATAATTTTTTTTTTTTTTTTTTTTTTTTTTTTTTTACTGACCTCAAACTTAAAAAATATTGCCTTTCTGTTCTGCGTTTCTGGGGTTTGCTGTTTGGACGAGTTTGTATCCACATGTGTACTTGTGTCTGTGTGTGTGTTTGTGTGTGTGTGTGTTTATTTAACCACACTCTGAGGCAAGTCTGTGCAAAATGAAGTAAGCCAGTGCAAGGCAAAGGCTTCATCTCTCCGTGTCAAGGGGTTTATTTTATCACAATGTCCCATCACTGGCCTTACTCGCTCCTCTACTTGAGCTTCTCAAGACTTATTTTACAAAAAGCAGAGAAGCAGAAGAAGCGGGGGGATTTAAAGAGTGAGCATTTCAGAGTGAGTGTCAGTGAAAGGCTCAGGCGCCCCATCGAGGCCCAGTAGTATGGCCTTTGACTGTCAAAAGCACATACACGCATAAACTGTGTGCTGCACAGCAGTGCAAGGATAGCGTAAGAGAGGAAGGGAGGAGAAAGAGGAAGTCGAGAAATAGAAAAGGGAACCCTCTCTGTCCCACATTAGATTTTTCATGGCCTGTTTTCATAAGCTCTCCTCCCCCTTCTCCACCCCACCACCCGCTCCCTAGATACACTAGCACACTGTCACAATTACAGGTTTAAAGTCAGGCGAATCTAGCAGGAAACCAAAGCTCTAAGGCCTCATAGCTTTCACCAGTCACCTCTGTTCCACACTGACACCAAATATGCTAGTGGTTTCACTTTACTACAGCATCATAAAGACTGGCTGGAGAGACTTATGCAGCGCTTCTCAATTGGTTTTGCTTCAACACCCAGATATCTGGTGACCCAACAGTTTGCAGTTATGCAACAGTAAAACACCAACAACTTCTGTTCTTTGTCACACAAATTGATGAACATGGTGCAGAGTAACATAGTTCCTTGCTAAATACTATGTTACTAATTTTGGCATTACGTAACCAGCTCCATATGTGAGTGCGTATGAAAGTAGCATGTTTTCTTTGTGATAGGTGCTATTTGAATGGATTCAATTTACACTCGGTGACAATATATTGAGTGTAACCTTCTTCCTAATACCTAAAAAAACACCATCGAGTCACTTTATTTCCACCTCTCAAATATTTCCTTAATTTTTTTATGAAAAACAAATAACTTTCTGATCAGATAAGTGATGTGAAAAGAATATGTGTACTCCCTACACCGCAGATACTGTTGTTTAACAGGTATCAGAGTTATTATAAATGGTCATTGCCAACGGCACTCCATATGTGCATATGTGTTCTTATGGTGCGGTAAACTTGCTCAGTACTGTAGCTCACCTGGTATAGCATTGCACTTGCGATGTGAGTCCTGTGAAGCATTGCTCAAGACAGTCCTCTATAAAAACAAGCTATATTGGCATGGTTAATTCAGCAGTTTCATTTTTATATCTCGTTTGCTTCTGCACACACTATTAGTTAGGTTTAGAGCTGAGTTTAGTATAATGGGTGCCTTAATTTCAAACAGGATTGAGCATTGACCTTTTAGCATTGCAAATCTTTAATTTCCAAACGGCTGTGATATATACATAAAATGTTGCAACATCCATGTTTAAAACGTGTTTAAAGCCAAAACATGTTTTTAAAAAGTAGGTGCAATTTTACTTATAGTCAATCAAAATAAAGTAAAACTCACCTTTATTTTCAATTCATGCATTTACTTTGTTTATTTTATTGTGAAAGCATATTAAAGGTGTGGGGGAAAACTTACATTTATTGTTTGTGACCTACTAGTTGAAAACGACTGCTCTAATGAAATGAGTAAACACCATTTGTATTTATCCATTTTCTATTTATTATTTTTTTAAAGCATGTTTGATGTTGCTGGTTAAGAGGCCGCAGACAAGCCTAACATAACTTGAAAGGGGATATCTAATCACCTCTTCAGAGAGAAAAGTCCTAAAAACATTGAAGTATCTGACGCGCTGAGTGTTTTATCTTTACACAATGTTCTGGTAATGCAGAGGATTGCGCTTTACTTATGTGTGCATATGTGTGCTTTGCTTTGAAGGGTAAGGATCAAACTCTGACTGCAGAGGAGGCACAGTCTGTGCCCCATTAATGTTTCATTAACGCAGACTGTTGTGTGTGTGTGTGTGTGTGTGTGTGTGTGTGTGTGTGTGTGTGTGTGTGTGTGTGTGTGTGTGTGTGTGTGTGT
>JAUCMU010000026.1:11201366-11223836 GCA_032275025.1 Enteromius treurensis | reverse complement strand
TTGATCTTTGCCTGTCTGACTACGAACTTAATAAACAGTGTGCAAATGGATTCACAGTCTTCTGAGTTTCGATCACACAGTTAATGGTCCCCATTGACTTCCACTATTTCTTTCCCTACTATGGAAGTTAATGGGGACAAACAACTCTTTGGTTCTTCAAAATATCTTCTTTTGTGTTTAACATAACATAACAGGTTTGGGAAAACGTAGAGTTCATTATGATTTCATAATTCTTTGTTCATAATCAATCATAATTTAGTTTTTTTGTGAGCCGTTACTGGTTACAAATGCTTAAAAATGAGAACCAAGGATATGGTGTGGCAGAAGAGATTAATTCTAAATAAATAAATATATTTGATTATTGAACTTATGTATGCATGCAAGCAAATATTTTTTATTATTAATGGGTTTAATACTATGTTGGTGTTTTTATTGAAATTCTGAAATTTGAATATACAGTTACCTTAAATATTGTATGTGATTTCCTCCTTCATATCCATATGATTCCTTTGCCGGGCATCATCAGCACAGCATGACCCCTCTGTTGGCCTTAAAAGCAGAATGCTAATTAAACATAAGTACGGGATGGGCTGTGGGATATCACTAACTCTGTGCCTACCAGCCATCTGGACGGTAATTAGGCCGCTGGACCCTAAGGTCCTTTAATAAAGCAATTTAAGAGTCTTGGTTGGGAAGTGACCAGCCCTGATCACACCTGGAAAAGAGCCCTTCAGTTTCAAGCTTAACACTTGTAGGATAGCTAATAAATTGTTGGTTGCTTGCTAGATCCTGAATGGCAAAAGCTAGTGAGAGCAAAGTGGCCAATAAATGAGTAAAACATGTTACGTAGTCTCTGTAAAACACTATTCTTCAGTTAAAACAAGGGTAAAGCTACACGGTTTCCACACACAAGGGCCCCCAAGGCAACTGTTGTCCTCTGTGAATTGATCTTTATGGCTGCATATCCTGTAGCAGTGAGGGTCCCAAACCGAGCAATTTATGAGTTTCATACAGACAGGAGTACTGTCTGACAATGGCAGAGACTTATATTTTTTGGAAGAAGACCTGCAGACATTTTTCCACTGTGTTATTTGAGGTAATTTTGATGGACTGTGACACGAGCGACTGTCATTACAAGCGTTCTGATGAGCTTGTTGCTGGATTTTTTATTATTTTTTTGCATATGCCAGGAAGGGCGGGGCTTTTACTTGTTATGACATTTTCCTGAATAAGGGCCGGTAGGGGACATTTTTCTGCCTGATTCCAGGAGGAGCAAAAATGGGAATAATTGGAAAGGGATTTGGGGGAGGACAAAGAGGATTGACAGTAAAACAATGCGCTGAAGGGTGATGGAGAGGTTTATCTGCCCAACATTTACAAGCAATGGTTCTGTGACAAAAGATATGTGGTGAATGCTACGGATGAAGGTAGATGGTGAGAGCGGCACAAATCTCTCCCCCACTTATCTCATTGTGTTTCTCCTTCTTTGTCTTGATCCATCCTGTCCGTCAATGTGATCCATTTCATTTAAAAATCCATGGCTTCCCTTGTTGCAAGCTGGAAGTTGTCATTTAGTTCACTCCTGAGAAGACCGTACCCTATCAGGTCCATCTAATGAAGCCAGTGCAGAAGTCAATAAGTAAAGTAGGCATGGCCAGAAAAGGAAAGAGAAATCGCTAATGTGCCATGGGTAATGACTGAGATAGAAGACTTGTTAACGGGCTTGTTTGCAGGGAAGCCCATTTTTTCACCTTATCTTTCACCTACAGACCCAACACCCGCCTCGGCTTTTCACATGTGAACCGATATGTTTGACTGTTTGAGAGTCTGAATCTCAGCATGTGACCATTTTAACAAAGCTAACCACCAGCTGAGGGTTAAACATGTTTCTTTCAGAGATATAGGCAGATGCAGAGTGGCTTCTCCAGTGCTCAAGGCTGCTGAAACTTTGTTCTCTGTTTATCCACCGTGAGCTTTAAAACATTCTCGAGAGTGCTGGAGAATTACGATTTCCATGGTGCATAGCAGAGAATGTGCAGTATTCAAGGACACTGACTAGGGTTTAAACAGATTTATGATTTACGACGTACAAAAGATAAGTACACTTCATTTTTGACTGTATTTGTCTTGATGCTGTAACTCTAAATGCTCACATTCACTGCTTTTCATACTTGTTGTTTTGCCTCATATTGGATTTGCTCTGCTCACTCGCACACTCACATAAAATATACAGAGATGTGAAAGTGCTTAAGAACCCAGAGGCGAGCATAGGAATTAGGCCAAAAAAGGAAAAGATACATATTTGAGGATCATTTCTGAGCAAGAACAGAGAAGAAACATAAGAAAGAGCAGTAGGGAACAGATTATCACAATGGAGAGATAACATATATTCAGATGGGAAAATGTCACCTCTTTATATGGCACAAAATCATGTTATGCACATAAAGAGTCACTGTGAGTACGCAAGTTCAAAGTGAGTTTAATTGAACTAAAAAATGTTGTATTTTTCATAAATTTTTGACTAGAGCTTGCCTGTTGAGATACAGTACAGTACAGAAGTTCTAGCACCAAATGACATTTTTTTTAATTTCACTGATTACAGATTTTCTCATTATCCAAGCAACCTTTCATTATTAATCTTCAGTCCCATGAAATATCACAGTCATCCTTACTACACCTTTTTCGTATTCCTATTTATTTATTGGCACTCAAGTCATTCCAAATATGTATGGTCTTTCTGAAACCAAACACGACTTTCCTTCCTTTATGTGGAATATTTTGAGAAATGTCTCAGTTAATTATTTTTTGGTCCAACATTCTTTAAAGTATCTTCATTGGTTCTTTCACAAAAGATAGAAAGCCATGCAGGTTTGAGGCAACATGAATGTAGACATTTTTTTGGGTGGACTATTCTTTTTAAAGCATGGCACGAAATAATACAGCTTTGTTCTCATTGTCAATTGCATTTGAATATTTATTGTTTTAGATATCATTCCCAGTAATCACAGGCACGCTGGTTGTCATGGTGCATTAACTTGGGAATATTGCCATATTGATCGAACAGTTACAAAGACAAGGATCAGCAATCTGAAAATTCAGCCCATAATCTTCTTTTCGCATATGTTTTCATTTCAGAGTCAAAGGGTGGTATAATCAATAACGAATCAATCTCCTGGACAGCAAATAGGACCTAATTCCCTTGGGAGGCTCTTCCTTGCCACCTAATAAGATAGAGACATAAAATATGGAGAGGTGTTGGAGGAACTCATGCATTCAGCCTCTGATGGGTTCATTAACTCGTTGCTTATAAAGTAGCAGAGAGAATTAGCCATGTGTGGTCTCTCTTAAGAGTTTTCAGGGTCCTCCGGGACCAGGGGGGCAGCGTGAAAGACCTCAATTCAGTCTCATCACTCAGTCACTTTTCAAAAAGAGTGGTTGTTTTTAATCTACATACTACGAGACACAAGGGAACGATGGCCATATTGTGAGAATGATCCTACTGAATGCTGCAGTGTTCACAATACAGAATTGATTTGAGAAAGCCTGCATTTGAAATGAACGTAAAGGGAGGTAGTAAACATGAAGCACAATCTGGAAACATAAAATTAAATCTTAAATGTAAGGAAGTGCAATTCAAATTAATTACATTAATTAATTTACATAGAACCCTGTTTGAAAGTTCTGTTGGAAAAATAAACATTTATTATTTCTATGCCATATAGATAGATAAGTGTTTTACATTACAATTTGAAATGGAAATGGAATTTTTATATTCATTTCTGAATTTTGTAGTAGCTTAGTAATATTTGTCATAGGGCCATATTATTTTCCATATTTTCCAATAATGAAAACAGCATCAATATTGTAGTTTATCACAGTCGTGCTGACCATGCTGAACACAGTCATGAGCTCTACTGTGGCGAAGTTGAGCACAAGGCAAGTTCCCTGTCAATAAAGTGCCAACAGATGGCAGATAAAAAGGAAAGCCTGTGTACTTACCACACCAGCACTGGATTTTTGCGACAGGAGCAGATGTTCCTTGCCATACTGTATTAAAGCTACTGGCTGCAATATATTGACTTTTTGTGACCTCATCCCACCTGATGATAGACGTGACGAGTGAAAACACACTTCTGTGACAGCTCTTATTACTATGCTGCATTATATGGCACTAGAGTTCAACAAGTTTATTATATCAGTAACCCTCATTAGAATAAATACAGCATTCAATGGGTTGTAACATACCAACCACAATTTCATGCAGAAGAATCACATGAGATGTCATCAGGACAATTCATCTGTCATTGTCACTTCATCACCAAAATCCCTGTGCCTCTTTTAAGTTCCTTTGACATAAAGCACATTGTTCAAAAAGATAACAAATCCAATTATTAGATGATGGACCTGGTCTCAAAGGCATTATCCAAAGAAGCAGACATGTGTCTTCATGTTAATGCATTAAGCCTTATTATTTACTCTGCACAGGTATCAAGGCTTACTGATACAATTAATATCTATTATTCATGGATCATTAAAACACAGCTGTCTCATAGATGTGATGGACTATAGTTGAATACATTTAACGTAACTTTTTTTTACGGTAATGGCTCTCAAATGAAATGCTAATCTCTGTTTAAGTGATTGATATGCAGAGAGAGTGTCTCTAAAGCCAGCAACATGCATTAAAAAAAATATGAACAAGGCCCTCATACACTTCAGCCTGACATCATGAATCTTAAGAAGACCATTGACTCCTAATGTTCCTGAAGAGGCTTACCATGAATACATGAATACCTGTAAAATTAAACATTATTTAAAATAATTAATTTCATGTTTTTTTTTGTTTGTTTGTTTGTTTGTTTGTTTGTTTGTTTTTATATATATATATATATACTATTTATATACTTAATAATTTTTACTGTAATTTTTTATAATTAAATTGTTTTTTTAATTCTTTATAATAGGCTATATGTATACATACACATACATATGCACACCCAAAAACGTGCGTACATAGATATTTTAGTCTAATTAACTTGTAATTGCATTGACTAAAGGTTATGTTTTTATTAAGTGTTCTGTCTGTTTGGGTTGAAGGTGGGTGGGGGAAGAGGAAAAGAGGGGGAGGGAGCTTGGAGGAGAGAAAAGAGGAGAAGTCATTGCAGATGGAGATGGAGGACCATTCTGTGTTTGAGCTGGATTCCAGCTGGGATTAGTGAGAGCTTGTCAAAGGCACTGCTCGGGCAGGATGAAGAGACAGAAGAGCTGGTACGCTGCTCCTTTCATTTGATTATGAGCTTCTCTGAATATTTGCACTTCTTATAGCAATGATAATGGCTGTGGATGGGACTGGATATCTCTAACTGGCTGTTTCTCATTTTAGTCTTGTGTAAAGGATGTGGGAGAGGGAGAGAAATGGAGCGGGTGCTTTGTTTTGAGGAGGCAACCTTGAGAACTGTTGTTTTGAAGCATCATTAATGCTTGATGCCTCTAGTTTCATTATTTTTGCAGTGCGTTCCTTTGGAAATGTAATTTCATACTCTACAAGATGTCATTTGAAAGATATTCTTCTCACATGTGTGCATAAATCTTAGGGGAAAGGAAGACAGGCTTCATTGTCATAATCACAACTTTCCCAAAACTAACTGCATTCAAATCAGGTCTGTACTATTTTGTTCTGGGACGTGGGGAGGTTGTCGGTTTCCTGTGCTGCCACTCTTGTTTGGCAAAGTCAAGTGTTTGTAATCATCCACCCCTGATGGATTCCTTATATAGTCTAGCCCACTTTTGTAACTAAAGCTCTTGAGTGAGTGAGTGAGTGTGCGCACATTCACCTCATAACACACACTTCAGCTTCCCACACGGCCCCAGCCTCTCTGAGACCACACGGGCTATACACACGCTTGCTGTTGCTTCCTGCTGACACTCCAAATGTATTCATGCTGAGAACAGAAGGCATCTGTTTCCTCTCCGTTTTTAGATTTTCTGAAGTATTGGATATGCTGGCTGGCTTTGTTACTGTCTATAATTACAAACAGCCTTTACGCTACCTTCGGGAAATATTAACATAACCGCTGATGCTAGAACATTAGACAGTTGTTCTAGCCTTCATCTCACCTATATCTTTATTTTTCAATTGTTTATAGGACAATATCTCTGTTGAAAAAAAAACACACCGTGTGCTGGTCCTTTGCTGGTTTAAGCTGGTCTTTAAGAATACAGAATCTAGACATCTTTAAAAGCAGCTACCTTTCAGGTTTAGGTATTGTTGGGTTTTTGTATGAAATAAACAGTTCTCATAACATCAGCATTGGATTTCTTCCTCTAGTACTTTTGTAAAGTCATAGCAACATGAGAGTTTGTGGAAAGTGCCTAGCCGTACTTTCTGTATCTTGAAGATATATCTCTCAAGGAGCACTGAGAAAGCCATGATGTTCATAAGAGGCCCTCCACTTCAAATTGCACAATCACAATATATTTAAGAACAGAGTGCAAGGTGACTTGTGCGGTGCCTGTGTTGCTGGACCAGCTGTGCCAAGCGTTCGAGTGTTGACTATTACCTTTAAAAGGTAATTCAAGTCAGAAGCCTATTGCATGCACTCTGCATTTCTGTCTGTCGCTCCCTCCCCCAGTTCAGCTGTTAGTGTGTGTTTATCCTTTTTTAACAGCATTTTATGTAGCACATTAACTTGATGAATTATATTAACTTGAGCAACCGTGAGGAAAATATGCTTATGACTTTATCATTTTGAATAGTGGTCGAACAGCACCCAGAAGCCATTAATTCTCATTGTTTAGGACTTCCTAGAGAGACAAACGTACAAATGTGTTCCAGCTTCACTTTGCCTCCAAGTCTCACAGCAGGGCTCTTTATACAAAAAGGAGTTATACTGTTGGGAACTATGTTTAAGTGTAGTTCCCTATAGAAAGAAAGATCTGCCGTGAGCATGAATGTAACTAAATTCAATAATGTCACCACATGAAATGAGATACTGTGTTAAAAACCTTTACAGCTGAATTAGTTTTATAGTTTAAAAACGCTGAGGATTTCCAGCTCCACGTACTGAGCCATAATTCAGAAATAATGTTTAAAGTGGTCATCGGATGCGAAATTCATTTTACGAGTTGTTTGAGCATGAATGTGAGTTGGATGTGTGTATATACATCCATCCTATAATGAAAAAAAATCCCCCCTGTGTTTTTTTAACACTATTTTAAAAGTGTCATAGTTCTTCAAAGGCCTCTTATACGGTAAGAGGATACCATCTTACATTAGACACGCCCTGAGTGAGCTGTCATCAGTCTGTCATTGTGTCGACTCAGGTGCAGGGGAAGAATGCCTCCGAATAAGCAATTGAGGCTTTTTGTTGTTGTTGTTGTTGTTGTTGTTGTTGTTGGATGTAATAATGAACATCTGATTTAACAATGAGCAGTTGTCATTTACTCCCGACATCTGAGCTGCTGAAGATGCAGAAGGATTACCGTTACTTTTATTTTTAAGGGAATGTGCCAATCCCTGATCAGCCTATTTTTGTATGAATCATTCATTATGCATTAATGCAAGCTTAATCTACAGAAGAAGCGTGTAAAAGGGTTATTTATGAATATTTGAAAATCGCCTTTTCTTATAATGTGCTAGTTTGCCAGTTTCACATCTGAAGTTTGCAGTCTGCTCCATAGATATATACAGTGGGTACGGAAAGTATTCAAACACCCTTAAATGCTTTACTCTTTGTTATATTGCAGCCATTTGCTAAAATCATTTAAGTTCATGTTTTGTTTTTTTGTTTGTTTTTTTTCTCAATGTACACACTGCACCTCATATTGACAGAAAAACACAGAATTGTTGGCATTTTTGTAGATTTATTAAAAAAGAAAAACTGAAATATCACATGGTCCTAAGTATTCAGTATTAAGTGCTCAGTATTAAGTAGAAGCACTCTTTTGATCTGATACAGCCACGAGTCTGTTTGAGAAAGATGCAACAAGTTTTTCACACTTAGATTTGGGGATCCTCTGCCATTCCTTCTTGCAGATCCTCTCCAGTTCTGTCAGGTTGGATGGTAAACACTGTTGGACAGCCATATTTAGGTCTTTCCAGAAATGGTCAATTGGGTTTAAGTCAGGGATCCAGATCGGCCGTTTAAGAACAGTTGTTGTGAAGCCACTCCTTCATTATTTTAGCTGTGTACTTAGGGTCACTGTCTTGTTGAAAGGTTAAACTTCAGCCCTGCCTGAGGTCCTGAGCACTCTGGAGAAGGTTTTCTTCCAGGATATCTCTGTACTTAGCCGCGTTCATCTTTGAGCATTTAAAGCACCAGTGACTAGAATGTGTTAATGAAAACAGAGATGATGTTGACAGGGTACAAAAGGTGTTTTTTACACTACCATTGAGAAATTTTACCCAAAGTATTTTATAGACTTTTCCTTAAGACCCTAAAAATTCATAGCAACTTGTGTAAAATGGGAATCCACTGACCCCTTTAAAGCATGTCTTTTTATTATTTTACTACCTAACATTACATTCAAATGTAATTTGCTGCTTCTTTGTAACTGTTTGTGTAAATAACTAGCAATTTAAAAAGAGTGGAAGTTGTTTCAGTGTATAAAAATTCAATTACCTCGTGCAGCAATTTGTTACTTTTGCACTGTAAAAAAAAAAGTGCTGTAGTTCATGCAGCTGGTTTGCCAGTTACTTACTATAGATTTATATTTATCAAATTTATTGGCAACAGTTTGTTCAAATAAATAAAAATTAAACATAAACAAGTCTTTGATCTTTACAGAATAAAATATTAAAAACAGCCTCATAAAAAGCATTCTGGTAACCAGAAATCCTCATCAACCTTTTTCTGTTTTTTTCTGATATTGGTTCTCAGAAATGCTTTGCATGACACTGTTATTTTATTTAATTTGTCCTGTAAAGATAAAGACATGTTCGTTATCGTTATGAACAAACTGTTGCCAGTTAATAACATAAATTTTAATATACAGTAAATTACTGGCATACAGCCGTGAGTAATAGTGTACTTTCTACATAAATGTTTAACATAAATGTTTATTTTAGTCAAAATTATAGCAATCATAATTTACAGAATTAAGTCTTAGTTTAGTAGAGCCTCGCTTATAGACATGAAATAAAAGATTAGTATGTATAGAATAAGTTTGGGCAATATTCTCACAGCCGCTACTGCAAATTGATGTGACTAGCATTTGATAACCAAATCAGTTATCACTTATTTTCATTATTGATTGTTATCCATTTTATTGACTTACTGATTGATTATACATGCTGCAGCCCTATCCCTGAGTCTTATAATGACTTAATTACAATATTTATTAAATAAACATAAATCAGTGAATTGACGTGATTGATGGCAAAAAGATATCATAGCCAAACATGATGCAGGTTTTAAGTTCTGCATGTTAGACTCGATCGGACTATTTGTTCAAAACAATTAATTTAAAATGTACCATTATGTTTAACTAATATATATTTTTTTTAAATCCCTTTTTGAAGGCTTCACTGAACTGGATAGTAAGGAGAGAATGAGAGTAAAGAAATAGCAGTTGAGTTTCACTCTAGTTCTTGGCTGCACTCTTAGCAGGGTTATCTGTGAGAGGAACAAGAGAAGCATCTCTCTTCCTCTATTGCTTTATCACTAATTAACGCAGGCTCGTTCCTCCTGATGAGCTCTGTGTGAAGTGTATGGTTGGTCGCTGCATAATTAGTGGGGTTTTCAGATTTTGCCTTTGATTCTCTCAGTCAGAGAGGTTGATCCCACCTCACTTTCTCAGCGGGGGCGGCCGATTGTGCTGCCGCAGCAATTGGAGCCCCTCACGAGGGGTGGTGAAAAACTGTAAATTGCTCTTCAGGGCTTTTTGTTACTCAGTATGAAATTCACCTCACAAAACTAAATAAATAAATCAAGCTCCAGGTTAGACGCATCTTAAGAAAAGCAGAGTCATCAAAAATGATGCAATTTGCCATCCCATCAGTTCTGTCCTATTGAGAACTAAATATGTATTTAAAAAATACTTTCATACTACTATATAAAATGTTTTTGTGCTTATACCGACATGCTTTTCATTATTTTTTTATTTTTATTAGTAGTAATAATAGTAGTATACAATACTGTTTTAAATGTTGGGCTTTTTAGATTATTTTATGCTTTAAAAAGAGTCTCCGTTATACATATATTATAAAACAAATATTTGTGTTTACAAAATAAATTTACTACCTATCAAAGCATCCTTCTGTCAGTAAAAAACAAAAAAACAATTCCAGTATAATTGATTGTTTTGCTGAGGATATCTTATGTCACCTGTGACCTATCAGTCACACTGGATTAAAAAGTTGTGTGTTTAGGAATCAATGACTTTGTCATTTCTGCATTAGTCAATCTGGTTTTGGTATTTTCAATTTATGTGCAGAGGTGCTTGTGATTGGATTATGTGTGGAAACTCACTTTGTAAATCTGAATCAATAGCAGGAGAAATGGATTTCTTTTGGTCAAGGGGCCACTGGGGTTTCCTGTCCACTTCCTTGAACCACTGCATGTGGTGTTTTAACAGCCTTCTGGAGAGTTTCTCAAATGCTAACAATATTGAGCCTCCAACAAGTAGCTAATAGATGTTACATCACAATATCATTATACTGCAACCCCTCCATTCTTAGCATAGAAGATGACATTTTGATAAAGATCTCCCGAGTTCTCCTCACAGATGAGCAGCAAGAAACTTTTGAGGGATTCTTCTTTGACTTCTTGTTATCAGTGGCTGTGAAGATATCACACAAGCCCACTAAAACGTTAAAGGCTAGATGTTCACCCTTCCTCTGTTTTAACCTCTGAGTTAATTACATATTTCCTTCAGGGAAGCATCGTTAGAAGATATGAGACTCATTACAATAAAGCAATGATTTAATAACGTTAACTATTATATTGATGTGAACACTGAGCTTACTGCTGGGACAGAGCTGGTGAAAGCAGACGTCCATGCCAATGCTGATTATATTTATTCGAATATTTTTAACCTAGAACAAAACATTTTGTTAGATCCATGTGTTTGTATTATTAGAGTAAGCATACAGCAAATAAGCTAGGCTCACCAAGATAGAAATTTCACTGCCTTTGTCTTCTGAAAAACACTAAAAGTGTTAAAAGGAAATAACGCCCGCTATTTTAGGCTGTACTGTACTTTTAACACATCTGTTTATGTTAGGTGGTTGTTTCTCTAAAGCTTTGTGTCCCGTTGAGGCAGGTGTGTTGTGCATATGCATTAATTGGAGTGGGAAAAAAGCTAATGAAATATATCTCAAGCTCTGGTGTAGAACTTACAGTTTCCTTAAAAGTAGTATTGGCAAACCACTGTCTTGTTGTGAAGCTACTCCTCCGTTATTTTAGCTGTGTGCTTAGGGTCATTGTCTTGTTGGAAGGTAAACCTTCCGCTCTGACATGCATTGTGAGCTGTAAGGTCTTATATTGACGGGTGTGTGGCTTTCCTAATCAAGTCCCATCAGTATAATCAAACACAGGTGGACTCAAATGAAGATGTAGAACCATCTCAAGTATGATCAGAAGAAATGGACAGCACCTGAGTGTCATGAGGGTCACAGCAAAGGGTCTGAATACTTAGGACCATTTGATATTTAAGCTTTTTTTATATATATATATATATAAATCCTTAAAAATGTCAAAAATTCTGTGTTTTTCTATCAAGATGGGGTGCTGTGTTTACATTAATGAGGGGAAAAAATTGATATACTGATTTTAGCAAATGGTTCGTACCCACTGTATATTAATATTTATATCTGATTATACTTAATTCTGTGTAATTCTTCCAGAGTTTTCCCATGTTCACTCACAGCCTCTTTGAAGATATGATGTAACTATCAAGCCTTTTCTTAACGGTGAAGTAAACAAAATATACCCACAGGACAGGACAGGTGCAGCCATCATATTAGGTGGTCCACATCAGAAGGACCAAGTCTGTGAGTGGAGATAGAGCACATCCTGGCTTAAAATGACATTTGTTGCTTGATTGCACAGAGGTCCAGTTTGTTATCTAAAGCCTAAAACTGCCAGGGCAAAGACCGGAAAATGCTAGAGAGCCCATGTAAGGGTATTAGACTCGGTTCTAGTCTGGTTGACAGAGTTAGGGAGGACCATTCACACACTTTAAGCCGATCACAGCCAGGTCAGGACAAAATACATGTCCAAGGTGTTCAAATGCTATCTTTCTCCCCATATCTTTTCAACATTCACATGTCAGCATATGGAAAAGTAAATGAAATGAATTTGCAGATAAAAGGCTTGCAAAATGCAATGTGATTTATTTAAGATAATACGTCATTTAGTAATCTATTTCATAGACAGCATTTAGTTTGCTATACAATAACAAAATCCTCACTGATATCAAAATCAGTCATGCTGTATCAAAATGAGCCCTATTTCCTTTCTTTATACATCATGAAGTAATCGAGAGTCAAATGTCGTTAACAATTAATTGTTGCACTTTTTACCCATGCCAAAAACTTAGTGTTCATAAAATGTTATCATAATGACTTTCAGTTTCAGCTGTTTAAATTAGTTTTCAACCTCTCCTCTATAAACACCTTTTGTTAAAAAAAACACCTTAAACTAGTCATTACAAATTTGTTTGCTAGCCTTCGAGCTTGGTTAGGCTGGTCTGTTGGCTTCTTTTATAGGGTTTTTGAGCACTTTTCAGTCTGGGAGAACAGATAAACCAGCTGAAGACCAGCTTAGACAGCCTGAGAGATCATTTTAACCCAGCTTAGTTTTGTTTAGTTGTGTTTTTTCAGATACTGAGAACTTTTCACAGTCCAATCTAAACACAATGGATTAATTCACACCCAATCCTACTTACTTTTTTAAATATAGCATTATATTTATAGCATTACAAGCATGGAATGCTGTAATTAGCCTACCCAAACCACCTGAGATTTACAAATGTGTTAATATCATGAGGCATGAGTCATGAACAAATGTGTTGTATGGATTTGACAAAAAACCAATTAGTTCCATATACAACTCCCAGACAGTGGCGATCAATACGGTGTTGAATACCTAACAAAGAAAGCATATAAATTCAGCTTTTGGGGAATGACCAGTAAGATCCCTGAAAGGTTAACATAGGTAAAAATTGTTGATTAAATAGGAAGTAATGAAGTGTCTTTGGACGAGTAAATATGGCATATGTATACGCTGGTCTGACAGTTTCTGTGTGTATGTGCATGTTAGCGAAAGAAATACTAATTTAGTCATCTAATAAGACTCCTTATACAAACACAGTGATGTCATGTTTGTGTTCCTTCCCTGCGAGCACCTGCTCTCTTAGAGACGCATGTCACACAAGGTTAACGCTTCAAATTGCTCATTGTGAGAATCTAAACATAGGCTTGCTATGAGGGAGAATGTGTTCTCTGAAGCCTCATTTATTCTTATTCTGCTTAGTTTCAGGGCATTATTGGCAACGCTAATAAAGTCAGAAATAAACAGGACACCAAATTCATTTTTTGTGATGATTGGCATATATTTTGGTCAAGCAAAACAGATACTCTGTCTAAACAAGGAACGGTTTTGTAATTTTTTTTTTTTTGTTTTTTGCTTCGTTTCACTGGTCATTCTCTGAGTCAGAGGGAAAATGCTGTTAGTATTTGGACCTATGTATGCATCTTCTGTCTCCTCCTCCACCACCCACACCCAATTAATCTATTACGTGCAAGAGGAGACTGTATACATTTGCTACAAATGCGATTTTCGCTCTGTGGATGCGTAGCATTTTATGTCGTATAATGAGAGTGCATATACAGGTTTTAAAACTCGCCCCGACTGTGTTTTGTGCCTGCGGGGTTTCTGCACCTCTTTTTCTCTCTTTAAATTTAGTGCAGCCCATGACACACCAGATGAGATGCTGTGTCTGTGCACTTTTCACAACCTGTTTCACAATCTGCTTCACCAACACACACCCACACACTTACACACTACTTATCGTTGAGCTTTGCAGATAGTCATTAAGGCATTTTCTACTTAAACATCACATTGTTTTATCTTTGCCAAATGCGTAGGAACAATCAAATAATTACAGTATATTTACGTCATTAAATTCTAGTTCATTAAATATTTCTGACACTCATTCATTTGTATTGTTTACCGAAGGCTGCTGATAGATTGTCTTCATTGTATTGTAATTACCTATGTAGAATTTACAGTGCACAGTTTACAAATAACTAGGAAATATGGTCCTTTTTAATCTAGCTCTCATAAAATGTTGAAATTACATTGTAGTTAATTGAAATATTGTCTAAATTTACAAATGAACACACTTATAATAAATGGCACTCTTTTGATTAAATCTGTTTATTACGTATGTTCTTGTTGGTTTTCTGAATCGCCCTATTATGCAAACCTGCCCTCTAGAGGTTGAACGTTGACATGCACATCCCATAATTCAAAGTAAGTTCAGACCAGATGCAGTGCAAGTGCAAAAGTAGCTATGACTTCAACAGTATAATGCATCAACCCACAATCAGCCATCTCAATTTCAAATGTGACTGTGAAACTGCATATTTACATAAACAATCAAACAAACACATGCACATTTAGTCACACTGCAGGACGTTTATGAAAGTGTCTCCACATGCATCATGTGTGAGTGCTTGTTTTTGCTGATGCGCACAGGCAGACACCACTGTGACTTGACTGCAGTGTGGTTTTTCTCACAATTCTGAGTATGCCTAGCCAAAAAAAACCACAAAAAAACAAAGAAGCATCCCCAAACAAGAGAGAAGAGTAATCGCAATGCCAAGGCTTCCAACGTCAAAAACACACCATTTTCCTAATTTGACATATATTTCCAGGATATTCAGAAAGAAAAAATTGGAGGTGGAGCTTGTCCGTCAGGTGGAGCCAGGTAGATTAAGAGTAGGGGTTAAAAGTACAGCTGAGAAGTAAAGAATTCTCGGAAGTTGTTTCATGATCCATAACACAAGTTATTATATTTTGAACAGTGTGAAGACGACCAAGTTACACAGAAAGTAAAAGAGGTTGATTTTGATGTTGACTTTACAATCAAGGCCTTTCTGAAGGTCTGAGAATAATATCTGACAAACATTAGCAACAGGTAAGAGTGACAACAGAAAGAATCCAGCATTAAAAAAGCTTAAAAGAAACGGTAAAGGTGGTTCAAAAACAAGAAGTTACACGTTTTATTGTCACCTGGCTATTGTGGTTGGCCTCTGATGCAGACAGCTTCTCCGTTAGAGGTGGGGTTACATACATAAACAGATTTTGAAGTTGGATGAGTGCTGATGTCAGGATAAAAATTATATGGTTCAACTATGATTTGTTTTGAGTCTTGTGCAGAGGTTGTATTAAGGTGAATGTCTAAAAAAGCAGTAAATGTGTTTTATTAACCTCTGAGGCCTCATTTACTCATCTTTTCTGCCTTTGTAATAATGTACATAATTGCATCTGTAATGTCTGCACCAGTGGATTGTGCCCTCCAACTATTTATATTTATGATGCGCCAGAGTGCAGTTTGGAAATCGCTATAATCCTGGTTTGTCTTGTGTCTGTATATGTTTGTGCTATACAAATGATTAATGTAGATGTATATTCTTTGAAACGTATTCTTTGAAAAATAAAGCCAAACTTTTTATTTGTTCAAGGCTGAATCCGATAAGAAAATGTTTTTTTCTTCTGTAAACATAATGAATTAAATCTTTTTAACACCAAAATCATTTATGCTGCTGTCCACTTTGAAACTAAGACCATGCTTTTTACATTAATTAAGTTAATTGTGTAAATTACTTTGTTCTCTAAGTAATACTCTATGAATGTTTATAATTAAATTAGCATTTAATGAATATGTTTTTAAGTTACTTTGAACAGCTCTTTTAAATACATAATGCTGTGTACTGCTATTAATGAGCATAGGTTTTGTGAAAAAGATTTCGATCTAAAAAGCAGCTGTAGGAAAACTGCAGGACACGCGTAGGGTTGTGAATTCATGTGCAAACAAGAATCAATCCATGCACATTCAAACCCACAAGCAATAATGAGGCAGTGTTCATTGTATGTGCATGGCTACACTGATCATAGTTTTTATGTGCAATACAAACAAATTCAAATCAGGTCCATGAAGTGATGTCTCCTGCCATTTTTGATGAATCCTTGTTGTGCAATGTTACAAGACACTTACCAGTATTGATAAATTGGATTTAGTACCTAGTTTAGAAATTGGTAGTGTTTTGCTAAAGATGCTAACTGTATATTTTTTTTTATGCAATGCCGAAACATGATATTTTGCATATTGACATTTTGTTTTTCTGTCTCTTGCAGAGCCATGACATTATGGTGGACTGTTTGAGTCGAGTCATGCTGCACACAGCCGTGTCTTGCTGGCAGCCTTTGCTGGGGCTGGCCCTGGTGGCCGTGTTCGTGGGCTCCACTCTGGCCTGCCCTGCTCGCTGCGAGTGCTCCGCGCAGAGCCGCTCTGTCATCTGCCACCGCAAACGCTACAATGCCATCCCTGATGGAGTCCCAACGGAGACACGAATCCTTGATCTAAGCAAGAATCGCATTCCGGCCGTCAACCCTGATGACTTTTCTGTCTATCCACATATAGAAGAACTGGACCTGAGTGGGAACATCATTGCCTATGTTGAGCCCGGAGCCTTCAACTCGCTCTACAGCCTCCACACGCTGAGTTTAAAGAGCAATCGCATCAAGCTCCTCTCTCTAGGTGTCTTTACTGGCCTCTCCAACCTGACGAACCTGGATATTAGTGACAACAAAGTAGTCATTCTGGTGGACTATATGTTCCAGGACCTGCGCAATCTCAGGTCATTAGATGTTGGAGATAATGAGCTGGTTTACATCTCCCATCGGGCATTCAGTGGACTTTTGTCCCTGGAGAGCCTGACATTGGAGCGCTGTAACTTGACGGTGGTGCCCACAGATGCTCTGTCTCACCTGCACAACCTGGTGAGCCTACATATGCGCTACCTTAGTATCAGCTCTCTACACCCCTACTCCTTCAAGAAGCTGTTCCACCTTCGTCACCTAGAGATCGACAACTGGCCATCATTAGATTCAGTCCCTCCTGATTCTCTGCATGGCCTCAACCTCACCACGCTTTCCATTACAAACACCAACATGTCCACTTTTCCTTATCAGGCTCTTCGCCACCTGCCTTACCTGACACACCTTAACCTCTCCTACAGTCGTATCCGGACGGTGGAGGGTGGCCTGCTTCATGACCTGGTGCGATTGCGTGAGCTGAGGTTGGCTGGGTCTCAACTGGTGTCAATCGAACCCTACGCTTTCCAGGGTATCCGCTGGCTCCGTTCACTAAATGTGTCCCATAACCGCCTTGACACCTTGGAGAGGGGTGTATTCCATTCTCCTGAGGCCCTAGAGGTGCTGCTGATTAACAACAATCCTCTGGTGTGCGATTGTCGACTCATGTGGTTGCTGCAAAGGCGCCATTCCATTTCTTTTGGAGACACTCAGCCCGAGTGCAGCGCTCCGGAAGGAATTCATGGACGCCCCTTAAAGGAGTTCAAAGAAAACCTGCTATCCTACTTCGTAACCTGCACCAAGCCGAAGATCCGGGAAAACCGAACTCAGATGGTGTCCGTGGAGGAGGGGCAATCGGCCCGCTTATACTGCAGTGCAGAGGGGACCCCACGCCCCACTATTTCCTGGGTCACCCCACGCCGGAGGCACCTGACCAACAGGAGCCATGGCAGGGTGATAGTCCACAACAATGGCTCGTTGGATATTAAGGCGGCGGAAGTTCAGGATGACGGCGTGTATATGTGTGTGGCCTCTAACTCGGCAGGCAATGACACTCTTATGGTATCACTGGCAGTGAAAAGTCTGGGTTCGCTGTATGCCAACAGGACCCAGCATTACACTGATACAAGCAATGCCACTGCCAATGGTACCAACCTCCCCAATGTGACTTTTGGTCTGGACCTAAAGACTATCTTAGTTTCTACAGCCATGGGCTGTTTCACATTCCTAGGAGTGGTTCTCTTCTGCTTCCTGCTCCTGTTTGTATGGAGTCGAGGAAAAGGCAAACATAAAAACAACATTGATATTGAGTACGTGCCACGCTCAAAGTCCAATGGGACTTCTGCTGAGGAGGCGGACCAGGGTGCTGGGCCACGTCGCTTTAACATGAAAATGATTTAAGATGTTGGAAGTAATACCAGGGGGAATTTACGCTGATCCTTGTTTCACAAATGCTACCTGAAACAGGACTCCTTCAGACCAATGCCAGGAAACTCAACAGTCCCTAATGTTCCGTCCAGGTTTTGGTTAAGCTTGGACTTAACTGGATGCAAGGAGTAGAGGGGAGTAATATGTGTCAATAATGAACCACTTTCAATTTGTATGAAACCCTCTTGGTAAGAGGGGATGTTCACCAACACTTCAACACAAATTGTGTACAGAACCGATTTGTAAAATTCAAGTATTACTCTTATTTGCCGAGGCTCGCACATGCTTTCTCACTGCGACCAACAGATGATCGGGAATCTGTTCTCTCCCTCATTATCCTGCATATATGTACGTAATGCTCAGTTATGTATGTGTATGTTAACATGTATAAACACTTTCTTTTGTTGCATTGTTCACAAAATGCAATGACCGCCAAAATTTACATTTCCCTTGATTCGAAGGAAATACAGTGTGACCAAGCCATCGTCTCGCTACTCAAACTCTTTGAGGATGGAGGACAAAGGGCTTTAGCGGGTGTGAAATGTTACTCCGGGGAACATGTGTGCCGTTTGTCTACCCCAAGTTATTCTCCTGATATGAAGAATATTATATTTGTTTATAATCTGGAAAAAAAGAAGAGAGATTATTTATTAACAAAGGCCTTTAGGTTCAAACTCAATAATACAAGGTAAAGATTTTCAAATGGTTTAAATTCATGATTTTTTTTCCCCTATGATTTTGCTGCAAGTATACACATTAATTAATAACCATTTTTAGTTGTGCTACTGTCCATTTCTGTGACTCTAACCCCTCCTCTGGAACAAAATACAAAATGTCTCCATTTACAGTCAAGCTACCATTATTATATTTTTTTATTATTTTTTTATTTTTCTTTCCCTCCCTAGTAAGAAATTCTGACTTTGTTGTGGTAGTTTCTCATTTTGTTGTTGAATCATTTAGATTGTAAACAGTTCAAATTAAAAGAAAAAAATACATGTATGTGGAATAAAGAATATTGATTTGTATTCAGATGTTGCATTTAGATTTATCTAATTGCATATATATTGTATTTAAATTGATATTTCCCACTGCTAAGTACAGTGTTTCTTCAGATATGGTATATTTTTTACACTTTGAAAGACAATTTAATTACATACAATTTAAGTGGTTTGCATATAACTCTGCTGTCCAAACATTGTTAGGCAATCTAAGGTTAAACTAAAGAAACTGGATGAATCAGAGAAAATGTATGTAAGGATAAGTTGAAGCGAATGTTGCTGAACTAAGATACTTTGCATGTATAATCTCCACAGCATGAAGCACATGATATCTAGAGAAACATCTCTAGAAAAGCTGTTAACCCTGTGACATGAGGGAAATGAGTAGGCAAGATACATCCATCACGCCACATCCATCCTACAACTATCACGCCGATGAACAATGTGTTAAGAAACACACAAGCCATGAAAATCACAGTGGGTGATAGCACTAATTATACAAATTGACAAGAGAGATGTTTTTTATTGCTCCTTAATTGTTAGTTAGAACTTTTTGTTCTCTTTTTTTTCACCATAGTCTTTCTCTAAAGAAAGTCCGAAAACAAGCATGTGAAGTTACCTGAACAAGTGGTGTCTGGGTGTCTTAAAACCAGGTCTATAAGGCTGTGCACTAACCATAAATCCACCAATCAAAGCAGAATTTCCACTACTGCCAGGGGATACCTAATTTGAGACCCTGGTCTGTTGTGTAACTCTTTTGATTTCCCTATGGGTACTATGGGGTTACTGGCTAACATTAGAAATATTCTAATTTCTCTAATCTCAATCAAACCCAAAGGACCATATGCAAAAACTGTTTCATTGGCCCTTTTCACTCTTTTTGGTATGTGTTATTGCAGTCCCTCTGGACAGAAAGAAGGACACTCATGCTATTGCCTGAGAAAAACTAAAATTAGGTTGACTACGGTTAATGGGTCAGATGCTGCCATTTTCAACTCAAGGGGATTAGAGAAACTGCTCCACAAAAACAAGCTCACAACAGCACACATAGACGTCCATAAATTAATCATCTGTGACCTATTAAGTCCTTACAAAGTCCTTTCTCAACTACATATCTAGCCCAAACTTTAAATTCAATGTGTTAAATTTTATGGTCTTATCTTCAACATGGCAAATCCCCTGAAAGCATCTTGCCTATTTTATTTTTTTGTGCTTGCTGTGACAGTATGTCTGATCTTTTGTTTCTGTATTCCTGTTTGCAGGTTGCATCCTCAAACGTATGCATCATCAAAGTAAATCTGACTTCCAGACAAGATTTTGCAATGTTTTGAGAATCTTAAGAATATCTATATATATATTGGATGATTAAATAGTGTATAGTTAGGCGGAATATTAAGATTTGTGCTGTAAATAGATCACAGACGTGCTGCTGTAAACATAAGAAATAACGCTGCTGCACATATAACATAAATAAAATAACCCTGCATATATAGCTTACATGAAATTACCTTGTAGCAGATCTATACAGGTGGAGCTGAGAAAGGTGGAGAGTTCTTGAGCATGCTGCAACTGGTTCCTTTTCAGGAACTCGAACTGCATCCAACCACGCTCTGGAACTGCTATGCAAACCGTCAAATGAAGTGGGTGACGTCACCAAACAGGGAGTATAAGAGCACGTGCGAAGCAGTGCACGACAGACTCATTCATTCAGCAGCGCTCTCTATGTGACTGTCAGTGTGCTTTTCGATTCAGACACTTGTTAGTTTAAAATGTTATAACATGTCTGGAAAATATTTTGTGAAATGTGTAACACGCCAACAGACATGCATCAGTTTGTGAGTGTGTTTGGGAGATGAGCATTCGGCTGCTCTCGAGGGAGCTGCCCGCATTGAATGCAGCCCGTGGCACCGGTCCCGCTGCTGCCGAGGCAGAGCGCCGTCTGCATTCATGGGGCTCGAAAGTAAGTGTGTCTCGCGGGGCTGGCCGCACTGTCGCCGATGCGAAGCGCCGGGTGTATCCGCGGGCTCGCAGATAAATCTGATGGAAGGATTAGAGACGGATGATCTCCTATCTCTTTCCCATCCAGGTAGATCTAGAGGCATCTCTCTGGGTAATGAAGCACCGCTGATAACGGTTACTTCTCCCTGGGGAGAGGAGTCTACACACCGTTCATCCTCCTCCGAGGAGTTGAATGTAGTTAGTGTAGCTTGCAAGCCGCTTCTTCAGTCGCAGGGTTTCTGCATGTGTCTGCTGCGCTGCCGCAGAGGTGGAGTCGTAATGGCATTCGCGGGACTCGCGAGGCTGCCTTGGTGGGGCAGTGGTAGAATTTTCGCCTCCCATGCAGGAGACCAGGTTTGATGCCGGCTAGTGCAGGCAATGCTTTGACTGCGCAGAACATGTGGTAAAGCTGCTCTTTTCTGAGCTGATCCTGCTAGCTAGAGGTTTCTTCTCGAGAGAAGTAGCCTTTATCTGCATGTCCCGCGTTTGTAGTCCCGCTGTCACTTGTATTTGTGGGGTTTACAGATAGATCTGATGAATGTGATTGAGACGGGTATTCCCCTATCTCTTTCTCAACTGACTGATTTAACGGGCCACTCTCTCTTTTTAAAACGGGGGAGAGAGCTGACCCTGCTCCCTAAAGGTTTCTTTTCGAGGGATGTAGCCTTCAAGTCCCACACTGCTGCTGAGGCAGAGCTGTGGATACACTCAAGGATCGCTGATCCCAGTTGGAGAGAGCAAGCCCTCAGGAAAAGTAGCGGTTTCTGCCGCGGTACACGGCACTGAGATGCGTCACAGTAGAGCCTGGGTGCGTGCTTCCCCCGAGGGGGTTGCATCAGCGGTCTGTTCAAGCCCCTTGTGGCGAATAGCGTATTGATAGTGAGTCATGTGCTGCACACTTCTGATGAGTCAGATATGCATAAAGACCTGCTTAGTAAGGTGCGCATTGCAAGCACTACAGAGCTGTTACCACGCTTTCAGCTCCTCGTAAGAGCTTACCAATGACGGTCTTTTCCTGTGGCCCTGTTCATCTTTCAAAAATAGTAGATGCGGCCCTAGCTCTTTCCGTATCTTTGATGACAGCGGGCTGGCTAGATCCTAGCCCGATCACGGAGCGAGGCTTACAGGCATCGAGATGCGGCCCTTGCTCACTTGAACGTTTGGGGCCAAGACTAAAATGCCAAGAGAAGTGTGCTTTCTCCAGTTCAGAGAACCACTTATCC
>JAUCMU010000026.1:11166979-11177982 GCA_032275025.1 Enteromius treurensis | reverse complement strand
TTTTTAAAAATAAATGTGGTGTTTTGACTTAATCTGTACCTTTTTTACATTTAATATTGTCTCTGTACCTTGATAACAAGGCAAATGACCTCCTGCTATACTGTACAGTAATATTGATGTATCGAAACCGAACCGTTACGGTGGTGATACAAACCGAACCGTGGGCTCACTGTACCATTGCATCCCTAATTAGGATATTGATCGCAGATTTTGAACAAATTAGTTGAGGCTGATTCAAATAACTCACTTCAGTCAACTTGTTTCTCTCCTGAATGAATCATTGTTTTTTAATGAATCTGTCAAAGGAATGACTGAGTGACTCACTCGCACAGACAATTCTGTTAATTGTATTTGAATTCCAGAAGAAAGAAAAAAATTTAGGAATCTTTGAATGATTTGAACATGCAAATTGATTGAATGATTTTATTTCATGATTTCATTTTAAACCAACCAGTTGAATATGTGATTCATATGAATCACTTTGTGAGTGTGAATTCACTCAGCTTGTCTTGTTTCTGAATGAATCAGTGTTTTGAACAAAACATTTAATCACTCTTAAAAAAATAATGTAAGCTGCTGAAAAAACTGTCTGAAAAAATACAAACAAGCATGAACTATTTCATTATATATAGTTTTGAGATCAAAAACAAGCATGCCTATCCTTTTGAAAAACCCAGCTTTGCGTATTTTGGGTTTTTTTTTTTTCATTAATTAGTCAACCAGCCATCATGTTCTACTGTAAGAAACAGCTTTTTCAACTTAAAGTTTCCAGCTTGCACCAGCTGATGACCATCTTAGACCACCTAGAAAACTATCACGTTCTAAAACACAGCAACCATCCTAAAGTGAATTTTTCAGTTGGGTGGTTCACCTTTAACAGATTATTAGAAATGACAGTTGCCCTTGATTAGCTTTATAGTTGCCCTATAAAGTGTGCCTTAAGATTTGATTTTTGCAGATCAACTCTGAGTTAGCACAATAACTTCACTGCCTCAGAGAAAATACCAAAACCAGGGAGATAATCAAGACGACAGTTCTGAACCCTTAGGTATTACTTCCTCTTGTCGCTGAGAGATTAAACCATATAGCATTACGACCTTATCTAAAGCTGCTGTTTCAAATTAAAGAGCGAAGACGGCAAGTTGCCTTATCACTGAACAGTTCATAGAGATCAGTGCAGCCTTGTGCATTGAAAGAACATGTATATCAGTATTCATTTGAATGCTTTAGAAAGTGTATGGAGTTGTGACAGTTTAAATGCAGTGGGGTGAAATAAATGGGCTGGCAAGTTGGGTCTGCTGCACGTCTGTTAGGACAGATAAGAAACAACTTCTTGTTTAAGAGAAAGGTGTTCTCTACTGCGGTGGGGAAAAAAAGAAAAATTTTTAAGGTCTGTTCACCTTGTGTAGGAGGAATTCTGGAAGTTTATTTTAAAATAACAGATTTCTGTGTTTTTTCTTTTGTTACATGAAGGCCACATTAAATCCAGAAACTTTTTGGTTGGTTTTAACATTAGTTTAATTCATCATACATCCATACTGTACATACATGAACTTTCAAGCACTTTCATTCACTACCTGTATCATTTCTACCAAAATTAACAATTTTGACCAGAAACTGGTGGTCAAAGTAAATAAACTAGGAAGTTATTTTAAGGTATTTTAAGGCTATTTCATTTATACTTCTGGATGGCAAAAGTGGCAATAGCTGAAGAAACACCTGAGAAGAGATAATAAATCATGCAGAGAAATATAGAGACAGTTCTTGATAGCTAATTGGCTATTTCTGGGTTGATAACATACTTAGTTTACTGACAAAACCTCTGCAAAAACTGTGTTAGTATTTATTAAATACGTTGACTGACTTTATTGTTTGTTAGGTTTGAAGATCTTGCAGAGTGTGTGAATATGTAGGTGTAACCTTTCACTATATTTCATGACCGTCCTCCTGTCTGACAGCTGTGATATATGTACAGTTTGTCATTTCGAGGTGAAAACAGACATCCGAACATTCATGCGAGACCTGTCTGCCCTAAATGTCCCATCAGGCTGTGACTGGCATACCGAGTCGTAAATTCATCCCCCATAAGTCATTTTCCAACAAGGGTCACTGGGGTAACAGGGAACTGCCAGGATGGGTCAGCAGAACTGATTAGGAGCACCCATTCTTCTCCCATTCAAGAACACGCTCCAAGATAAAGGACACTGGAGTTTCGTTATTATTGCTCATAATGCAGTAGATAAGTTATCCGCTCAGCAGAGACCCACACTGTAAAAACTGTTTCTCATATATTATGTTGTTGTCTTACAGAAATATTTGTTCAGAAGTGAGAGAAACTGCACTGCAAGATACAATTATCTATTGTAGCACCTGTAGCACTGTAGAAACAGAAATAATCACTGAAAGTCATATCTGTGTATAGTTGACCCTAAACAAGTTACTCAATGGCAACCATACTGCCACCTGTTTTGATCCAGTGTAATTATATCAAAGGTTTTATATTTTTAGCTATAAAAAGATTTCAGATTACATTTACAAAGAAAAATACTAATATGCGTGTGTGCATGTAAGCATGCATCTTAGTTTGCTTAAATTGAAAATGCAGGGGGGTTAAATTTATCTAAAAATAGATAGATATAGAGAGATAGATGGATATAGAGAGATACACACGCACAGATTATTGCTGTCAAACTATTAATCGCCTTCAATGCTTTTTGTTTTTCATTAGATTATTAGGTTTTTTTTTCATAATATATCTTTGTTCTGTGTGTGTTTATTATGTATATATAAATACACATACTGTACATGCAGTATATATGTTGAAAATATTTACATGTACCTATCAAACCTATCTATCTGGATTTTGATTTTTTGTTTTCGATAAAAATATTTATCAGCATTATTTCTTAACAGATTGATTTAGCCTTAATTGAAAATTTTAGGGTAAAAAAACATGTCAAAAACAAAAAAACATTACAGACTCCCAAAATGTTTAACAGTAGATTAAATATATTTTAAAATAAAATGTTTTTTTCTCTCTCATTATGGGATAGGGTGCAACTCTATTTACTGTACACGGCCATGTCACTGCTAATCTGATGATGATCTGGCCCTGTATTTGGACCTACATCATCGCTCAACCTTTCCTCTATGCGTGACACAGACGCCTCCTGATAATTTATCCTTTTGTTTGGAATAATCCCATTGTGCCTGTCTTCACTCCCTGTGTGAAAGCAGTTCACTTCAATTTTAAACAATGTTAATCACGCAAAGGCCTGCAGTGATGGGAGCTGACAGGGCCAATTTAAATCTCTGACTAATTGACTAAAAGTAACTCCAAGTTCTGATCGCTTAGTATCAACCTGATGGACATAAAACTAAAAACAAGTCAAGGAAATCACTCGGGGACAAAACAAAATTCTCTAAAATTCAAACTCATTATCAAAGCTTTGTGGGTCTTGTTATTTTTATGGCTTCTTCTATTTACGAGAATCTTTGAGAATACTTCCTGTCATATCAAAAAAATGTTAAAGGCAACCCCATCACGAAGCATTTCTCCCTGTTTCTCGTGTGTCACATCAACAGAAATCGTGCGTCACTGTAATTTACAGTAAAGCCGTTATGATGCCACAATCAGCTAATTTCCTTCACAGCATTCCAGTCCCTCGCACAAACACAACAAACATCAGCTAGCACAATTCTGCTAATGAGGTTTTGTTGGTATGTGTACCTTTATGCCAGGACTGTGACAGCAGTCAGGCACAAAGCATGCTTTGAGCTTTCGACATATGGGTGCTGACAATGAAGGACTCTTGGTTTGTGCCTCTGGAAAACATACGCTGGATACAGTCTCAAGGCTAACATTGCAATGGCACAAAAACAAACAATACAGTACAAAAAAATTCTCCACGGCCTCTTCAACCTCAGTCAGAACATTCATTGAATATGCAGCTTAGCAGGGAAGTCTCTGAACCTTTTGAAGTCTACTAACAAATGAGTCACTGGCTCGTAAGTACTCAAATTGATGTCTGAGACACAGATGTCCTTTTCAGCCTAAATTCTCAATACCACCCAACAGGCCTGTGGACCAAATGTGATTTTTCTTTCTTGGAATAAAAGACTTCTTTTGATCATTTTTTTCCCTCTATGCAGGTTTTATGAGCAATTTCCCCCTCTTGCTCAATCTCTCCCTCTCTCTGCAGCTAGAACTTTTGCTTTGATATGACTTCATAATTGGATTATGGTTTCCACAAGGAACACTCGACAAATTACATTTTCATATTTTCATAAGGATGCTTGAGCCCAGTGAAAATCCCAAGATAAAAGGCCTTGTGAGAGGTCAGAAAACAAGGTGGAGGCGAGCAAATGACCTAATACTGGAGAAAGAACATTTTGTAGGTATAAGTATTAATTTATGATTATTAATTTTTTTTATAAAAAATGAGGGGTTTTTTTGTTTTTGTTTTTTATTTAAATATTTAGTTTTTCCTGAGATGGCAAAGCTGACTTTTAGCAGCCATTTACATAGCAGTCTTGAGTGTAACACCCTTCAGAAATCATTCTACAGATTTGTTTTTTGGGTTTTTTGTTGTTGTTGTTGTTGTTGAGGTGGGGCTTACACACAAAATCTTTACTTTGCACACAGTTTCTGAAACCTAACACTCAAACACCAGAACCACAAACCAAATCTGCAAAACCATACACTAATTCTTAATTTTCAGTTTCATAAAACATTTGCAAAACACTACACACAATTCTCCATGTTATAAGTACATGTAAAATCTAACAAGAATTCAAATTATGCAGATGTTTGCTTGTGAAATCTATTTGTAATATTTGGAATGTTGTAATTTTCTTTTTTTTTTTTTCTTTTTTTTTTTTTTTTTTGTACTTTTACTTTTCAAGAGATGAGAGGCATTTTGTGTGTGCAATTCTTGGATTTGTGTTTTTTTTTGAAGTCAAAGCTTTGAAAATCCTCTTTCTTGTATAGACTCTTAATGTATTTAAAAAACAGCATTTATTTATAAATGGATTTAATGTCAATGTAATGCATCTTTTACCAATAGTTTTAGGGACATATATAATTATTGTTTCTAAATGTTTTTAGACATTTGGTATATATTTTATAACTTTCAAAATGCAGTGTAGTTTTGACTGTTCGAAGATCTGGCATAAGTCTTATTATCTCACATGTACTAAGCAACAAGCAAAGATGGGACCTTAGTGTCAGCAGTAGTGCATGGCTTTGTCAAGATTCAAAAGGAACACACGCTTTCTCCAAAAATGCTGGTCTTTGAATAGTGTTGAGACTTCCAACACCAGGGGAGGAAGAGCGTTTTTTCATTTGACTCCTATATGACAATGGCTCAGAGTTGAGACCTTATCTGTTTAGTCAAGCATATAGTTATAATAGTTTGTGCACTGGTTCTGTATACCGGGAGATAATTTTTCTGTTTTTACCACTTTTAGTTTTGATAGTTAGAGGCAACAATTCCTCTTCTCTACAAATACCTTGGTAAACCCATCCTAAGCTTTACTAGCTTTACAGACCAACATTTGGCCACCATCAACACCACCTGCCAAGATAGATTTAATTAAATAACGAATTATTCAAATTAGCTATCATCATTAATTCTGTTGCTGAATAACATCTGTTCAAATAAACTTATATAATAATGTAAATTATATAATAATTTTTGTAAGGCTGCTGTGGAACAATATTCAAAGAAAAAATGAACTGAATTCACTCTATCACCCCTTTCTCTCCTTCTCCATTTCTAAGTTTTGGCTCACCCGTTTTAATTTCACATCCAATGCTTCAACGGTTTGTTGAGTCCACAATAATAACTGACTTCTCCTGATGAGACTTATTAAAGCTTAGCATAATACCTGTTCACTTCCACTGCGTATCCAGTCTATCAGCGCCGAGATGCAGCATGTTACTCAAGTGAAGCTTGGCATAAACGATTATTAATTAATGGGCTTTCCTGTTGTTGTTGTTGTTGTTATCACACTGTCTGCAGAATCAATCTAGGCAAGGACAAACAGGCAGGGAAAAGCACGTATAGAGAAAAGTAATGATTGTATGCTCATCAGATTTCGTGTATTTCACAGTGGCCATGTTCTATAACTAATAAATCACATCATTTGATGTGACACTTCTTTTGGAAGAACAATGCAGATGAGGAGGGAAGAGCTTGATGATTTCTATCAGCTGGTGAGTTTCAGCAATGATTGGGGCGAGAGTTGGAGAGTTGAGTCAGTTGTAAGTGAGATTAACGTAAATACTGTAAAATCTGGCACTATTAGTTTTGTGTTTGACCTATGAGATCAGACTTTTGTGACCATCTGCAATACACTTTATGACTGCGAGAGTGTCTCTGATGAATTAGAGAATGCCTTATGCTTTGTTTTAAAGGTCATGTCTTTGTGTTAACTGTGGAGGTTTGTGATATAGGCGGTCGCCTCGGGTGGTGACATCTCTGGGGCGGCAGCCGCTTCTCTATCGCTCATACATACCAGTTTCACAGCAGTGCACTTCCTCTATGCCTGCTTTTCTCAATGAAAATGAATAGTGACCTAGTGGGAACAAAATTGTAAAAACATTTTTTTTTCCCCAAGCAGTTTTCTGTTCTCAAAGAGCTCACCTCTAACTTAAGCATGGTAAGCTGTCTCACCATGAAAAAGAAAGCTAGATTAATCAAATTGCAAAATATTTTATTATATTATTATATTTTATTATATTTTTTTATTTTATTTTTAGTTTTATTTAATTTAATTTCTATTTTATTTGATCTTATTTCTTCTTATTTTACAGGACCTTTTAGTTTCAGGATGTTTAACCTATCGTTAAATCTGTGATGCTGGGCTGTTACTGCCATTGCGAGCTAACACAAACAGTAGCTAAGTTTCCATTACCCATAAAATTGCTAGAATTTAAACTGCTTATTGAAAACACGCCCAATGGAATACGTCAATTTTGCAAAAGAAAAATAAATAAATAAAATGGCTTCAGTCAAATAACATTGGTAAATAGAATATCAATGATGGTTTGAGTGGCTTTGTCCCAGCGTTGGATTTTCTGCACAGGTTCTGGTCCAGCAAAGGATGACACAAGTGTGACTGCTCTGTTGTCATACCATTTGACGGCGCAGATGTTGTGGTTCCCCTCCACTCGGACACCAAAGCTTCCTCTCCCCTTTTTCTTCAAGCTCTTCTCATCTTCAAGGTTGCAGTTGGGTAGACGTTCATGCCTCACTGTTCCCACATAAAGGATTCCACGCTCAAGGAGCTTGACTACCAGTGGGGCACAGGTGAAATAGTTGTCTGCGTAGATCTTGTAGTTTTGAAACCTGTCACTGTGCACTTTTTTTTTTTTTTTTATGGGGGGGGGTGGTCTAGATGTCTACGTCATCATTGGCTGGGCAGTTAATGGGTTGGTGGTTTTATTTGTTCATTTCACCTGCATCTTCATTCTCTGAATCACTTGCATCAGTGTAATCCGAGTCCATTTGAAAATCGCTCTCTCAATTTTGGACTGCAGCAATTACATCCTGCACACTGAATAGATGACCTTTCTGCACTGGTGGCATTCTGAAACTGAAAAGGTTTGGAAAAATTTAATTAAACATATGAATAACACATATAGGTCTTATATTGCAGCAGATAAATAAAGAATAGACAGGGTAGTAGACCATGTATCAAGGATAGAGATCTAAGTATTATCCACCAAAGTATTACCATTTCAATGCAAATGCTAATCAAACTTCCACTAGATTCAAACTAAACTGTCTGATTGGCCCATTATGCTATGTCTACTTATCATACTAAACGGGACACTAAAATGCATCCCCCCAGAGCACTAACAAGTTCACATTCAATACCATTCACACCTGTCCTAACCAACAGGCTACCACTCTGACCCAACATTGTAGAATTACAACATAGACATAATACATTCTAAATCAAATTTGATTAATGTTTTCTAAAATAACTAAATATGTATATGTTCTTGACATTGTAATAAACACACAAAAAAACATTTAAGGAATTTTACTTAAATCTTGACAAATCCAGTCATGCCTTTTTTTAGAATTGTTAAAAGTGATGTTGTAATTCTGCAACAGTGGGCTTTACAGGGTTAAACTAATAAGACGAAAACAACATTGCTATTTAGAATCCAGAACAGGGACATCTGTAACACGCATCAGCTGAGAAAAACTTGAAGCATAAGACTATTAGTGTTTACCTTTTAGCTCCTGATTGGTTCAAGCACTTGTTGCCTGGTAACCAAAACCCCCTTTTGAAAGACATTCTATCCTGACTGAAATATCACCAAGACACACTTGCCAAGGTCTGACAAACATGCAATTTATGTCTAAGACAAGAAAACAGGAGGGAAAAAACATGACATAAGAGAAATGAAATGAGATATTGGAAAATGTTCATAGGAACAGCTAACACAGATATCTTCCATGCTACAGTCCATTAAACATTCAGATGTTTAAGAGTAACACAATAACTGTGTAACTGATGCCATGGAAGGGATAGCTAATGAACTTTTGTTATGTAACTGACAGACACATATCAACCTGTTTGACCCATGTAGTGTACTGTATCTAGGGTATCACATTAAAACTAAATCATAAAAGTCGCAAAAAAGAGACCTTAATGATATATAATTAAAACATATAACCCCAAAAACAGACTTTTAAAAAAAGAAAAACTTTTTAAAACATTTCATTAAAAATACATAAGAAGAAAATGTACTGCCAACCATCTTTTATTAGAATCCAGTTTGAAGTTACAGAGTGGAACCACTACAAACAGAAGCAAGAATATATCTTGACAACGGTTAAATAATGATGACTAAGAGTGCATGATACACACTCTTTAATAAACTGCCGTTCTGAAACTGAAGATGCTTAATTAAAAGACACTTGATTACTTCAATAAACAATATGCCACTTTTTGTAAGATACAAAGAAAACGATGTATTCCGGGCGAATTGAAGTATTTCAAAGCAAAACAGTTTCAAGATTTCATTGCAAAGCTACTGAATAATAATGTCTGCATGGGAAAGAGAAAAGACATTAATCAGAAACAGTTTCAGAATGGAAACCATTATACTGCTTAAAAAAAAATGACAGCAGTCTCTTTGTCAGTGTCATTTTGAATTTGCGTGTTTGGTTTGGGGATAGAAGTTGTTATATTTTAATTTATTTTAGGTTAGGCCACTGCTCACATGCATTAGTCTTTAATGGCAGGAGGAGAGGAGACAGTGTTATTTTTTTAAACAATGCGTTAAAAAAAAAAAACACCTCCAGCACTTGGGTTGTAATTTTAAAGTTTAAAGCGGCCTTAGATCTACTAATATTGCAATCAAGAGAATAAGGCAAGAAAACCCACTGTTTCATTATTGTTATTTTTGTTTTGTAAAAGATAACATTATGTGGGCTGGTTTACAGCACATGACTAAAACATAACTCCAATAAACGCTGAAAAAAATGTACAACCCAAAACTGTGGATTTCTATCTTTTTTTTTTTTAAATAAATAAATATTAAAAATTCCATCAATATTATATATAAACCAAAATTTGCACAAAAGAGCCATCCAGGAAGAAACATTCTCAGTAACATGAAAAGAATTTCAATACCCAAGGATGTGAGATTCATAATTACCATTGCATTTACCAAAGGTCACCTTTAACATTTACTTACTTAAGACTATATATAATAAAGATACAGTATGTGTGTATATGTATATGTGTAAATAAAGTACTGTATGTGTGTGTTTGTAGTATAATGTTAATTTTATATTCTTTTGCGAAATGTCACCAACTAGAGAATGCTTAGTGTGTACAATCTTGCATAACCAATGAAGAGTGATTTAGATATGGGGGAAGAATATTTAAATGTCAAAGTTTAACATAATCTTGGTGTCTAAATTATGGAATTGGTGGTTTAGCCAAAGGCTCAGATTTTCCATTTTGCACATGATCACCCTTTATTTTACCGTTTGTGCTAATACTGTGCAATGACTGGAAAGCATACCCCAGCAGAAACTAACTTTCACATTAGTGTTCATGTAAAAGTTACAGCTTAAGTTCAGAAATTACAAATTTTTGAAGGCACTATATTGATTCTGATTGGTTTATTGCTGTATTCTGCAGGGAATAATGTGTTACAATAATGTTAATTAATGTCACAGTAATGACCCCCACTGAAAGCAACTATCTCATCTGACATGAAAACAAACAAACCGTATTGTCCAAAAGGAAAACAAAACCAAGATAGAGCATGCAAGGTAAGGCAAAGTGATGAAAAATCCCCACTGGGTGCATCTGTGTTGGGAGTGCACACAAACTGACAACCCAAAGTGCTGTAGTATTATTTAAATATTGAGTCACCTCCAGTAGTGTCCTGAATGTAATGCCTTTTGAAGGCTCAGCGACAGTTACAGGTGCATGATAATGCAGTATAATACAGCTCAATGATCAAAGCAGAGGAAGAGGAAGCCAGCCCCTCAGACACTCCACATCTAGCTTCTGATTAGAGCAAAATAATACACAGCATCACAGAAAAATACATGCCAGGTATTCATATTAAAATTCTTGACAAGTGAGTTCCAAAATTAGTAGATAAAATGATTTAAAACAAAGCTCTTCAAATAGAGGCCCGTGGGCATAATAT
Organism: Enteromius treurensis; assembly: GCA_032275025.1. NCBI lineage: Eukaryota > Metazoa > Chordata > Actinopteri > Cypriniformes > Cyprinidae > Enteromius > Enteromius treurensis. The sequence goes on along the minus strand of JAUCMU010000026.1, from coordinate 11,167,289 downwards.
TGGCCATCAATAAAAAAAAATTATTACTCTTCATTTAACTTGTATACCATGTTTCTACATTTGGCAGAGATCCAATGTTTTCTGCATTTGACAATGATTCTATGTGACTAAATTTGTGTCCAAGTTCGCAAGTCTCACTCCAACACGTCACATTTTAACGCTATTGTTTTCAGGTGTTTGGCTTAATGTAATGGTTTGCATGCATATATAAATATATTATATAATTGTTTTGATTTATTGGAGCACCAAACCCCACCCCTACCCTAAACCTACCCACCTCTGAACAATATAAACACACACAGGCAAATGC
>JAUCMU010000026.1:11149777-11166879 GCA_032275025.1 Enteromius treurensis | reverse complement strand
TTTTAGATCTTTAAGTCCATCTCATGAAAAATCGGAGCAGAAACAAAGGTGTTGCGTTTATATTTTTGTTAAGTGTATATATATTGTGATCTGTGGCGTTAGAGAACACGACAAAACATGGAGATGAAGTGAACACAAACCCCCGGAGGGTGGATTTATTAACAGAAACCAGGTGAGTCAACACAGTCGTGATGGTGGCGGTGAATGTGCTCAGCGTGCTTGTGATTCCTCTTTTCTTCCCCAGGTCGCGGTGGTGAGTGCTTCCAGTGATCCTTAGTGGTGATCCGGGCTCGTTGCTCACGGCGTCTCGTCTGTGGGAATAGAGAATTCAGGTAAGTCATACGCTAAACAGAATGGAGTAATAGCTCAACACTTCCTTGTTTTGGTGTTCCTTTTATATTCGTCCGGCCGTGAGCGATTGGCCCGGATTGATGGGTTCTAGGTGTGGATCCTTTGTTTCCAGGACGACGCTGATCGGCGCCCGTCACAATATATAAAATATAGCGTCGCCCTGGAAACAAACCATACACACCTGGAACGGATCATCTCAGGCCAATCGGTCACGGCCAAAGGAGTATAAAAGACGGACTAAAGCAATGCTAAGATGAGCCACGACTGCAGAAACGCTTGTACTTACCCGCTTCCTCTTTACCTCCACAGAGTCGCCGTGACTGAGGAAGCCCGAGATCGCACTCACTTGCACCGGAGCACTGATCACCAGCACCTAGAGGGATTAAAAGAAGAGGACAAGGGATTAGGAGACCAAGCACTGCACATTTCACGGATTCTTTTCATTGCCACTCAACTGCATTGTCAATTAATCCACCCTCCAGGGTTTGTTCTTCACTGCACTCTCTTGTCTTGTCGTGTTCTCTAGCGCCAAGGGCGACTATATATATATATATATATTTCTTAATTTTCGTAAACCAGCATCCCAGATTCAAAACCCACCTAGCCAGCATATGCTGTTTTTTTAAGCAGGGGTAAAAGGTTTGGAGTTTGTTATAAGTGTGCCATTTGCATTTGGAAGTTTTTGCTGTGATGCCACATCATGCAGTAAATTAATCTCTCCATGCAAGTAAAACAGATGATTGGTATGCTTCAAACACACAAAAAGTGCATAGTATAAAACTGTGTGATACAGTTTTGCATGTATTTGAGACAGAATTGCTTGTTTGTGTGTGAGGTTAATAGTGCGTGCACCATGCTCAGTATTCTTCAAAGTGCAATTTGGGTTCTGTTTAGTTTCTGTTAAAACCTCTCATTATAAAAACAAAACATATTCAGAGGAACAAATGAAATGCAAATGAAATTCAGTAAGAAACACCCTTACCTCCAGAAAGTGACATCAGGCCTGAATCTCAAAAACAATTGCTTGAACAAGATGTCTCATGATTAAGGGGTAGTTTAGTCAATAATGATAATTACTCCATAATTTACTCCCACATGTCTTCTGAAGCAACAAAAATATTCCTATTTTTCAAATTCTAACTCAAATCACTGACTTCAGCCAGTGGCGGTTCTACATTGAATTTCTCCCTGGGCGAGACCCCCTCTCAGCACCACCTTTTTTTTTCTCCATCATCAGAACATCAGAAAAGCATTTATTCTGAATAAAACTGAAAGAAATAATCAAAAAGTTGAAAATAAAGTATTGGGTAGGCTTAGGCAGGGCTTTATTTTCCCAAAAAAGGTTTCAACTATGGCATTTATTTAATAATCTAAATTAAAATGAACATTTACACTCAAAAGGTTACATTCGGTTTTATAATGCACTTCAATGCGGAGGTGCAGATAATTGCCACTTGCAATAAGTGGTATAAATATCAGAAAATGTTATGTGCACTATGTGTAAATAGCCTCTGCCAAAAAAATTGCAACACAGTCTCACTCCAACTCGTCACATTTTGACGCTTGGTCAAAACAGTTTTGCATCGCATTTTGAGGCTCAAGGTACACCTTTTTAGTCACTTTTCGACGTGAGGGTTCCTCCATTGTTTTCTGGTGTTTGGCTTAATGTAATGGTTTGCATGCATATATACATTTTTTTTGTTTTATTGAAGAACCAAACCCCACCCTTACCCTAAACCTACCCACCTCTGAACAATATAAACACACACAGGCAAATGCAGTTACTGTACAGGTATTTATTGCACAAACTGATCATAACCAAGCAGAATAAACACATTACAAACAAGTCGTGTCACATTCCAAGTCTTCTGAAACCATACGAAGTCTTTATGTGAAGACGAGAGTAAAACACAAGATTTAATCCCTAACAATGATCCCGCTCCGTTCACACGCTGTCAAACCTTTCATCAAAACAACTTTGATGAAAGGTTTTGATCCACTTCGAATGTTGACTACTGTATTACAGCACTTTTTTTAGCAATGTATTAAACAAAATCCAGTGTATAAAGGCTTATGACATAAATATTCAAATTTGTCATGTTTAAACGTTTTATACCAATGAATTTTAAGAAGATAACCGAATACTTTGAAGGTTTCAGAGCATATATTTGAGTACTAAAGTAGCCTACAAATGTGACAGAGGAAAAAACAAGCATTGCACATAGCGGTTATTTTGTGAGCAAATGTTTGTCAGTGGAAAAGTGAGGAAAAGAAAGCAAGAAAGATGCAAGGAGGCACGAATAAAGAATGAATCATTTTGGCATCACTCAAATTCTCAGGGCTAAGTTGTACCTCAGAAAAAGTAGTTATAGAGAAAGATTTTTCCTTGTTCAGTCAAGTACAAACTTGGGCAGGTAGATAACCAGGAGACAAGGAGGATATTTCGTGAACTAGACATATCATTTAGCGGTTGGGTGAGTCATGGTAACCAGGGTCTCAAACACACCCTATCATCAGAGAAAAAAATTCTTATGACTGCCATAGAGAGCCCCACACGACAAAGAAGTGAGACTGATATTACTCATGCATTTCATGTCATATTTCTTGTAATTGCATGACTTACAAACTGAGAGGGTAACCTAGGGCTTGTGTTAAACTGGTATTTAAAGGTCAGATGCTCTAACCTTCAGCTCTAAGTGGTAAACTGATCTAAGAAGGTTTGGCGCATTTACTTTCCCGAGCAATGAGTTCTGGGTCATCTGCACAAGAATCAGTGACCGTGTGTTATGTATTGCTTGGACATACTATTCAGCTATAATGTGTGGTCATAATCAGTGATAATCACAGACAAAAACGGCCAACTGTAAATTTTAATAAGTGCAGATCAGCCTGTCCTCCAACAAATAATGACTATATTGGTCATTTGTGCAAGTTCCGTATTACGACTTATATTTACGTTTTAAAGGTGAGTGCCCTCTAGCGACGTAAAAATAATGACAGTGTTGTATTGTATCTGTCGTCATGAAATGACGTATTACTGTCAATCAATGCGTGTTTTGTTTAAATGCAGTATGTGGACTTTCCGCAGTGATCTCACTGTGATTAAAACGTAATTTAGTAGGTGTAATTTGCACGAATGACCACACTAACCCACCCCTAAACCTACCCGTTACAAAAAGGCTGCAAAACCAGGTTTCATAGGGATTCACTAACGCATGCATCCCCTGGGTTTGAATCCACAATCACATGATCATGTTTTGTTTCTAACGCATCACTCTACAACCTGAGCTACACCAAAGCTAAATGTATTAATGTCCTGAGCGTATTGGTTGGAGGACATGTTGGTGCAGATGTATGAACAACAGCTCACAAAGCAGTCACTTTCAGGCAATTCAGTTTTCTGTTGGTCAATATGGCAAAATCAATTGAAACTGCTGCGAAATTTGTAGTAATTTTTCCTCGTGACATTTTGATTATGAGGTTTTCTTTTAAAAAAAAGCCAAGAATTTGTTAAAAAGCTAGCTTTTGACTAGCAATGGTGAATCTGACCACACTTTTAGCCACTCTCAGTGTTGGGAAGGATACTTTGGAACTGTCCCCCATTTAAAATGCAATAAGTCGTGTAACTATTTCAATGACTTTCCTAATGTAACTGATTTACATTTGATTACTGTTCTAATGAATGTTTTCAACTATTCATTTTCATACGTTTAGATGAGGCAAGGTTAACAATTTATTTAGCACCTTTTTACTTTAAAATCAAGATTAAATAGTGATTTAAAATTAAAACAAGAAATACTGTAGTTTGATCGCTATGATAATGTTGTTGTTTTTTTGTTTTTTTTATCAAATCTCTCCATAGCTGTGTCAAAACACACTGGCCTTTAACAATGCCTCTGGGAAAAAAAATCTTGAAAAAGTAAAGCATACATATAAACTCAAACAGAAAATAATAATGTCAAATAATAAAGCATTCAGTCAAAGCAATCAATCAAAATCTGTGTGTGTGTAGATAAGTTATATTTATTTTAGTTAACACTTTATTTTAAGGTGTTCTTGTTACAAAGCTTACATACTAACTATAGTAATAACAATAAATTATGGATTGTTACATGTAAGTAACTCCAAATTCCAATTCTAATCCTAAACCATATATTACAGTTCATTAATATTACTCAGTACTTTAATGTATAATTATACACTGTAACAAGAACATCTTAAAATAAACTGTAACCTTATTTTGTAATAATGTAGCTCACATAGTTACTACACATCTCTGACCAGGTTTACGTCTTAAAAGCTCACTATGGCTTTAAGAAACCTAGTCTCATGGCATTAACATATCTTGGTGCACTTTTAGCAAGACAGGAAATACGTACCAACATGTACATATCACTGCACTAAAGGCAGTAAAACTCCAACACCTTTTATTTCTTTTCACAAAAATTTACAGTTTTCGATTTTTTAAAAAAAATTACTTGAATACTAAATGTCATGATACTACTGTACATAACATGATATAGTATCATGTTATGACTTTAAAACAATATATAATGGGTAAGACACGTATTAGCACTACTCAGGGTACACTTCTCTTTGAAAACGGTATTACACAATAAGTGCACAGAGGTACATATTTTTAAGAGACCATGGCTTCAAGAGACTTTTATTTGGTTTCTTTTCCTGCTGTGCTAAAGAGAAATGACAATAAACTGAGCTGCAAAGGTTGAGTCAACAAAACCATGCAATATTTACGGAGTCAACATATTGCACATGTATGGGGTACTTTTTTTGATAATTTTGTTCATATTGCAAGGTTAAAAATGCAGTTGTCACTTCAATGAGTTTTTTTTGGCGTAACAATGTCGTAGGGCTGATTGAGTTGTGGGAAATAATTTTAACTTCCACAAGACCAATTAATTTAGATTTCAGCATTTTAGTGGTGTATCAAACGTTTTTACAGAATATCAAAGCATTAGATATAAATTATTCCTAATTCTTCATGTTTAAACATTTCATTTTAATGAATTTAAATAGGATAATTTGAGACTTTGAAGCTTTCAGGGACTATATTTGAGTACTAAATGGCGTGCAAAAGTGACAGAGAAGAACAAACATTCTTGCAGCTGTCTTTTTATGCATAAATGTTTTGTTTGTCAGCGGGAAAATGAAAAAAAGAAAGTGAAAAAGAGACACAGAGAGATAAATAAAGGACATAATGGAGACTCATTTACTTCAGCCCAGACGCGGTGTCTGAGGGAAGTCAGGGAGGAGAGGCTGAGGGGTCGCCGCTGTAATTACATGACTGCTCTACGAATGGGGGGGAAATTTCACCTCTCCAATCATCTGCTATTATCCTGCATTCCTACAGGCCTGAATGCCCATGCCTAGCTCCCATTGAGATGTCTGTCTGTTCTCCCTCACCCCAGCATTACCCACCATCACTGCGCCGCATGAAGAAACGCCCCACCGCCATTGTTTACCCAGTGTTCTCGTTTCAGTTGTAATGTGAGCATAGGTCAGTGATTGAGCTTTATCATTACAGGATAATAATATTACAGGTAGATTTGGTGGGTGTACCGAACTCCTATTTACAGTCCTGCAGTTACAGCTTCTCAAATGATCCTTTGCCAGATAATTGGGTTTATAGGATAGCCATGTTTGCTATTCCAAGGTTTCATAAGCCACTGAATACATTACTGTCCGTACAATGTACAAAAGACTGTATGAGTGAAATGATACAATAAAAGAGTAAAGAAAAATCAAATCGTTGCTTTTTCACCCATATATCACTCAAACCTGCATGCTTTTCTAAGTATTCAGTTTTCACCCCGCTGTTACATTTTCGCCACATCTCAAATTATGCATTCACTTACACTCTGTGATGCAAATTATATTTAATATGTTTTTGGAATAAAATGGGAAATTTTCTTAGAGGAGTGTGTATGTGTTCATGTAAACTTTCATTGTAAAGTCGTTTGATTTAACTTTAGAAAGAAATCATTTGCAAAATAGATATTGACGGGGGGGGTTTTGCTTTGTTTTTTGTTGTTGTTTTTTTTTTTTTGCATAATTCAATCTTTCTTTGTAATTTTTTTTAAATGATTCATATTTTTATGACACATGTTCATAATTCATTAGGCAAAGACTGGGTCTGGCGCAAAAACAAAAATCTATAAATAAAAGGCTTTTTAAAAAAAATTCAAAAAATGACAGCATGTTTTCAAGACACTTGTAATGTAACCTTCAAGGAAAAAAAGAATGTTGTTAGTTTTGATAAAAATCAAGCTAATTAAAAAATCCTATTCGACTTGTTCCCTTTATTCCAGGTAGAATATAGTGCATGTGTCACATTGCCTACTTTTATGGTTGTTGTTTTAGTTTCCTTTTTGGATTTCATGTTGTCACTATGAAAAAAAAAAAAAAAAAACATACAAAAGCATGCAGCATACACCCAGTGACCCAGGACCACAAAACCAGTCGTATGTGTCAATTTTTGAAAATTGAGATTTATACATCATAAACTGAATACATAAGCTTTCCAATGATGTATGGTTTGTTAGGATAGGACAATATTTGGCCAAGATACAGCCATTTTATGAGAGGGTGAAAAAAAAACTAAATAATGATAAAATTGCCTTTGAAAGTTTCCAAATAAAATGTTAATTACTACAGTAAGCAAAAATTAAGTTTTAATATATTTACGGCAATAAATGTACAAAATATTTTCACGGAACATGATCTTGACTTATACATAAATATACTAATGAAAAATTGAAAAATAATTTATTTTGACCCTTGCAATATTAAGACTGAAGATTGGTTTTGTGGTCCAGGGTCACTGCGTTTTTTAAATAACGACAATATATATATATATATTTTTTTTTAATGGTTTTAAAGACTTTATTGCTGTATCATTTTGACTGTGTCCAGGCAGGTAATCATAATTATCTCATGGGGGAATACAGTACCACCGTGGATTTGTGTAGCTGCCTGTATCATAGCCGTGTGATTGGTTGGGTTATTTGAAAATGGATGGCAATGCCGCTGGAAGGTAAAGCCCCCGGGACACACTCCTGCTGAGCAAGTCTCAATAACCGACCTCGCAAAAACAATAAAATATCCAATGTGACAACAACTGTTCCTAAGTGTATTTCATTTCCTTGCTTTCTCTCTTTATTGGTCCTTTGTAAAGTAAGTTTGTGACTGCTCGAAATGTACAATCAAAAGTATATTGCCTGTTTCCTGAGATAATTTATTGAATGTGTGTTTTGTCAAAAGGTTTATCTGTTCATATGGATCTGGCAGAGTTGGATGGAGACATTGTAAGAGTGATGGAGAGGAAAGGTAAGAAGCAAACATCAAATTATCATATAATCACACTTCACCGAAATGTGGGCTACGTGACTGCACTATAAACCGCTATCCTTCAGTAGACACCTTGTCTGCGGGCGTCCCTCTGAAATGGTGGCTATAAAGGCTCATGAAGGCTGCTTTAAGAAGAGCTGGCTATGCATAATAAAATTCAAGAACAGTTTCAAGCACCTCTCTGGAGATCTGAGTCACTAAATAATTAAGCAAGCTCTGTGTTAATATAGTGCAATAAATGAATGTGAGGATGCTGGGAGGGGACGAGACAGATGCATGGCTGAAGGTGAGAGTAGCGTTCACGACGGTGCGTCTCCTGGATCCATCAAAACTCAGCAATTAGAAATGAGTTACAGCAGCTTACGGATGCAACTGCCTTAGAAGCACAGATGGAGTTGTGAAAATCCTGTCAGGACTTAATGTAGCGCACTCAGATTTATTTTAATGTTTTCCTCTCAGTATGCATCTTTAAGTTAACACATTATTTCTTGAAATCAGAGTTATTATTACACAAAAATGATGACGATTATGCCAGAAGAACTCTTAATTCCAATAGTCCTCTGAATAGCAATAAAACTAGAGTGGATGCATAAATTTACTTTCTGTTTGATGTACTTCTGTCTGTTTGATTCATTGTCATCCTGGTGGTGATTATAAACCGAGACCATAAACAGCAAAGAGTCCCAGCTGTTTGTTTTTGTTTTAAATACTGGTTTGATAATTGGCACCTCCCTCACCAATTAAAATGGTTTTCGTTTTCAGTAGTCTAAACATTTTGATGTGCCAAGCCTGTAGTGGAGTAGCTTCATTCTTGAATCAATCAGTATCAGTGTTGAAATAGTTGGCTGAAAGAGTCAAATCATAAATGAATATGGTACTGTATACCTGATCACTTAACTATAATCATCCCCAATAGATGATAAGTCAAAGATCATCACATCCTGAAAGATATCTTTTAAAGACTTGTCTTCTGGGTGTCAAATGGATCCTTATTTCAGGCAAAAAAAAATGTAATCAAAAAACAATTAAAATAATAACATAAAAGAATGTAATTTGCATTTGTTTCAGATCTATAAGATAAATATTGGCAATTACGTTTTTCTGTATGCAATGGGATTAAAGTGATTTTAAGAAATGTACAATTTTACAACAACTTGCTTATTTGTGTATTAGTTTATTAGTGCAGTAATACTAGTAGTTTTTTGCTCATTATTTGATCTCAACATGAGAGAGTCACTAATCTAAGTGTTTTTATTTTTTTTTTCTTGGTTGTTGATGTACCTCGCTTTGAATGAGAATGAGCAACTTGGTATTTGATGATAGTTCCCAGCACTCCACCTACCACCAGCATAAGCACAGCTGGGATCTAAAATATCATGAGCTTTCCCACTACCCTGCATTTCTTTTAGGGTCTGTTTCTAATTCATCCCTCACTTATTTCTCACCTTCTCTTCTGATTACCGACACAGTGGGAATAAGAAAAAACGCTTGATTGATCGGCTCTCAGGACTGTGTTCAGTCAGTGTGACTATTCAAACTAAGCGTAGCACATTACAACTTTCGGTTTAAAGAGAACAAGCCCTAATCTCCATGTTTCTATGAGCCCTGCATTCAGTCTTTCTGTCAGCCTGTCCCTCTCCATTCAGCTCAGAGGGGGACGATTGGTCGGAATTGTAAGGCTGAATAAAAGCCATGTTTGGGCATTGCAGGGGCGCTTTCGGAGGCAAAATTCTATTTGAGGCTGGCATTTCTGTCAAGCACAACAGGGATTAGGTTTTAGGGAGCCTTGCTGATCCGACCACCAGGAGAGGAGAGAGGCGCTGCCTGTGTTTAGAGAGGCTGATTTGGGCTGCAGAGGTTGATATGGAACAGTAGTCACAGATGCTTAAATGCAAGACTGAAGGGGGCCCGCTCAGTATAATCACTAGCAGAAATGTTACACAACAGGGAAGAGACAGAGGATCATAGCTAGAATTCTGGGTAGATAGTTCTCTGTAGATGTCAGAATAATAATGTACACCTGATCATGAGAAAGATCTATGTGACGATTTGCATAAACAGAAACTCCTTAATGGTTATCTGATGGGATCTGTGATGGTTTCAAACTCAGTTTATTGCCCAGTTGAATTGAGGTTTTGTTAGAAGTCCTGGCAGGCAGTAAATCACACGGGCAGGTGGTAGTTTCACAAGCAATTTCTACATTTCATGTACTTCACTTGCCTCTATAATCAAGACATGGGTGAGCAGAACATTCACACTGTGTTGCCGCTTTCACAAAGTGACGTCAGTTTTGACGCATGTATTTCATTCGTCAGAATCCTGTGTTCAGAAACACCGCACTTGACCTTGTGCAATTTCTCTATGCATTCAGCTGTAAACTAATTCATGGTTTAAGATTTAATCTTTTTACAGATTTAAACAGATGTATTCGAACTCAAAAGTGTCCATTTTTTTGTTTTGGGTTTTATTTATTTAAAAGATTGGGATGTTCTTTGTCTTGCACAGTAATCTCATGCTAAAACTTGAATCGAGTTTAAAAAAACAGATGCAGTATACTCAGTATTTTAATAATTACTTCAAAAGAGACCAATTACGGTTTTGTTCATTTTACTTATGCAAAATGTGACCAAGTCATGTAACTTTTTTTGTATAATCAAATATTTAATGTGACCAATGCTAACAAAATGTGTGTAAATTCCATGTTTATTGGACATGTACTACCACTACAAGTGTGGTGGTATAAGTGTCACGATCAGCTAGAGGTGCCAGTCTCATTCTGGACGGCACTCCAGCTCTTCCTCAAATTTATGTGTCTTTTGCCCCATCTTATGTGCTCTGTGTTTATTTTGCCCTTGTAATCTTTGTTGTGTTTTCTTGTGCCATGTGCTCTATGTTTATTTACCTGTCAGCATCCTCATGTCTGCTCCTCGTTTGTAACCCTGCCCTCTCATCAGTGTTTCACTCCCTTCCAGCCGTGTTTTGTCCAGGTGTGTTTGATTAGTCTTTGTATAAATTCCATGCCCCATGTCCTGTATCTTTGTGAGTCGTTGATGTTGATAATGTTATGTTTCATGTCTGTGTGATTGTCTGGTTCAGCTCCTTTGTTCGTCTTAATAAATGTTCTTCCTAAGAGAATCCTGCCTTCCGAGTTTCCTTGTCGCCTCCGCTGAAGAGCGATCTTTTTTTTTTACAAAGTAAAGGTGGATCTTAATAAAATTTATTGTCGTGGGAAAAGTTCATTTATTTCAGTAATTCAACTCAAATTGAGAAACTCGTGTATTAAATAAATTCAGTGCACACAGACTGAAGTAGTTTAAGTCTTTGGTTCTTTAAACCCTTTAAGTGGTGAGTTTAAAATATTCCAGCGTTCCCCCTAGAGTGAGGTTTTTTTTTTTTAGGCAACCGTTATTTTAGAACGTTTGCCCTTACTGTTTCCATGGCGACGCATCTTGCTTGTCACATGACATACCACACAATAACACTGTATGACAGATCGCTATTATTTTCTTTTTTTTTTTATTTCAAATATTCACAAACTTGCTTACCGTGTCATGAACACTCTGATATTCTGAAATACAAATATATGTATATGAATGTGTTTTGTCGTTTAAACACTTCACTTTATCGTGATCTGTAACATGAGATGGGCGTCAACATGTTTGTTTGTGACGCAGTTCAGAGAGTCCCATCAGTCAGATTTACAGCAAGTAAATTCAGCAATTTATCTCGAAATACATGTAAGTAGGTGACTGGTGAACTGGGTGAAGAATAGAGTAAACTTTAGTTACACTATGTGTCTCTGATATGAATAAAACACATTGGCAAATTAAATTAGAATAGATTGTTATTGTTGCTTCCATAGACATATGTGTGTATTTTACAAGCTCTAAATGTATTGTTTTGCTAGTGCTTATGTGTATTTAAATGTCTGAAACCTAAAATATGCATTATGTGGTTAAGAACACTGTATAGTTGTGATAATATGACAAGCACAGTGCATGTTTCTCCCTGCTCAACGCACGAAAGCTCAGTCTGAATTTAACAGTTATGCATGTTACCGAACATTCTAAATCCCATATGTGGGACCGTACCGCTCAACATGTCAATTATGATGACAAGGCTCAGATCTAACAAAAACCCACCAGTTCATCAAATCAGAATTTGGTAATGCCAATTGGCTAATCAACGGTAAAGACCTGCAAATGTTTCCTGAGTTTTCAAAATGGTAGAAGACAATCGTTGACACTCTACACAAGGAGGGAAAGCCACAAACATTCATTGTTAAAGAAGCTGTCTGTTCACAGAGTGCTGTATCTCAGCATGTTAACAGACAGTTGAGTGGAAGGAAGAAGTGTGGAACAAAAAGATGCACAATCAACCGCGAGAACCGCAGCCAGCAAACTCGCCAGATCTGAACCCCATGGAGAATCTATGAGAAACAAGAGACCAAAAAGGCCACTGTCTAAGAAACCTGGGCTTCCATATCGCCTCAACAGTGCTACAAACTGATCACCTCCATGCCATGCCAAATTGAGGCAGTAATTAAAGCAAAAGGAGCCTATACCATATACAGGAAATGAACTTATGTTCCAGAAGGCCAAACATTCACTAAATATGTTTTTTTTTATTGGTCTTATGAAGTTTTCTAATTTGTTGTGATAGTAAATTGGTGGGTTTTTGTTCAATCCGAGCCTAAATCATCACAATTAAAATAACCACAGACTTAAACTACTTCATTCTGTGTGCAATTAATCTAATTTATCATTTATTTGATAAACGAGTTTCGTAATTTGAGTTGAATTACTGAAATAAATGAATTTTTCCACGATATTCTAATTAATTGAGACCCACATCTTCAATGGTGTTAACATGATATTTTAAAATGTGCCAAAATTGTATATACCACGTTAGGCTATTCTTTAAAGTTCTGCCATCTAAATATCATTCTATGTAAATATGGTGTGTGGTACTATGGTATTTATTATAGCACCATGATTTCACCTTCACATACCACCATAATAAAGGCTAAATATGATGATAAAGCAATAGATCTTAAAGGAGATACTTCAGTAAGCATTGCATGTCCATTCTTGTTGGATTCCCACTGCTACAGTGTTTCGTTTTCACTCCCCTGGACATCTAGAGTTGCTCGATCTTTGAGCTTTCTCAAAGTCTCGGACCACATCTAGCTCTGAAAATGCTTCTAGAGCAAAAGACACGACAAACACAGAGCCTGAACTCTGTCTCACCCCCTTCCACTCTCCCTTTCACCGGTACGCCTTGAGTACAGAGAGAGATGTATAATAGGTGCACAAGTGAATAGCTCTTTGACCCCCCCATGCCGCTGACAGTCTGTGCGCGTGTCTGTTGGTCTGAGAATGTGTGCGTTGAACTACGGCTGCACTCAGACTCTGTCATACAACAAGCCCACGCATTCCCTGCCCCTTTGCTGCATTTTAAATAAAGGGCATCTGGAGAGAGCAGTGACCTGTCAAAACCTCCACAAAGCCACACGTGTATGCAACAAACTGCGCAAGGCAACACTGCCACCAGCAGGAGTGTAAACGCAAAGCGGCTGCGAGTAATCCTACAATCTTTCAATAAGAAAAGATTCTGTTTTGCTGCAGGCAGTAGATTATCAGCTCTATGCTATGAAGGCGTACAATCTGTAAGTGGTAGGATAAAAGGATGAGGAGTGTATTAGCTCAGCGTCGGTACAGCAATATGTCACAGGAGTGTGTAAAGAGCATGATGGAATTGTGATAGACTAGGGAGGGAATGCTGAGAATACAAAGCAAAGGTGCTTGTAATATGATTTCACACAAACTACAGTTGAACACCGTAGGGGTTTGCAGCTTTTACTTTTGGTCTGCTGAACCATATAATAGCAGTTAACAGTATTACAATTTTAAATATTTTTATTTCCATAGGGAAGGTTAACGACCAGTCGACAGACACTAGAATGTCCCCCAGATCAGCTGTTTGGCTCAAATGCGAGTTAGAAGAGTTCCTCTGACTCCCATTAAAGGACACTCAGCCTGAATATACACTATATCAACCACATAGGTTTAAAGTTACCTGTGGGCAGGACCCTTTTGGATAATAAATCACATTCTTGGCAGAAGCTCAAGCAGATATCTAAGCAAACGGGCAGAATAAGGGTCTCAGAATGAGGTCTTTCATCAGATAGAGGTCTAAATGAAGGTTTGGGAGAATCTCGTTCATTTAATCCTGTTAATCAGAGCATCAAGAATAGCATTATTCATCTGCATGCGTTTGCAGAATTACCAGTCTGATTTATTTTGTCTTACTGTCTTTTTTAACTTCTGGTTTATACTCCCATCCCATTGCCAAAAGTAGCCCCCAGCCATCTTCTCTATCTTCCTTTACTTCCTGCTTTCCTTTTCCAGTCTTTTGACAGCTTTCTCTTTGATGTTGCAGCACCACATGGTCTCACATGCCTCCATTTCCCCGGAAGAGTGAGACACACTGCTGTGAGAGACAGAGACAAAAAGGGAGAAAGGAGGACGGTAGATGACACGTAGTAGAGATTATGCCAAATTGCAAGTTGACCAAGTCCAAGACTTTAAATTCCTACTCTGATTGTAGATCTGTAAATAGAAATTAAAATTGAGATTAGTCATGCATAACTGTTTTTTTTTTTTTTTTAGTTGGGTAAAGAGTGAGACAGACTAATTATACTGATTCTAATGCTTAGCAAACGCTAAGGAATAGATGGTGATTTTGCACCATTCTGGGTTACTGAATAACCAGCACTTAATTTTTGTCATGAGTCCTTAGGCAATCATAACATGACAGTGAAAATGCTTTAAAATGAATAAATGTCATGCGAATTTGCCGTAGAGTCAAAAGCAGTAGATAGTATCTGCTTTGGCAATGTAGACTGTCACACGTGAATTACAATGAGATCTTGGCAAGCAATGTGTTGCTCGATCATTAAAGGGATAATTCACCCAGAAATGAAAATGCTGCCATTATTTACTCACCTTGATGTTGTTCCAAACCTGTATGTTGCTGTCTTTTCATGTGATAAGCTCAAATAGGGTGATTTTAAATATCTGTGCACAACTTTGTTACACACACTGTCTGATTTGCTTAGTATTTAAACTTTGAAATCCATTTCATTTAGATTTTCTCTGAGTAACAGAATGAAATCTTTACTAATATTATCTTGCTATTTTAACTGCATATTTTTAATCTTTAAATTTTTTTTCTCTTAGTATTTTTAGGAGTCTCGAAATAAACCAAATCATTCACTTGTTTGACAGTTTGTAACGACGCTCATTGTGAGATGACAGCTTGAAGAGGAGATGATAGGTGTGCAGTCATTACTTCTGTCATCACACTGTAAATCCAAAGGTGTCCTGACACACGAAATATAAAGACATAAAGGCTACAAGACCCACAAAACAGCATCAGATAGCACTGTGATCCAGAAAACTCTTGAGACATGCTTGAAAAGATGTTTCTCCTTACATTTTACCAGTAGACAGGAAAAAAGCCTATAAATGTGTACAAACCACAAAATCAAGAAAGACACAGATTTTAAAGGCTTTGGTTGTAAATATATCCAAACTCAGAAATCGCTCTTCCACTGACCTTTTCGAGAATCTTGATTTTGACCCAAAAGAAATGAGTCTTTCTGCTGCATCAACTGTACTATCCCTCCACAAACATACTCTGCATAATAATCACGCAACGAGTATCATCAGCAATCAGCGGGGACATCATAGAGGAGCAGGCTGCTTTCCAGGTTGGAAGCCGAGTAGGCCGGTTCTTTGCACTCAAGATCAATCACAGAGCAATGCCCAGAGCAGCTAAGATGATACAAGCTGTAAATTTCAATGATTTCCAACAAGCCTCGATAGCATCTACCATGGCAGTCCCTGAAAGACTGCGGATCACTGGATATTTCATCGAATTGATGCCATTGGAAATTGCATCAACTTGAGGTCGAATCAGGAGATTCTCAAGGATGCACTGTGTGTTTGCACTCTATCAGAAGAGCAGACCGGCTCGCAATGGATTTATGTCAACATTCACAGAAGTTGCAAACATGATTCTCCACATCCAACTAGCATGCACTAGAGTGTGTTCAAATGTGCCAGTCAGCTTGAACATGCAGAAGAGCATCTGAAGGGCAGTGGATAAGGCGAGTGCACCCCTCTATCATTGCGAGAGGAAATTGGATGGCAGGGTGTGAGATGAGCCATTTTCCAGCCCAATTGCAACTCGGTGGCTACAAGGGCAGTGTGTCAGCGGCAGCAGGTAATCCTGGCTGGCTCTTCCTGCAGCATCAGGCATTATTCAAGGCTCTGGGGGTGCAGTCATTACCACAGTGCTAATGTCTTTCCTCTACTTCCTGGCCGCGGGCATTAAACATTAACATGCTCAGGGTGAGGCCCTGTTGTCGCTCTCCGTTTCTTTTATTGGGACTTTAGGCAAGCAGTTTCTTTATTTACCCTTCATTGATTCAGTTTACATTTTCAGACAGATGACACTCCAACATGCTTTGGGTAAGGCCTTATTGTCACTTTCCATTTCTTCTTCTTCATCTTTTACCCTGTAGTTTACTTAAGTGGTCAAAATTATTATAACACTATTTTCACCAGCTAAAGAGGGTTTTATTTCTATCTTCTGCTGAAGTGTGTCAGAAGAAAATATCAGTTTACATTTCCAAACATTCAAACTTTAAACACAGATGGTTACAACAAATGTTGATTTTGCCTAAACCTTTCAGCAGTACTTGTAGCTTTGCGGGTTAAATCCAGTTCTTCTATTTTAGTTTGTTGTTTGTCTTATGTCACTCCAGACAGACTGAAGGATGGTAAGATCAGATCTCTGTTTGGAGCACCGGCTGTTTTCAGACACTTTGTGCAAACAAAAACCTCACTGGATTATTACAATTAATAACAGATGTAAACTGATATTTCCACATTACAGCAAAACATAGAAATAAATTACTTAAAAACATTGTTTAGTTGCATGGTGAAAATAATAGTGTTCTAATAATTTTGGTCACCACTGCATTTACTCTCCACTTTTTACTTCCTGCATTTTCAAAAAGATCTGTCAATCTGGGGTGCGTTTCCTGAACAACGATGTAACTCACTGATAAACCAACATAGTACGATGCATTGTTTTTATGAACTAGCTATACACGACTGTTTCCCGAAAACGGTCGCATCTCTGTTGTTTGAACCACGTTAGTTCAACAACATAGGGCCATTGTTAATGACGTCAGACGCATGTCGTGAAGATATACCTTCTGCTATTAAACTGATAAGAGATCTCCAAGATGCAGCTGTATTGAACATGACACATATTGACTAATTTATTATTTTTGTTCACTGTCATTTTGC
>JAUCMU010000026.1:11130194-11145405 GCA_032275025.1 Enteromius treurensis | reverse complement strand
TTCTGGTTCTCGTCTGTTTGGGGGTGGGAGGAGCAGACGCGGGTTCCCTGTCCCGTCGTTTGTGCTGCCTTGTTGAGTGTAGCACTGAAAACTATATTTTACACAGTTTATTCTGTTTCTTTTCTTTTTTTTTCCTGAATCATTCGGTTCGTATGCGTACCAAACCCAAAGCCTCGTACCGAACGGTTCAACACGATTACGCGTATTGTTACACCCCTAGTAAATGTATATACAAAAATATACTATATATATTTTTTAATTTAAGTATCACTTTTAACAAAACCGTTAAATAATAGTTTTTCTATGATACTTAATAATTAATAATACTTATTTAGTATACTTATTTTAGTATATTTTAATACTTGCTTAGGTGTAGCCGAGTGAAGAAATATCTGTTACTCTTACTCTTAAACTTTAACTCAAACACTAATGAATGAAATCTAACAATTTTGTCAGTGGTTGATAACAGACATCATTTAGTCGGTTGTTTGGAGGTTTGTCCTAGTAATTTCATTTGTTCACTTGTAGTTTTCAAAATGAGAGCCAAATAAATAACTAAAATGTTAAAGAACTGAAAGTGAATAAAAACAATGCATTTTTAGCTTCTTTGTCCAAAACCACATTTTGAAATGTGTTTTGGTTAATCGCAGAGGAAAAGTAAATCCTTGTTATTTCTGTCATCCATTAACTTATATGTGGAAAATGAAGAGAAATAACAATAAGTTTGGCATTCAAATTTCAAATTTCACATTTCTTTAAAAAAGAACAAGAAATAAAGAATTACAAAATAAAATTGTGTATGGAAGCTATTCACAATATGGGTGCAGAAAATAAATATGTGTGCTGTGAAAACAACCACAACAATGAGGTTGATTAAAGCATGAAAGAGAGAATCTGTGGCTAGTCTCTATAGTTAATGCTGGTCAGTCGGGGAACAGGCAGACAAACCACGGGAAAGGAAAATTGAAATCAGCTACACTAATGACTCGTAGTTGCTGTGTCCGTTTCAGCGCATTCATTCGTTATTAAATTGATTGTCACAGTTAGCTGCTAGGCACTGTTGTTGGGCTTTCCTTTACAGTTCATTTCAAACACCGGTCATTAAACACAGCTAATTATGCAGAAATAATGAATGCTCATTTTAGAGTCAATAACTGCTGCGATATTCACTTGTCTTGTTTAGTTGCTGTCATCCAGAATCTCCTTCATGACAGTCACTCCCTAAGAATATCATCTCATAAGGTTTGACTGAAAATAAATATTTTTTAAATATATATGCTGTAAAAGAGTATTCTTCTTATCAGTTATGTTTATTAGGGTTGTACAGTATGTTACATGTAATGTTGTTAAATTAATTTTATTGTATATTTCAGTTTAATGGTGTTTAGTGTTTGTGTGAATGACACTGAACACCTTCTATGTATGTTCATATTTAAAAACAGTCAATTTGTTGACTCTTAAATGCAAATGATAACAGAGCTGTTGCTATATTTAAATATTTTACTTCATAAAAATTTTAGCATATCTTAACAATTTTATGCATTTCTTATGAGGTGTTTTTTTTTTTATGTTTGCTTGTGCTTTTATGATCTGTATGTTAAAAATCGCAAAGAAATGTACTACCGTTTTACTTTTTTTTTTTTTTTTTTTTGAAGGAAGGCAAAGGGCCACAATGCATTCTCTCCCAAGGCCGGGGTGCGTTTGGCTTGCTCTGCTGGTGACATTGGGACACTGGGCCCGGTGCACTTATTACATGCAGCGTGTGGTGTGCTCCACATCCTATTGAATATCCTTCTGTGCAATTTCAGGGGCGTCAGACAAGCTTGCCTGCATAAAGCAGAAGCAGCCTTTGACTGACGTTATCTGAGGCTAACACTGTTCCGCACTCTACAGACCGCTATTGAATTCCAACACCACTCGGTCCTTGCCATTTCGTCTGGTTTGATGATGTATAGCCAGTGTTGTGGTGGCATTTGTAATCATGAGCAAACAAACAATATCGCAGGTAATTGCGTTTGGTGAGTTGTGGAAATTTTGTACTCGTATACCCAGAGGCGCAGTAGCCAGCTTATGACTATTTGCTTAAAAGCTACATTTGTTTCGGTTAGGTTTCTCCATGCTCAGTGGTGAACAAGAGCAAACTGATATCTATCTGCATGATGGATTACTCTGTGTGTCTGTGGTTAAGCTACACTCTACACGTTTGAGTGAAAGATCAGATAGGAACTTCGGCCGTCTATGTAATAGGAAGGTTGATTGAATGTGTAAAGTTTTTAGAAGTGCCCGCTGATGGAAACGTGTCTTAGTGCAACTGGAAGTTCTGAAGAAGTGGTTGTTTTACACTGGAAACCCCAAGTGCCAACCCAACATCAAAATAGTTTACTGTGCAAAAGTCCAATTTTTTTTGTTGTTTGTGTTTTTCAAAGACATCGTTCATGCTAAAATAGGCTGCATTGTATTATACTGTAAATGTAAATACTGTAAAATAGTAATTTTGTGAAGTATTATTACAATTTTAAAGACATAATTTTATATTTTAATATAGTTTCATATGTAATGTATTCCCACAGCGGTAAAGCAGAATTTTCAGCTGCCAATGTAACATGGTCCTTCAGAAATCATTTTAATATGCTGTTTTGGTGCTTAAGAATCTCATTATCAATGTTGCTGGTGCAGCTTAAATTTTAATCTTAATTTTTCAATATTTGTTTTCCTCCTTAGGGATTCTTAAATTAATAGAAAGTGCGAGAGTATAGCATTAAGTTGAAATCTTTTGTAACATTATAACTGTATTCAATTTTGCTTGATTGATAAAGGTATTCATTTCTTCAAAAAGAAAAATAAATGAAATCTTATCCCAAAATTTTTCCCAAAAAGTATAATGATTCCCTTTCATGGGACCTTCATAATAAAATATTATGTATATGATAAAAAAACAAGGTTCTATGTTTAGTTTGTACAATATGTGTATAATTGCATACATTTATATTGTGGTATTTTGAAAATTAAATAATTGTCTTTTATTTTGTCACTATTCTGTAATCAATTTTTTTTTTATTATCCGTAAACATATGATTTTGAATTGATTTATACTCTTTCCACATACTTTTTACAGTAATAATATTTTGTTCCTAAGCTTTGACCATCCTACGAATACATTTTGTACAAATTATTCCCTCTATTTTTTCCCACAGACCTCCCTAAAACCCCGCTTACAAACCCCTGACATAGGCCGAATAGAAAATTTGACAAATTAATTAAAGTCTTCCTTAAAGACACAACCGCTGAGGATCTGAATAAAGCCTCAAAAAGGTAAAGCATTTCATCCTGCCTTTTAAAAGAATATATTTTACTACCCTAACCACACACAATTATACAGTTAGTTGCATTTTATTATTTTCATTTAGTATTGCTTTTCCCTGCTTTGTGAGACCCTATTAAAAAACACCTCCGGCCCCTTTGGGGTCACAACCCACCGGTTGAGAATCTATTCTCAAAGATTGCAAACAGCCTTGGGGTGCTCTCACAGGAGCAGGCTTGCATTATCCATTTAATTCCAGATACAGGTAATGCTTCATGAATGTCTAAACTAATAAATAAACAATGTCAACCGATGCAGTTTTACCTGATACTCCATTCCTTTCACTCGTTTGCATAATTGGGTTGTGTGACTGTGATATGCTCGCTGGAGGCTCAACTTCTATACATCCACATCAATATTATGCTGTTTAGCTTCATTTTTAACCGAAATTCACTAGCACAACGGAATACGTATCCAACGTGCAATGTGGCATTCTGTTCCCTGATGTCACCAAACATTCTGTTTGTAATTAAAGTCTAAATGGATGGCACTGCGGAACAACAAAGTCCTCATTTAAATCCTAACTAATGACATTGCAGTTAAGTGGACCCAGAGCCCCAAAGGTATCACAGCAGAAAAACCTCATTTTAAAAACGTGGATACTTCTGATGCTCTTTTCCTGGTGCTCGCCATTGAAATGCTTCTTATCTTCTGAGGTGGTATTAAGTGCATGCGGGGAACGTCAGACACACATTTCGGAGACAAAGCACAGCAGGTGCATCTGCAGGGCTAGACAAATCACTCCACAACAACGTGAAGACCAAAGAAGCGAGTTTAAACATACAATGACCGTGGGATATATGTGCACTTGCTGTTGGCTCTGAGGTATGAGCACTAAGCAGGCATCCTTTTGAGAATCCAATTACAGCTGAGGCACTTAATGGCTTTCGGTAGTTAAAAGTAAACATCAGATTCTGTCTGAATCTTTGAGGCGTTGGGCATTTCATTATACACAATGCTTCTCTTAGTACTAACTACGAATAATGAAAGGGAGGCTGGTGTGGTTTTGGAGGGAGGAATTTTATCTCTGAGTCCACGTTGTTTTTGTCTTTCTCATCCATAGTCTATAATTCATGATTGGAAATTAATGATTTATCGTGGTGGTCTGAAAATGTTTGTTTCAGCAGGGGCCAAACATTGATCCTTGGCATTGATCGTGCACCAAAGGTGTCAATTTCAATAGAGGAGATTCAGGCAGATGTCAGCTGGATTTTATTCTCTGAACAGAAATCTCTCACGCATGTAAAGATATTGCGTGGGGGGTTGGGGTTGTGGCATTTACAAGTGAACAGGGCTGTTTGAGGTCTGTTTAGCTCAATCACATGCATACATTCTGCAGCCAAAACAGAGTTCTGGACTGAAATCAAGTTTTTTAGTAATACTTAAAACCAGAGCAGTGTCCAAACACTGGGTCTTTTGGGACATATTCACATTTTGAATTCTGGATGTTTGCTACACCAACAAATATTCAGCATTCTGTCGGCTATATGTCTTCCCAATAGGCAGCTTTTTTCCCATGCTGGTCCAGGATAGTCAGAGCAGGTGATGGACTAGCTGATAGACAAACAGTTTTTTACCAAGAGAAGAAAAGATGATCGACTGGCGCTGTCTGCCTTCGGAAGTCAGCTGACCTAGGGTAGTCTGCTATAGATCAGATAAGAAGCTTGATATGGATGCCAGCATCCAAAACCCAACAATGCTGCTTTATTCAACAGGGATACCTATATGTTAAATCATTACTAATCTTATTTTATGGATTATTTAATATTGTATTACTCTTTTTCACAGTCTACTGGCTTTTTCTCAAAGATCTTTATATATATATATATATATATATATATATATATTCCTCTTTCTTTCTTTAGCACTTCTTTAACTTTATCAAGGTGTTAAATAATAAATCAGATGCTGACTGAAGGGCTCAAAAGGAGATCCTGGCCAGAGCTAATCAAAGCTTTATCTTTGTGAAGCTTCACTAGAAAAAGTGCATCAGGTTTGTAGTTGGCCCCTGGAGGTTAAAGTTTACGTTTCAGTTGATGTCAACCATGACTTAGTGAATGTTCACAAACAATGACTCATCTTGTGAAGAAAATGGATCATGTTTTTGTGCATTGCACAAACAGAGCTGTGCTATTCGTCGGGCCTTGAAATTACCATAAAGTTTGTCATTTTACTGGGAAATTGTGTGCATCATGTTTAGCTGTTACAATTTCTAAGCCATAATCTAAATGGGATGCAAGGTTAGAGCAGCACCAAGATTAATGCAGAGTTCACTTTTTTCAAGGCCGTACATCTATCTCATGTAGTTCACATTCAACCGTGATCTCAACCAAAATACTACATTAATTACAACAAAGCCTATTAATATACCTGAAAAAGAAGCATTGTTCTTCTGCATTAGATTACTATTAGTTTTCTGCATGCTAAAACAAACATACAGGGCTGAATTTTCCACATTATAAACAGGCCTATATAGAAATGGTCTCTATATGATAAGGCTTACATGACCAATGATTCAAGAACAAATTACATTTATCATTCAGCTATTATTTTAACAAATAGTTCAATCTTTCAGTATCATGGTATTTGAAATATGGACATTAGTATTCTCTTAATAACTCAGAATCTAGAATCTAATTAAGTTTTTATGAATCAAATCATGACAGGGAGGCCATCAGAATGAAACATTTGATCTTGGATTGGGTTCTATTTACAGCCAAACACAAGCCGATTTTTATAATGCTTTGGATCAAAATTGCATTTTTTGCGTTAAATATTATGCAAAATTGAATATAATAAACAAATCAATTTCCTTTAATAACTGAATGAAATTAAATGTCGTTGTGCAATATTCTTCTTGCACCCTGATCTGTTTTTTTACATGCTTGCCAAAACCAGGCATGAATGGCGGTCATTGCGTGGAGTGGAAGTCTGTGTTGCTTGTGCTTGTGCTGATAATAATGTCATTAGCTTCTCTAACACACGCTGGAATAGCTTGTTGTATCATCTCCCCACTTCTAATATGTTTTTCTAAGAAAAGTGCTGATAGTCAGTCTTATTACAGCCATTCTTCTGATGTGACTGAATGGATGTCAGCACTCCCTCATCACAGCAGCCAGACAGACGTGCTTATTTTCCCAACACTCGAGGCGGGGGATGGCGAGTCTGTCCACGCTAGTCCAGAGGTATTAATGGCGTTCATTTTGTGACCGGTTGCGTACATGACAGTTCATTTTCTGCATGGGCTCACAAAAGTCGATACCATCTTGTAAAGACAAATACCAGATAGCGCCTTCTCTAACTGATGCGGTTTTCAGAAGAAACATTAATCAAAGAGGTTGAATGTGGAGGTGCGCAGCCCGCCTAGTAAGTCTTTACGCATTAATAAAAGCAGCAGATGATCTATGAATGAATTCATTGCAGGTGCTGCCTTCATTATTGTTGCATGCTGCCAAGCGCCACAAGTGCCGGAGATGAAGGGGAAACTCTGCTGAGCCTCTGTGGAGCTTATTCCTTTGGAGAATTCCTACTGGTCAGAGTAATAGCCCACTGCAATGTTAATCTACATTCATGCTCGCTCTTAAAATGGATGGGCTTTTCATTTTCTATACCTGTGAATTCATTTGAAATCCCGCAAATTTAATGGCTGGAAGAAATACCTGACGTGTAGAATGGATAATCATTTTCACAGGGCAAAATACCTATCTGCAATTTAGACAGCCTCCATCTGTCTCGACTTATGGCTGTAGAAAGGCTAAATGAGATTTCATATTTCAGGTAATCAACAACAAGACATAGTTACTAATGACTAATGTTACACATAGAGATATGCTGTCTCCAAACTTTAAGGCAGCATCCTAACTGAAATGTCCCATTAATGACGGATTCAAGCATTGCTCTACATAGCCTGATTTGTGTGAGGAGCACTATTTGCATGATGTATGGCACCGCTTTCGATGGTGCTAAAGTAATGATGTCTAAATAGGCAGAAAAACAAGTAGTACAGTTACGGGAATACTGGTCAATTTAGAATTAGATTATTCTATTTTGATTACTTCTTTTACCATTGTTTGTTTCTATCTATCTAGCCATTCATCATCTGTTTGTAACAAGGTTGGTATATTGCATTATTATTATTTTTTTTGTAATTCTGTTTTTGTACCATCTCATGGCAGTTCATACATATTTTGCGAGATGGCTAAATCGTAGAAATTCATACGATTTTTGCTAAATCGTACATATTGTAGGAGTTGCCAATTCGAATGAATTTGTACGAACGACCTACACCTAACCCCGCCCCTTTTGCTGCAGAACTTTAAGTAAAAGGACTTGCTAATTATTAGTTACAATATTATAAAATCCCTTTTCGTTTTAGATGCAACATAAAGCTTTTATAAGCAGTGGGCAGCCATTGCTTTGGCGCCCGGGGAGCAGTTGGAAGAACGTTCCTTGCTCAAGGGTCTCACCTCAGTCATAGTATTGAGGGTGTAAAGAGTGCTGGATATTCACTCCCACCACCCACAATCCCTGCCGGACCTGGGACTCGAACCCACGACCTTTGGGTTACAAGTCCGACTCCCTATACTTCTGAATCCAGTTCTTTTTCAGCTTTTTGAAGCCGCATTGTTTAAAATGTTAATTTATTCCTTTATTGTTTTATTCATGAAACTTACCCACACCCAAGTGTTTATAAAAAGAATGTATGGATTTTTAATAAAGTATTTTTCGTTTACAAGCAAAAACCCTGTTCTTTCTTTAGATTTTTTGTATATTTAGATATTCTTTTAACTATATGTAAAATATAAAAATATACACATGACTAAATAGGGACATATAGTACACTTAAAGTATAAGGTAAGGTTCACTTAAAGAAAACCTACGAGTACACTTGAATTATAAAACTATTAAACTATTAGATTACTGAGACTATACTTCAAAGTGTATTAAACACAAGTATTTAATTAGTAAACTAGTTGTATAAGACCTGCCTAGAGCTGATTTGGGGCCATTGATTCATTTTATTTTTTTTATTGGAGAAGCATTAAAATTAATCAAAGGTAACAGTAGAGCCATTTGTATTGTTACTAAAAATTGCTGTTTCAAACAAATGAAATGAAAATGAAAAAAGTGTCACAGTTCCAAAAAATATTAAGCAGCACAACTGTTTTCAACACTATATGAGAAATGTGTCTTGAGCATATTAGAATAATTTCTAAACAATAATATGACACTGAAAACTAAATGAGCCTTACTAATCAGCTTTGCCAGTTTAAATACAAAAATAGGAAACAGTCCGTTAACCAAATTGCATCTGTACATGCACACAAACACAAATCTTTCTCAAAGGCAAAATTTGCAGCACTTTTCATAGCGTTGGTTAAAATGAATTGAAAGTGAAGAGCCAGGTGAGAGGGAAAAATATAGAGCTTTTCCAGGAGAAAAGCAGAGCTACAATAAAACTTTGATATTCTGGATCAATAACTTGAAACAAGCTGGCATCTCAGCACCACTCTCGGCTGAAGCATAATGGGCAATTTAAGGATTTGCTATTTTTTAGTCATCTTCCTGTTTTTCTTTCCTTAAGTAAAAAGTTTTTCTTCACTGAGTAAAATGTCCGACATTATGTAGCTGTTTTCCTTGCTAAAGTTTTGAGTCTGCTATGCTAAAGAAGATTCTTTTTTGATTTCCTATAAATGGACAAAGACAGCTGCAGACGTAGCATAAGAGATGTCATTAACAGCATGTGCACTTATCTACAATAACTGACAAGCACTCTATTTTCCCCATCATCCATATGCTCAAGCACACTGACTATAACTATTGTAGCATCTGTTATTTACAAGCACGTATTTTGTGTTGTTAGCCAGCGAGTCAAATATGAGAAAGCTAGAAGCTGTGGTTTAATTTGTCTGTTGTTCAGTGAAGTAGACTCTGTCACCAAGCTGATACAGGCGGTAAGGTTTCTTTGGGTTTTTCATCCTTAAGATTAGTGTCCTGGCTATCTGCAAAGTAACAATCTTCCCGGGGTTCAGTAGAACAAGGACGTTTAAAAAGTCTATGATGTGAGTGAGCTTGAGCACACAGGAATGTTTTCTGAATGCTCACATTACCATGGCAATTCAAAAGACGTGCATGTGCGTCTTTAGATCTTTCAAGAAGCCCACTGAGCAAAAAGCTATGTATGACAGTGTTGTTATGACGATGAGTCATCAAATGATTTAAAAGATGTCTGAGGACATACTTTAAAGGAATTAGAAGGTGACATCAAACAGCTTCCTAATAACCATTTTACTGAGATTAGTATTAATATTTGTCATGAAGACTGCCACTGGCCTTGATGTTTTCACTCTGGGATAAGGATTGGTATTATACTCTTAATAATTATTTTAAGTAGTTTTCTGAAGTAAAAACTGAAGAATGTTTTGCAAACATCAAAAATTTAAACTTATTTTTCGCTCTTTTCCATACATTTTTGGACAGTTAAAACCAAATTTTACAACCCAGGCTCATCGGAACTACATGCCTCTACAGACATTTCTGCAAGCCCGTAATAATGTACCTTTCCAACCTGACCTCACGGCAACTCGTACATATTTTACGAGGTGGCTAATTTGTACTAATTCGTACGACCTCACTCGTACAAATTCATACAATTTCTTCTAAATCATACGTATTTTCCGAGTTGCCAATTGTTATAAATTTGTACGAATTACTTAAACCTAACTCCGCCCCTTAACCTACCCGTCACAAGGTTTCAGACAAATTGTACAAAATCATACGAGTGAGGTCATATGAATAAGGACAAATTAGCAATCTCGTTAAATATGTACGAATTGCATATGCACGTGTGGTCAGGTTAACCTTACTCCCCATTTCGCGGGAATTTCAAAATGAAATGCCCATATAGTGGCGCTAAAACATACATTTAAAACGTGAAGGTGGAATGATTTTATTATGTTGGTACAGGTATTTTAATTATGCTGCTTTAGGTATGTTTTCAGCCATTACGAATTCAAATATCCATTGAGTGTCAGCAAAGAATAATGCTCTATCATGTTGGAAATATCCCCTACAACTAACCCAAATCTAAACTTACCCGATAATATTAACAAATGCAAAAGTAACGTAAAAACATATTCGCTGATGCAGTCATGCTATTTTAACTTCCTTATGCCAATTTGAGCTATTTTGTTGAACCGTTTTACACAGGATTTAAACCAGAGCATTCACAGCCTAAATGCAATGTAGTATCACGTGAGCTATAGTAAACCTACTGAACTTAAAAACTCATACACATGAAGCCGCACATGTAATGACAATGTTCAAATGTATCAGTTTTCAAATCGTGCAGGATGTTAAAATTGTTTTAAAATCATAATAAACAATTAAAAGTGCAAAAATTTGCCTTTATTAATTAAAAATGTATGTGTATGTCATACATTTGTGTTAAAATGAATAAAAGTTGTGGGAGTTTTACTTTAGTGTTCATTTATACTGGAAACTGCA
This sequence comes from Enteromius treurensis, assembly GCA_032275025.1. Classification (NCBI taxonomy): domain Eukaryota; kingdom Metazoa; phylum Chordata; class Actinopteri; order Cypriniformes; family Cyprinidae; genus Enteromius; species Enteromius treurensis. The sequence continues at coordinate 11,134,538 of JAUCMU010000026.1, read as the reverse complement.
GCATTTCGTATGTATAGGTACATTTTTCAGCTTTGTAGAAGTGTATGAAGAGCCACATATTTTCAATGAGCCTAGGTTGAAATTTGCACAGGATATAGTAATTGCTCATTTCAGGGAAAGAGTAACTTGCAATATTGGCTTGATGGATGTTAATGGACATAAGACCTCACAAGTCTATATGATCTGTTCTGCTAAAGCCAAAAGATGCACTGTATACTCTTCTGACTATAATTGCTGTTGACGTGATACCCTCAGTGAACCAGCATCTGTACCATTGAGTGACTAATCTCGCCACTCTAACCTTATCACTCTGATAACCTGTAGTGTATCAGATCCAACCCCAGGCCACTATCTGTCCACAGCAATAGCCTAATATTCCACGGCCCAATATGTTATCCCGCAGCTGCTGGGCGGGAGGCCTGATTTGGAACGTAATGAAATAGTGATAAGAGTTCTTTATTATATCTCTACTGGCTGTTACCACTCAGAAGAGCCTGGCATAATTAATGACAAGAGGAGAGATGAATCAGAGGGGGCGAGAAAAGGGAAAAAGAGAGTTTATCAGAAAGAGGAGTTTCCTAATCTCCCACAAATTGACAGTGAGCTACAATTGGCCTGTCACAGAGAAATGGACATAATCAGGAGACAGACAGTTTAATGTGTTGTGTCATTATTCTTTAGTTGTCTCCAATTTTCATCTTGTGTACATGCTTGACTCAGTCGATGATAGATTTAAAGGAATATTCCCAGGTTTGGTACCAATTACCAAATTGTTGATTACAACAAAAAATCATTTATACTTGTCCTGCTTTTCCTTAAAAAGCAAATATGTGAGACACTCACAATGGAAGTAATTGGGGCAAAATAGATATTTAAAAAAGAAATGTGAAGTATTTAATTTTATAAAAGCACAAATCTGCTAAAATTTGTATTTCTTTGAAGCAGTTAAAAAAAAACTGTTGTTATTTTAGAGTTTGTAGAATGTAAATTGAATTAGATAACTTCACGCCTGTAAGCTAAGTTAGTAAAGTTGTAAATACCTCACTGTACCCAAAATTTTTTTTCCTTTTTTTAGGAGAAGGAAGTACAAGTCAACATCAACATTATCCTTTAAGTGCTGTAGATCAAGCTTAATTTGTACTAAACTCAGGATATCCCTATGAAAGAGAGGGCTAATACTATCTTTTTTTGTGTTAATGTGTCGCTTTTAAGTGTCCAGTCATAAAATGAAAAGCGCCATACGTCAAACTAAAGGGCCTTTGTTAATGGACCAAACGACACGGGGCGTCATTTTTTCCAAGACCTGAAGCCTTTCGGTCTAAGTCACAATGCCGTTTGGTCCATTGACAAAGGCCTTTTAGGCATGACGCATTTTCATTTTATGACTGAGGTCTGAGGATGTCCCAAAATGTACACCGTACAAGTGGAATATCCTGTGGCATAATGGCAGCAAAACTTAGACAGCTGTCAGGAGAAAGCACTGTGCAAGCAGGATTTTTTCTCAAATCTTTTGGGAACCGTTTGAATATGACAGTTAGCCACAGGGCACGGCAAAACCTTTCCCTAACCTACAGAGAAGTAAACGCACACTAGTCACACCATGTTGTTTCCTCTCGTGATATTTTTGCATAAACAGGTCCGCAGGCTGCTGGCTCTTTCAGAAGCCTGTATTGGTTCATAGAACCGGTTATCACGACCACTATCCTCCTCCTGTCTAAGCACGGGTATTTATATGGAGCCAGGTGAGCGTGTGACCAAGGGCTCTTTGAACCCCATAATGTCTTATCATCACATCAAGGGACTTTATGTCTGAATTATGACTTATTGAGGGTGAAAATGCCTTCCCTGGTGAAAATTTCCACAAGGCTTTGCAAGATACTCACACAATCATGCAGAAAGTATCTATTTTTGTGTCACACACACCTCTGGGAAGCCTTTGGATATGTGTGATAACTGTTATCGTATGCGACAAGCTGCTTCAAATGTGCTAGTAATACAAGTGAATCTGTACAAACCAGTTCTGGGGAGTATCAAAACAAACATATAGCAATGGTAGTTGCTTTAAAAGCTTTTTTTTTTTCTATATTTTCTCTGACAATAGTTTTGCTGTTTTTCAATGCACATTTACAATTCAGGCAATGGAGGCAATAAACTATCCTTCTTTTCTGTCATACTGTGTTCCATTGCAAGCCTGATTCATTCTAGTAAATCAGATGGTTCATGTAAACTAAATTATTTATAGAAGTTTTCACTTTAATTAAGATTAATATAAAAAAAAATACACACTATCGTTCACTAGTTTGGGGTCAGTATGTACAATATTTGTTGTTATTCATGCATTAAATCCATTTATGATGCTACATAAAATATTGATTTATGAAATTAAATCACAGTTTTCACAAAGATATTAAGCAGAACAACTGTTTTCCCCAAATCATATACAATAATTTCTAAAGAATCATGTGACACTGAAGACTTGCTGATTAAAATTAAAATTTGAATAAGTATAAAATTAAAGAATGTTAAAATAAACTAATATTCATGCGGTCTTCACAAGTGTTCCATGTCCTTCAAAAATATAAAAAAATCTTAAAGACACCAAACATTTGAACAGTACTTTATATATGATTTAATTAATAAATCCAGAGTAAATCGTAAAATAATATGATTAAAATCTGAATACCCATAAATGCAGTGAAATTTATGCGGCAGGTTCTGCAATTGTTTGGGGAAAAACTTGCTGTCCAGTAATTATATGCCTAGATTAGCCCCACCCCTTTGCCCCTTTCATTCCCAACCATAATCATCATCCACTACCATCCAGCTCTTACTGTGTAGCAATCCATTCCCTGGCTAATGCACTGACTGGTTAAAAGATTCTGACTGTGACAGGATTTTCAGCAGATGGCAGTTACACTGCATTTGTGCAGCAGTGCATGGAGGAGCTGCAGGGTCTTGGATAATGGCTGATGCGAGTGCCAAACACCACTAGTCTGGCACAGACGAGGTGCCGGTGTGATCTCAATCATAGCACAGGACAGCTGGCTCTGACTAGACAAGCACAGATGCCTGTAAGCACTGATCTGATGTCACATCAGACTGAAGCTCTCACAGCTGGCCTCTGCATTGACGTGGAGCTCATTCCAGGCATTAACGCGATTGCATATCACCTCCATCATAGACAGGATAGGCTTTAAGGAATTTATCTCTAAACAAGGTTTATGTTGCCTCCATCAACTTCTTTGTGACATGCCAAATAAAACCTGCATGCTAAGTTAAAAGGTGATGTGTTAAAAAGGTAAAAGTGCCTTCTTGATATGCAGAGACAATAATATGCCATCTGTATGCTGATTTCCCTGCAAAGTGTAAACAGTGTGGCTTTGTTTGTTCAATAATCCCGACCAGCCTGACATAGCAACATCGCCTCGGCCAATGGAGTGAGTTTGGGGGCGGGTTTTCTGTTTAAATAGATATAATCAGTTTTATATTCAAAAAATGTGGGTGGGAACTTAAGCAGATCTGATTGTTAACTTGTAGTTGCTTGTGGGGAAAAAAGGGCAGAACTAGATTATTCAAAATTTAGTATTGAAATTTTTTTTTAATTTTTTTTTCATATTAAACACTTGCACGCATTAATTGCTCACAGTAAGATTATATAAGAATATATAAATATATGTGTGTGTATATATACAGTGGGTACGGAAACTATTCAGACCCCCTTACATTTTTCACTCTTTGTTATATTGCAGCCATTTGCTAAAATCATTTTGCAGATTGAGGCCACATTTACACATAGCTGAGTATTTAGAGAAAGAAATATTTTCTCCTCTCCGTTTTCAGTAATAACATTGTGTACACAACATTGTTTTCAAAAAAACTTGTCATTTATATCAACCCACATAAATACCTATGCCAAACCTACGGGCGGCAGTATAGGGAAAAGAATAAAGCCATGCAAGCCAAACAGCATCCATGATAATCCTGATTTACAATGAGCCATAGCCAAAAAAATCATCTAGTTGCTAAAACCTAGTTTCTCCCAGTTGACATGGCAACACATAAGCAGCGTTATCAGAAATCTCCACTTTGGCTGGAGTTTTTAGAAATAATAATTTTCTGTGATAAAAGCAGGGTTTTCGTGTAAATAAGAGGCCAAACCGCAGGGAAAATCTGCGTCTTCCCTTTGTGTAAACGGGGCCTTATTAAAAAAGAAAAAGTGAAATATCACATGGTCCTAAGTATTCAGACCCTTTGCTGTGACACTCATATATTGAACTCAGGTGCTGTCCATTTCTTCTGATCATCCTTGAGATGGTTCTACACCTTCATTTGAGTCCAGCTGTG
>JAUCMU010000026.1:11107329-11120841 GCA_032275025.1 Enteromius treurensis | reverse complement strand
TTTTAAGACCAAACAATGGCAATGATGTATTTTAAGATATCTCAGAGCAAGCCTTTTCCAGTTTACACAGCTCTTGACATTTATTTTAATTTAGGACTAGTCTTAAACCCTGTTCGGGAAACTGCCCCTTAAAGATTTTGGCTTAACAATTTTTTTATAAATTTTAGCATTTATTATCAACATTTAGAACAGTTGCTGCTGCTTAATATTTTGTGGAAAAAAAATTCAGGGTTCTTTGGTGAAGAGAATGTTTGAAAGAACCAAGTTTTTTTTACACTTTTGATCAGTTTAATGCATTCTTGCTGAATGAAAGTATTGAATTTTTGTATGTATGAATGTATTGAATCGAATGTTCTCTAGAACAAGTTAGTACTTACTAGTCCTTATTTTGCCTTCACTGACTCCTGCTCTTTATCTCCAACAGCAACGTAATCCTGAGGTGCGGCATGTGGATCTGGAGATTTTATAATGTCAGGACACTTTGCAGAATGGAGCAGAAGGAAAACTAATCAAACCTTGAGTGACCATGAGCGCCCCATTCTCTCCAACCAGCCAATCAGCTGAGGTCTTATGTTACATCTGTCCCACATCAAGCAAGCACTAACCTGGTTTCAGTAGCTGATAAAATAGCAAAACCATAGCCACTACAGAGAGGACTCCAGCTGGATAGAGACAAGGCTAATAAAGGATTATTTTACAGTCATTAGCTTTTCAGAGTTGTGGTAGTTGGTACCATCAGAGCTTTGAAATCATGTCCATGGGTTGTAAAATGACCAGTCTTACTTCATTTTTCACAATTTGCATGCAAAGCAGCATAAACACTCATGTTTTAGGACAGCTCTTGCACAACAAAGTATCAGTAAAAAGGATTTAACCACAAATAGTTAAATTAAAGGGGAAAGCATCCATTCTGCTGAACGAAAGCACTGGTTTATATTATATGTAAAAAGTTTCCCATGTTACTCCATTGTTATTTAGATGCGCAGAGATGATGGCATATTCAATAGATGCCATTGTCAGTGAGTGAAGTAAGCTGATTTATTAAATAGTCATTAATGTGAGTTACAAAAATGAAGAGTAATTGTAATCTACAATTACAATTGTAAAATCGTAATCTACTTTTTTTATTCCAGTTTAAATTCAGATTCCTTAATTACACTTATTTAAAATATTACTAATAGCAGATGTTATCCATATTTATCAGCAATGAAAGAACTGTAGAACCAGATTTATTACAACAGGTGCCCACTTTAGACCCCCTCAAGTGATCCTACCTATACTAAAAGGACTAATGTCATTATGCTGTTTCGGGACTGTTCATCTGTAATTTAGTGTGACTGAATGCAGAAAGCAATTGTAGGTCCAAAAACAGCTCTGTTACTAAAGTCGTTGGTGGCATTGTTGTGCTGCTAACCTAGTTTGTGAACACTAGCGCATGTGTTTTCCCATTGTAAATATTCCTGACTATGAAACACTCGTATTTTGATATCTGAAAAAAGAAGCATTCAGTCCATTGAAATACCCCTAGTACACATAAAAACAGTATATTTTGTGGTAGTTACCTGCTAAGTAATGTTTTTAAACATTGTGAAATTTGCCCATAGGAACAGTCAGACATATAATGCAGGTTGGATGAACATATTCAAGGATGGTTAGCAAGTATGAAGTTTGGAAATGAGTTATGCAAAAGGCTATATATTTTAAATGTTTATTTGACGTTTATTTTGTTCGATTTTTGAGCTGTTTGGAGCTACTGAAGAAAAATTATGAATAAATTGCAATTAATTTATTAAACCACTGAATATTAATCTCTTTTTTTTTTTTAAAGAATTAATGTTTTCATTCCACGAATTATTATTATTTTCTAGTTCTTTTAATTTATAATATTTAGAACTATCATTGTACATTATTTTGGGGTAAATAAATGCAGCCTTGGTGGGCATAAGAGACCTTTTCAAACATTTCTTTACATATATTCCTTGTTGAACATAGCTCTTCAAAAATGTCAATGTCAATGTCATTGGCTAGTACACTCATCATAGCCTTTCATGTTGATTGTCTCAGATGTATTTCTGCACGTTTGAGCTGCAGCCTACAACAGGGTTTCTCAAAATAGACCCATAAAGATTTTGCGCACCTAATGCGCCGCATCGCATCGGATTCTATATGGTCAATGGCAGCCGTGATTTCAGTTTGCGGTGTGCATGCATCTACATCAGCAGGGACATTGTACATAGGCTGTGGCTCAAATTCTAGCGAGCAGCCTACCTAGACGACATATGTGAACGCTTGACTCGGTGGCGCCCAACGCGTCCCGAAACGCTGTCTAGGCAGGACGCGCACTAGGGTTTGGGACACCGCCGCGGAGGGACATGAGAAACGTGTGGCGCATCTGTGATGGTGATCATGAAGAAAGGTAGAGATCACCGCCGCGGCTGAACATCGGGTTTCTTCCCGGACTGAGGGTTTTTGATCTTTCTGTCGAGGTAAAATGTGTCTTTTCTTTTGGTCTGATGACTAATATTTTCTCGATAGATTGTAAAGGAACGGTTTTAATGAGATTGCTTATATATCAAAATAAATCAATGATTTTGATTTTGCGAAGGTTCATTGAAATCTGTCGAGTTCGCTTTTTTAAATTCGCTATTTGTTTGTAACAAGTCAACACGATACATTTGTGCTTTGTTCACAATATATCAGATATGTAATATCTAAAATATTGTTTTAGTATTGCTTTTTTTTTTTGCTGCAGTTTAACCGTGATATACATCCAGTTTCTGCATACCAGCCCGTTTGGATTGTTTTTATAGAATGTCGATATTTGATATTCGTGTGAATTTTCCTATTGTTATTGATGTTTGTCAGAGCAAACACACCAATAGGGGGCGCTATCGGCCTTGTCTTGATGGCCACGTCCGCCAGCTCTATTAATTCAGCAGTAATGGAAGCATTACACTATATTTATCTGTTAATTTACCTTTCAGAATTGTCATTTATCTAACCTTAGTGTGACACTGGCTGCTGCACCTGGAAAACTCAACGAGCTGCCTACCTTGATTGCATTATGAGGCATCTTACAATGATGTCCAGAAGTGCTGCTGCTGCCTTTCACTAGGTTCTCAGAGACTGCCAGTGGTGTTATTACGTACCCTCAGTAGACATCAAGAACAGATGCTTTACTCTGAGCTTTGAGCCTCTTTACAATGCTGCCTTGTAGACCCAGAATCAAGCAGCATTGTACAGGGCTATGAAAGCACAGAGACACACTTCCATATCAGCCCGGCTGTTTGTGAAGGATTTCTGCCAACCTCCATTATATGTGTGATTTATTCTATTCTGTTTTTTTCTTCTTTTTTTTCTTTTTTGTATTATTGCTATGCACTTGATTTCCACTTCTTTCAATTATTAATTGATTTTGACGCTTTGTTTAATCAACCCTGTAACTGAACTGAAATGTGATATCATTCAAATACAAACATTAGGTCATCTTTCAATGTCATGCAATTTGATTCCTTCAAAAGTTTGAATAATTAAATATAACCTACGTAACTACATCCTTAACTGGCTGGAAAATAATTAAACTAATATTTAATAGAAACACTTAAATAAATAATATTTCTTTAAGAAATGTTATTTAATTATTTTTATATAAATATTTAAAATAAATAAAAATAAATATTACTGTTATTAATTAGTTATTACTTGTTTGTGGTTTAGTCCTGTGTTTGATTTTCCGTTGTAGGTCAACTGTTTTGATGTCCACCAGATAATGCTTTGAATTTTGTCTCGTGCTGGGATCATAAGGTTCAGAAAGATGATATGTCTCTCTGAACTACTAGTTAATTTACCTAATTGCTATATTTATTTACAGTGACAGACAGTATCCATGCTGTCCGATTAGGTAATGTTGCCAGACATCTGTTGGCATGTGACATAAAACAATCCCTGTGCTGTAATAATAAATTATTATTAGATAGCAAATATGGTAAAAACTACATCTGTAGACATGTTATTGAGTTTTCTAAAAAAAAAAACTGTTTATTCACAAATAGCAGTTTGTTCTGCGTCTCTTGTTTTATACATGGCTTGTGGGGTGGTGCTGGGAACAGTTTTGCAGGCACTTGAAGAGGATCTTAGTGCGAACAGCTGGAGCAGGGCTGGAGACCGTTCTCGTTGCACGCTGTGCACTTCAGGGCTTTGAAGGAGTCGGTGAAGCAGTTGCGAAACACTGACATTTTGCTGCCATGGCACATAGGGCACGGGACAAAGGCATATCCCCCACACGTCTGGCATGTGTCGGGGTGCTGAACCCTCTACATCAGACAGAGTAACAGACAATTGTGAGTGGATTTCAATGAAACAATTGACCCATACTTTCTCTTCGTGATGCAATCTGAGTGATGCTTTATTTATTTGATCTAGTCAAACTTGTATTTGTTGGGCACACTGTTTATGTAAATGCACAATCATATTTTGAATTTGCTTTGTATTTTGTTTTGCTTTGCAAAACAATTGTTGGGACCCAATCTGTAAAAGGTCAACCCAATCTCACAGCAAGATGGAACTATTTGCATAGTGGTCATTTCATAGGTATGTATAGGTATGTAAGTGATATGGCTTACAAATTTGTAAAATGTAGAACAGTTACTCAGTTTCCTCAGGACTGTGTTAAAATTGTTGGCATTCGTCATGTTTGAGAAACCACTGTATAACAAATTGTGCCTGCCAAATGCATAAATGTAATATAAGTAATATTAATCACTGATATATAATGCAGTCTATGTTTAAAGAGTGGGAACTGTAATAATAAACTTTTCTTGTCACAAGTGGTTCTTTTTCCTTTTACACAATAAACAATGATAATAAACCAGATTTGACTTAGACTTTAATTGAGCAATTGATAGGAAAAGGTTAAAATATATATATTTATATATATGGATTATTCAACACTTTTAAAAAAACAATGTTATATATCTATATATATATGTGTGTGTGTGTGTGTGTGTGTGTGTGTAATTAGTGGAAAATGGTTCTTATTATTAAAAGTTCTTTCCGCTAAAAAATACAGTTAATCCAGTAAGGATAAAGTTCTTCATTTGGCATTGCAGCAAAAAATATCAATATTTACCTCTATTTTGTTGAGGAGATCCTGAAGCTCCCCTAATTCATTCATTGCAAGTATTTTCTCTGCACCCTGAATGTGCAAAACATATACAAATCATTATTCAGTGTTCAAGCATAAGCATTTTGGCTTTAAATATAGCGTAAATTTGAAACAGATGTGGAGCATTAGTGTGAACACTGACCCCTAGGTAGTGTCCATCAATGAAGACCACAGGCAGTGAGGGAGGTTCTCCCACCCGCTTGCAGCGCGTCTCCAGTTCCTTCCCATATTCACTGTCCAAAGCAATGTTCTTCTCTATGAACTTCACCCTGTGGTTCTGAAAGATCTTTCGGACCAGTTCGCATCTCTCAAATGTAGTCCTGACCACTCGAAAACTGGTGGTGTAGATTACAATTCGCCCGAACTCCAGGGTCAGTTCAGGCTGAGAGGGCCAAAGAAAACATAGAAGTCTGGCATTACTTTCACAGTATTCAATCTAATCGTGACACTTAATCACTTGCTTTCAACAGGAAGCAAATGCGTTTGCAGCAAAATCTTCAGAAATGAGAACAAATCAGTTTAATATACTGCATTTGAAAAGTACCCTTTTATCTATAATTGAAAAGCCCCAAAAAAATGTTGTTTGTGTTTTCTAAGTTTGCACAAGGCTTGCAGCAGCTTCTGCAGGTAATACGAGGCAGCCGGCAGCATCTATTGATTTTGTGAGTCACTGTTCTTGAGATTGACCTCCAGCATCCTTTCTTAGAAGAACAGCTCTCATGAAGTGTGAAGATGTTTTTCTTAGCATAGAGCAAAAATAGACTCAACCTTCACACATTTTGAAATGAGACTAGAGGATAGACTTGGAACTCTGGCATTTAGTAAGTACATAGTTAGGCTGATGTGGTATATACAAGCAACTTAAATAAATGTTTCTAGTTGAGGACAATTGTACTAATCGTCAAATTCCAAGCTGCAGCATTGTGTCAGCCAGGTATGAACATGAGTCAGCTTTTATGAAGCGCCAATAAAACGGCAGTAATGCTATTACCGTGCACTTATTGTCAGTCTAATGAATCTCACCATCCTTATCTGACATCAAGCAGCTCATAAAAAGTTTATATACTTGCTGTATTGACATACTTAAAATATGCTGACAAAGATGGTGGTGGATTTTACTCTTAGGCCATCTTGGATAAACATGATACGGTGTTACAGTGATACATTACACACCAAAACTCAAAGGGTCTTCTAAAAATAAATAAATGCATTTACTAACATTCTAAGTTATAAACTAATATTCTTTCACTAATCTTATTAGAATTTTAGTTATCCGGTCTTTAATAATGTTTTCAAAATGTTTGCACAAGTATATTTATTTACGAATGTTTCATTTGGATGCTTGTGTAAGGATTTTTCACTTCGCAATCTTCAGTAACATAATGTTTGCAAAATAATAAAATGGTAAATTCCTTTAACAAGAAAAACTTTAGTTTTTTAAAGCATTAGTTTACCCAGAAATGAAAGTTTTGTCATGAATTAGTCACCGTGTCGTTTCAAACCTGTAAGACCTTCATTCATCTTCAGAACACAAGTTAAGATACTTTGATGAAATCCAAGAACGTTCTGACCCTCCACAGCAACACAACTGAAATATTCCCAGGTCCAGAGACATAAATAGTCCATGTGACATCAGTGGTTTAACTGTAATTTTATGAAGCTATAAAAATACTTTTGTGTGCAAAAACAAAAATACAGACATAATTGAACAGCTCTTTTCCTTCTCATCCCATCCTTACCCATTATTGAGAGCAACTCATCACTACTCATGAGTGTTTCTTCCGGCATAGCGGATGTATACTCTAGCTTCATAAAATAACAGTTGAACCACTGATATCACATGGATTGCATTAATAAAACATTTCTTTATTTGGTGGGATAAATCTTTGCATTTCCAAGTTTTGTGAGTGAACAATAAAAAAAAAAGTATAATAAATATAATTAATCTAATTAATCTCAGTTTCCTTGCCCCTTATGGACTCTATCAGTATTTAAAAGATGTCTTGTATTACACTATTTAAATAATGACCTTACATATAGTAGTTTTTATTGGCCTGTCTAATCCCCTATTTACCCTCTGTTATAAAAAAGATATAGAATTACATCTGATATCAGACAAAAGCTGTCAGCAAGTTTTTCAGTGGCCACCTACAAAGCAGACGTCCTGAAAATACATTAAGACGATTAGCTTAGCCAAAACACTTAAAGAAATGCATCATTAATCTTTAATCGTACAGTGATCTTGCTCAGTGGGACAGCTCATTTGTCTGGCCAAAGCCTGAGAGAAGAGAACATGTTCTGTAACCAATAGTGGCTGAGAAAAGAGGCTCTGACCCTGTTAAGGACACAAAGCTTCCGAGCAGCTGTCAGTTTTAAAGAAAGTCTGATAATGTCAGATTTCATCAGAGCTAATGCACTGACATACACTGTCAAGATTTTAGATGGAAAAAACGGACTCTCAAAGACTTACCCCATTGTTTTTCTCCAAGTTATCGAAGAGTATTTGGCCAGCACTGACTTTGTGCTTGACTCCCCGAACCGTCCCATTTTTGCTGAGGATATTCACTCGTTTGGTACTCAACACTTTGTCTCTTCCTCCTGCAAACATCAGCAAGTCATCAGGCTCACTTCCACTGTCGTCCAACTCCGACCCCAAGAATCCGCACAGGTGTCCGTTCACCTCCCCGCTGGTGGATGGAGTGCTGGCCCGGTCCGCCTCGGAGCTGCTGGTGCAGTCTGAATCCAGGGAATCCGACGGCCCTTCATCCTTAAACATCTCTTTCAAAACCCTCCCGCTGTTCCCTGAGGCCACCCGGAATCTCACCCTTTTCTGCCTCTTCCCATCCTCCGGTGTCAACAAAGCCTCCTCCATTGCGTCGGCTTACATGGTCCACAAACAAAAAGGTAATTTTAATCCCTCAGTTTCATTAGTGGCTGGAAATAGTTAGCCCTGGTTTTGCTCCATGATTCCCCTGGAGCCCAGGCACAGCGAACAGACCCGGAAAGAGGTTGATCTGTGAGTCACCATCAGCCTCACCACCAGTGTTCCTGTACATGTGAATAATGCATGCGGCCTTGCCATGGTTACTGAGAAAACCGACCATGAAGAAACTGATAGTCTTTTTAATAATTCATCATGCCATAGATTTTTCTTCTTTTTTTTTTTTTTTGAGAATGGCCTTGACTCATAAACAGAAAGTTTGTAAATGAAAGTTCTATGTATTAAAAAAACTTATTTTCCAAAACTGGATGAATAAAACATTGGCTTTCATTGTATGGGCTAATAATCAACATTTGTTTTGCTATGTTAGTTAGCTAAAGACAGTATTTTATATAGACTGGAAAGAAGAAAAAAAAAAAAAGAAAAAAAAAATTATATATATATATATAAGAAATGATTTATTTAAGCAACATTAAATTTAGTAAATTACAAAATTATTTTCTCAGTGTACACATGAATTGAAAGGGACATTGATTTGCTCTATAGGGGTTTCACCAGATAGAAGTTCTGGTAAATATTTTACGATTGCTTGTCAGTTAGACAGAGAGACTTTGTCTATTTAATTAACTATATACAGTGGTTTTCAATGCATCTTAGCACTTCTTAATGCACTGCAGTTTCATGCCACTTAGAAGATTGTGCTAGGTCTGCACGCATTTACCTGCTGTGCTTGAGCTTGATGGGAAATGGAGCTGTTCTGTCATTGGCTGGTGTTTGCACCCATCTGCCCTCCAGTGGGGCAGCAGGTAGCACTACAGCTGCTCTGTTACTACAATAGCTCTGCAGAAGCGGACCGAGACATATTGCGTTCCGGCAAGCTCAATAGGCCAGATCTTGCATCACAGTTGAAGGAAATGGAATACATTAACTGGAACAAAGTCAATAATAGGCATATTGTCACTTTCTGTCTGCACAGTCTGTACTAGAGAAAGGTCTTTTTTATCATACTTTGTCATATTAATGTTTTGTACGTTTTCGGTAGCAAAACTCTAAAAAACAGCGATTGGGTTTTTGTATTGGTATTTTATTGAGACCATACATGCATAAAGTAAAAACAAATATAAAATCACAAATCGTCTCAATATAAACCCCCTCAAATCCCTCCCACCCAAAATACATTTGAATATAAAGCAGAGAGAATTAAATAATAATAATAAATAAATAAGTAAAAATAAATGAAATTAAAATGAATTAAATGATATTTATAAAAATAAAACAAAGATAAACAAATACAAATAAATGAACATTACTCATTTAAGAATTAAGTTTCCTTATTTCTAATATTAGTCAATGAATGTGTGTTAGTGGTGTCAGGGGAACAGAGTAAGCCTTTTATGTGGTCTAAAAAAAGGTTTTCAGGTCTTAAGAAAAGATTGGAGAGGTCCTGAAACTGAGAATCTTATACATTCAAAGATTTCTCGGAGTCACACATCATGCGATGGAGGGAACTCATCTAATTAAGACAGTAAAGACGAGGACCCGGTGGGATGATACACTCAATTCAGGTCTCAAGGAACACATCAAAGGTCTGGGGTTGTTACGATTTAGCAAAATTGAAATAACTGTTAATATATGTTTAATATATTTTATCATTTAATTTACTCCTGTGATGGCGATGCTGATTTTTCAGCATCATTACTCCAGTATTCAATGTCACAAGATTCTTCAGAACACATTACGATATGCTGATTCTGATTTAAAATTGAAATGCTGTCACCATTTAATGCTAAATAAAAACATGTTTTATCAAATAAATGAGTAACTAAATAAAACTCTTACTGACCCCAGACTTTTGAACAGTAGTGTATGTATACAAGTGACTTAATTGTAGGGGATGGCTGCAAACATTCCACCCAAACTTCCTCTCTTATCATGAAATGCAACAGCACAGGAAGGAAAACCGCATTAATCAACTGTTTTTCTCGATCGTAAGTGCTGATTACAGTTCTATAAAGCCATATTCCTTCTAAAGCACCACTAGCACAATATGACAAAATTTTATTACAAAATTATGGCAAATAACAGACAAACAAACCTCTGGTGATAGGCTTTTTAGCCCTCTCATTTCTCATGCTGATCTGTCAGTTCTTCCATTGTGAAGGAGATATCTGTGTTACACACACACACACAGTCACATCAGATGCTCTGTGCATTCTAAACATGAGAAGAACCAAACGCTCAACACAAATACTCAGCATAATTTGGCTGCAAATCATCCTGTGAGTTACTGCCTGTGATGTGCTGGAGCCTGATGAATATTGGACCACATTCCACTTTGAAGTTCAACGAATCATCCGTTTCCAGCCACATGCCAATGCACCCATTTATTTAATTCCTGTGGCTTTATCAGTTTCCTCAGGATCACAAGGCTACAGCGAACCATGACCGGGAGAGCTCATCTAAAGCATATCTGCCAGTGATCTTTTAAATCTATCCTCATAAATGCGTCTCTATCGTTTCCTGTGCAGGGTTTTAAATCACACCCCTTCTCTGTAAAGTCAGTGCCAATTCTGTGCGCTTCGGCTCTCAGGCAGGTCTTTCACTAAATGATGGCATGTCAGAGCTTGTGATCTTCAGTGTCAGTGATCAGTGCTCGAGGCTCATTGTGTCTATTCTTTATGTTCCTGGATCAACATCCTTGTTGGCATTAAACAACTAGGCTAACAAACCAGTCAGGCTGGTTATGGTTAGCATTCAGGTTTGGCAAAAGGGAATTCCATAGACTGACATAAGAACAAATACTTGACAAAATCATAAGGTGTCAAATATTCTTCAGTTAGGGGAAGCTTTTAATAAATGCATTTTTTTTGTTTGTTTTCTTTTGAATGTATTATTGTGTATTTTTAATTGTTTGAGAGAGTGTGGAATAAATTCTCCTCTACAATATGTAAGTGTTAAAATCAAGAAAAGTAAAAATGTGAAGTCCATTCATTTGGTAATGATGTGTATACAGTTTCTAAAAGGCAGGTTTTATAATGATATTTGTTTTCGGCACTGCTGTCATCAGCATCATCATATAATCCCAGAAAGCAATATTTATGCACGATTTATTAATATTAAGTCAAGAATCCCCATGAGTCATGAAGATGATTGACCCAACCATCCCATCATATAAAGAACAATGCAGATTAATATAATTCCATGTTGTTTTCAGCGATTTAAGGAATTAGTTTGGCTTAAATCCCATGATTAAATGGGTTATTTCATGTGATTTTTACATATGGTTCAATGAACAAAATAAATGAGCTTCAGAGCTTAACAGTGAAATTCATTACCTGTGACTTTATAAGAGGATTACGGAGAATCGTCCAACTGATAAAGAAGTGGTAAATATGGTTTAATATTACTTGTTTAATTGAAAAGGTGTTCTCAGGCAATTAAACGTGCGAGGGCTTCACTGATAGTCCTACTCCAGCAGAGGGCAGAGACTGATCTTACTGATGGATGAATTGCACCAATCTGAAAGTGCACTTTTTTTCTCACAAAAAAAGGCGTTTATAATCATTTAAACTCACATAAAACTAAACATCAGTTAATATTAGTATTCTAATAAACTAAATCAGTTTAATATGATACTTTGTTGACTCAAAGAGCATGACAAGTGACAAAAAAACAATTATTTTTAAATGAAGATGGTTTGCAAAATACATGACATGATCAGGTTGGTCACATGTTTTTATTATTGAGAAATATTTATGTCATTCTGTCGCACTTCTTCAAATGTGAAGCATGATCTATGTTGTGTAAGGGTTCATCAACAAGATTCTTTATTCATTTTTCTGTCTTTCTTTCTTTAATAGAAGGTCTAGTTGTTCTATTATTATTATTATTATTATTATTATTATTATTATTATTATATTCGATTTTGAGATTAAAAACAAACATTTAAACGAGGCCGAATATTTCGGTCTTACTACGCAAGTCGCGTAACACAACCCGAAGCACAGAATCAACGGTCGCGCGGAAAAACCGTTACAAATATTCAAGCGCGCGCAGTGGAGTGGAGCAGTACAAAAATCTGAGGTAAGACAACAAAACCTTTCAGATGGATTATATGACCTTTTTACCACGTAATGTCATAATTGTGTGTTATATAATTAATAAATGACGACGGGCCACGGAATTATAGGAAAATTAAAAACACATGATGATAATGTGGCCACAATATTGACTCAGTGTACCGGCACAGTTAATTATTCCGCGTATACCAAAGTTACTACAACTCAAGACCTTCAGATGTTTTATTTCAACATTTTTAATAAAGATTAGCCTGCTGGTTCCTAATGAACTCATGTATTGATTATTTTCACCAACAGAGGGCGCTGGGAGCTGCATTGATTGAACTGAACCTGGACGACAGCAGGACACTATTATCATCAATTCTCAAAAGAGACATCGTTGTCTTTATCAAGAAAGTATGTTGAATTAAAATGATACTGTTTGTATGTACTTTACAACTGCCTTTATAACTCTAACTTTATAACTATAATTTTATGAAATTTATGATTTTAATGAACCTAACTGAGACTACAAAATCTTAAATATTTCCAAACAAAATGAAGGATTAAGGTCAATTCATAAGACTACAAGAAAACCTAAAGACTGAGATGCCAGCAAGACCACAAACTCCATGAGTAAGTTACTACTCTGTGTTTAAAAAAATAAGTGTGGGGACCTTTACTAATTATTATTATTATTATTTTAGATTTATTTTTGGCGTTTTGCCTTGAATTATTACAGGACAGATCAATCTTGACAGGAAGTGAATTGGGAGAGAGAGAGGGAGAAATCTTGAAAGGTCTGCGACGCCTGGAGCACAACAGCGCATTTATGCATTTGGTCAACATTGCTATAATACAGCAACTTGCATCTTTGCATTTCCATTTTTAATGTGATTCTCAATTAGGTGTGATAGTCAGGTCAGGGGTCCACATATGTTTACTAGACTATATTGTTATCTTTTCAAATCATTCAGCTGTTTTTACCATACTATCATGCACCTTTCTGCAGACTTTTGTAGGACTTCCTATTAACCTCCTGTCCTTCCCCCAGGCTGTCCATACCATGAACACTTAATAAAATTGTCATCTTTGCACATACATGTACAAACTCTTCACACCTGCTCTTACTTAAATGTTATGTTATATTGTTTATTGTGTTTTTGTGCTACTCGTACACTTCTTTGTATATTTGAATATTTGTACACTATTTTGTATATTTGTATATAATTATTTTTATTACCTGTGTCTTGTCTTGTCACCGTCATTGTTGCACTGCAGAGCTTTGTCACAAAAACAAATTCCTTGTATGTGTAAACATACCTGGCAATAAAGCCCATTCTGATTCT
>JAUCMU010000026.1:11045717-11073509 GCA_032275025.1 Enteromius treurensis | reverse complement strand
TAGACAATGGCTATGCTGTGATTTGGGCTATATTTACATGTAAAATAGAGTTAGAAGCAACATAATATCTATTTTCATTGAAAGCCCTGCTCCTCTCAGCCTCTCGCTGAACAGAACAGACGCAGAAAGAGTGGTGCGTGCGCTGGGAGAACAAGAGCACGCACTCGCGCTGCACTACCACAGACTCGCTGAGGTTTGTCCAAGAAGTCGCTAGATTTTGTCGCTAGTCGCTTTTTTGGAATAATGTCGCCAAGAGGGTCTGAAAAGTCACTAGATCTAGCAAGAAAATCGCTAAGTTGGCAACACTGATTGAATGCATGCTGTATTTATATGTCAGTAATAATTATTTGTGCCAATTTTCCTTTTTAAATTGCAAAAGAAAGTAATAAACCCCATAAAATAATACCTGTCCGTCTAGAATTATTTGAAGCTTTGATATGTCTCATTTGAATTAATAACTACTCTTTTGTTTTTTGGTGTTGTTGTTTTCAGAAACGCCACAATGCTGATAGTGTTGTTAACAAGAAAGAGACACAAGGTATTTATCTTAACAATTGTCTTTATTTACATTTGCCTGATTAGCACAGCTTCCCTCACTGTTTTGGAGGATTTTCTATTGAAACAAAGTTTACGTGAATTACTCTTTTAATAGAAAGTAGCTTTAATTTGTCTTACGTCCTTGAGTTGATAATTGATTTGTTAGAGCCTTCCCTTCTAATGGCAAAATAGATAAGCCAAAAAAATGGACACAAACAAACAGCAGCATTTAGAAAGTTTATTTATTTTTTCCTGCAAGAAGACGGCCAACTTTAACATCTGTTTGTGTATGAATTTTAAATCATGGAGTCTTGGTCTGTGTTATTCTGTTATGGTGATCTTTCTCTTTTCTTTCTCTTTTGTAGTATTGAGGAACGGAGCTTGGGAGATTGTACATTGGGAGAAGGTACTGCAGCAGATGGTGTTTCTCATAACAATTGGCTCACGGAGTTCCAGCTTAAAAATTTGTTGACACTCTCAAACAGAGCGAGAAATGAGTATGCATATGAAGATGCTTGATAGTGTTAACCAGAGCAGGTTTTTTCGAAAAGGGTACTTCCCTCTCTTTTTCTTTTGTTTATCTTGACCTAAAGAGAGTTGAGAATCCAGGAGTAGACTCTAACCAGGCCACAGCTTACGTGCGATCTCCATGGAAATCTTAATGCAGCCAGCCACAGAGCAGCTTTTCAATGTGTTAATAGAGAGTCAAGCTAATTACCCTGACAGAAACGCACAGTCCATAATTATAAGGTGAAAGCGAAAGGAAATGGCTGGAGATATAATTACCTGAGGACTGGGCATTCATTACCATTTGCTATATTAGTACACATCTGCGAGAGTGCATTAACTTGTGCCCTAGTGACCTCACCGTGGCACAAATAGGATGTGATGTCAACTATAAATGCTTACAGTTGTTTCCATTTTAGTATATTATTTTCTGTAGCTGCAATTCTGCTAAGTGCTGCTAGAATTGACCGTGATGTACAATATGATTCTGCTTCAGCTCATTAAATCTAGTTTGATTTTTATTGTCATCTCATCCATATTCACAGTTTTGTGGAGCCAGGCTTCTTGTCGCCCATCCTTTTAATAAGCCACACTGTGACACACTTTGAATTACAGTGCACAGTATGAATAATGTATTTTTAATATAGGCCTACTTATATCAACTCATGCATATTTAAGTAACTCTCCACTTTGATTCAAAATAGCAGCTATGAAGCAGCGTCCCGCTCTTCTACTGGATTATGGCTAATAAGATGATTAAAAATGCAAAAAAGTTATTTGTGGATTTTACAGAGAATACTTTTGATTAAATAACCTTATTTTAAATGCTAGTCTCAAGTGAAGGCATATGTTTGGATTCAAGTACCTCCTCAATGAAAGTGAAAATTAGTATTTCTTTTTTCTTTACTCCCGATCAGTGGCTGCTAGTTTTCCATTAAGTTTTTGAATTGATCACTAGTTTGTGTTTTACAGGTTGTGGTTGGAGACATAGTTAAAGTTAATGGCAAAGATTTCGTACCAGCTGATGTTATACTACTGTCATCCAGGTAGTCTACGTCATCAGAAAGGACCTTATGCCATCCTTATGCCCCTGTTTCACACTCAACACCCAAAGGAAGTGATGATTAATAGGCTCATAACAAATAACCCTAAGACGAGGCTCCAAATCATGGCAGTGTAATTGCAATTCAGTATCCGTTGATGGTTTTAATAATATAAATGTCAAATGCAGTCTACAAAGAACGAAGAGTTAAATGACTAGTTCACCCAAAATATAAAATTCTGCCATGGTCGCCCGAATTCACCTTTTTTGTTGAAATGAGGGAAAGAAATGGCAGAATTATTCTTTAATAAAATAAATGGAAAGTCAATATCAACACTTCCTTTAGTGGATGTTTGCTTATTGATTAATACTGACCTGATGAAGTTGTGTCCTCTTCACTGTCAAAATCCATGTCAGCCAGGCCTTAATGTGTCCCAAAGTTCTGAGGTGTTACAGACATTTATATTAATCACAGATGACCGTAAAATAAGTGTTTCTTCCACTTTACCTGTGGTTTAGCCTGGCCTGGGTGGGTTTTGAGCAGTGGAAAGTGTTTTCTCACCTCTGTGAAGATTAAACATTTGTGTGTTTGTCTCTCTCTCCTTGTCTTGTTATGTGTGGTCTTCCTCCTCTGCCCATCTTATGTCCTCTCCCTTCTCTCATCTGTACCGTTCACCCTCCCCTCTCAAACTCATGTGATGAACAACCTTCTCCCGACTTCACTCGCATCATTCCCCTTGCGCCGGGGCTGCTGGGTAAATTAAGGTGTCGGTAGGGGAGGTAGTCCGAGCAGCCAATGGAGATCACCTCCCGGCCGACCTCATCATTCTATCGTCCAGGTCAGGAACAGCTCCGGTTGCATGCGAGCCGGGTGGGAAGGGGGCAGGGGGTGCGCAGGTGGAGAGAATCTGTTACCTTAATAATTCTCTCTTCAGTTTTTGCTTCTTGTTTTGGCCTGATGTTTTGTCAGCTTTTAATGCTGTTCTTGGTTATGCTTTGTAGCGATGATCTGATTGATACTGCTGGGTGATATCCTTTTTTTTTTTTTTTTTTCATAAATTACATTATAAAATGAAACCATAACATAGATGTAAAGACTGTGTTATATTTTTAGGCGATTTCGCAGTGGAAACCTACTTTTATACTATATTTACCTACATGTTTTTACTAAAACACTTTTTTTGCAAGAATAAAATGTTTCTTTTGAAACTGATTCAGTGAAAAAACTATTTTTAATTGAGTACTGTAATAGAAATTTGTTGAATTTCCCAATTTTTAATGTTGTTTTGCTATTGAAGTTTAAAATCAAGTCAATACTAAAGTCTCATACTTTAAAAATAAAGAAATAAATAAAAATAGCGATCCATAATTTTCCTGAAAATAAATAAATTTACAGTGTTTTATTTTGTCACTAGCTATATAATCCTGAATATACTTTGTTTTAATATTGAATATATATCTCGGCTACACTGTGTTTAATAATTGTGCAATTAAAGGGCCTGTTGAGACTATCATGACTCGCAACTTCCCATGCATCATTGTTGGACCTTTTGTCGTGAGATTCTTAAATTTAAGAACTAAAAATGGGCTGATTAGGCACAAATTTCTCAGAGGACGACACTGTTCAACTCCCAACTGAAAATACTGATGGAGCCCTTTCCAAAGCCATAGAGATGTGTGTTATAGACCTCTGCTTTGTGCTGAAGATGCTTAAGCATGTGAACACAGGAAAAACAAAGCGCTTGTCTAACACAGCTGGAGTAAAGACCCATTGAGTCACTGTAAATGTCACAGCTGTTGGCACAAAGCATGGCTTCAGCAGGAGCTCAGACGCTGATGTGACTCTCTGCATGCGGTCACATCACCACAATGTACAGTATTGTCATGAGCATTTATAGTAAAATGCATTGTCCTCGATTTATAAAATGTTGTTGTTGGTTTTTTTCCCTCTAAGATAAACATGATGTTTTAGTGGGGACTTGTTACAATTTTGACAACTCCAGAAGAAATGAAAATTGACATGTATTTTTCTTTTATTCAGACCAAAAGCAGAGCATTTTAATTTTATTAATTTTAATTTTTTATTCTTTTTATTTTAAGTATGAGGACCATCTTTTCTGTTCACGCCTGCAGTCATTTGTGAAAGGAGAGATGCGTAACAGCTTTGGCCCGGTGTACTCGCTATCCTGCTTTTGCTCTTCTCAGTATTAACACTGAATGTTCATTTGTCTGGTGTGCTGCATCTTTCCTTTGTTGCATGTGGAGGATGTAACTAAAAATAAAACCAACAGAATGTATGGCCATAAACAAAGATGCATGGAGTAAAAGTTTCCTAATGGCTGAGTGCAAAATGAAGGATCTGGGTCTAAGGGAGTCCCATTAGAGTGATATGTTTTCATTTTCAGTCCAAGTACTATAATGCCTTGTGCAGTTTGGGGAAAATATGCTACCCAGTGGACCTTCCTTATTGAAATAAACAATATCACTTGACTTTTTACAGAAAACTGTACTAGCTCTTGAACACAAGGCATCTTTGATTATGGGGCTACATTTAGCTGTGAGGTTTTGAGTGATGTGCACAAAACTTTAGTTATTAATCCACAAATATATGAAATAGATACATATTTAAAATGATATGTGATATTTGATTTAAGTAGCTAAGCTGTGCCAATTTATGTTAAAATACACTATTGTTCAAAATTTTGGGCTTAGTACTCTATAATTTTTTATTTATTTATTTATTTATTTTTGCACTCACCAAGGTTGCATTTATTTGATCAGAAATATAATCCAAATAGCAATATTGATATTACAACTTAAAGTGAATTTTATATATATCGAAATGGAATTAACGTTATTAAGATGATGGCAAAACAGAATTATCAGCAGACATTACTCCAGTCTTCAGTGTCACATGTTCAATTTGTTGCTCAGGAAACATGTGTTGTCAAAGTTGCAAACAGATGTGCTTCTTGATGTTTTTTTTTTTTTTAAACCTATAAAAGCTCAAAAATAGCACTTGTTTGAAATCAAAATCATTTGTCATGTTATTAATGCCTTTACTGTCGCATTTGACCAATTTAATATGTTCTTGCTAAAAAAAAAAAAAAAAAAAACTTACTGACCCCAAACTTTTGAACAGAAGAAATGAATAATATTGTATTTATTATACATTCAGTAAATTGCAAAGTATTATACTGTTTGTAATATGTATGTATTGATATTTTTTCATAATGATGCTGTTTATTGTAGTGAACCTCAAGGAATGTGCTACATTGAGACCTCAAATCTAGATGGAGAAACTAATCTCAAGATCAGACAGGTGATTATTATACATACTGTTATTAATTAATACTGTGCAGTTCAGCTAATTGTTTACTGGGAAGTGTTTTTGGTTATACTCAGGGTCTGCAGATCACTGCGGACATCAAGGATATTGACGGTCTTACGCGTCTCTCTGGACGGATGGAATGTGAGAGTCCCAACAGACACCTGTATGAGTTTGTGGGCAATACTCGCTTGGATGGACACGGGTATGAGAAAATTGAAGAGAGTCAGTGATAAAGTTAAAATTTGAAGTGAATATAAAAAAAAGCAGAAGCAATGGCAGAAATTTTCTGGCTGACTTTAGCCTCGTATTTCATTAGTTTGATATACCGATGAGTATGAGACAAGTTAATTTCAGCAGGAAGGATTGGATTGAAGCTGAAGATTGAAAATGTCTCACTGATACTTGAAGGCAGTTTTATTTGTGTATTGATATTTAGGAAGGAATACATCTAAAATACAAATTTGTGTTTTTACTAAACTTCCATCTGCACATTTATTTATTTTTTCAATCTTTGGTTATGGTTTATTTTTTGAAATTGGATATATTTATATGTATGCTTTATTTATATATATATAAATATATATATAATTTATTTATTTATATATTTATATATATTTATTTATTTATTTATTTAACCCCAAAATATATATTTATGTATATAATATATTATTTTTTTAATTTTTTTTAAATGTTCATTTTTTGGGTTTGCTCTGTATTTAGCACTGTACCACTCGGTCCTGATCAGATCTTGCTGAGAGGAGCGCAACTCAGGAACACACAGTGGGTCCACGGCATTGTGGTCTACACAGGACACGACACCAAACTCATGCAGGTCATTAATTGCTTCAGTGTACTTCATTAGTACCCCGAATCCAGTTTCAATCAATAAATAAAGTTTTGTTTCTCCAGAACTCCACCTCCCCACCACTGAAACTTTCCAATGTGGAGCGGATCACCAACTTTCAGATCCTCGTGCTTTTTGGCTGTCTCTTGGCCATTTCTTTGGTCTGCTCCATAGGTCAGACCATCTGGAAGTACCAGTACGGCAATGACGCCTGGTACATGGACCTCAACTGTAAGAACCAGACCCCCTTTTCCTTCCGTCATGCTAGACCGCTTGCGTGTCTATGTGTGCTTTCATTTTATTTGATTTATTTCTTTTTTTTTATTGTCAGTAATTTTTGTCTTCCCTCTATGTAAACAAATATGCATTGCATATGTGAATATTTGTCAATAAAAAGGGAAAGAGAACTTTTCCCTTTTAGTTCTAATATGCATAGACACATGAATGTATAAATGGTTGAATATCACAAACGCTGCTGTACTTCTTTTTTTTCGTTCGTTTTGTTATCAGCTTCCTTTCTAACATTCTGTTTGGTTTGTGTTTTTGTTTCTTTGTTGTTGTCATTTTCTTAACAGCTCCAGGTAACAACCATTTAAAACCCTTGGCCATCTGTGAATGACCCCTCCTTACTAACCCCTAACTGAAGCTCAGCTTTTGCTAAGCTACCGAAGCCACTTATATGGTTGCCCTACTTTGAGAGGGTAATTGCAGAGGACCGCACACACACCAGGAATCCAATGATAGGTTTTTCCCTTCCAGCTCTACACTGTGTAGACCCTCTTAATGCCTGACGTAAAATACGTGCCTTCCCTTTATTTATTTTGGTGACACGTTAAACACTTTGCAAGCTCCGACTTCGGCCGTGCCAGCATCCTTTCGCTCGTGCCTAACAAATAAGCCACGACAGTAAGCCTCGGACCCAAAGAAACGCATGTGGAGAGGAGCGAGTTACCCATGGGCGCTGTCAGAGCACGAGTTAAAAACGCGTTCCTGTGCAGAAGCAGAAGATCCTGGAGGTCAAACCGTGACATTTTCTAAATGCCCTCCTTTTCCTCTTACCCACCGCCTCATTCAGCTGGGTTTGTTATACCGGTGCTGACAGATGAGGCAGAAAAGGCCTAGCTCTGGAGAAGATGAGCCAATCCATGCTAATAGGTTTAATGTTTGGATTGTAAAAGTACGATGTTAAGAAATACAACACTGCCGTTCATTTTTAATGAGCTGTGATGGGAACACATCTGTTGCATGCATTGAGCAGTGCAAGTAATTGATAAAGAGAAAAATAAACTATTTTGTGCACCAACACGAGACGAAACTGGTGGCAGGAGACGTTTGCAAAGTGATTAACGTGTCGCCACCGTCATTACTCTTGATTTAAAAAGGAGGGGCTGTTTGTGTCCAAATCGATCGCAGCTTGTTTTATGGCCTACACCGTTCCCTTCTCGGTATGCTCTGAGAGTTCATTGAAAATGTCATCAAACACGGAGATGCTCCACCGTGAACGCTGGGTTGCATCTGTAATCATTCACATCCAGCGTAGTCATTTGGAAAAGGAAATAACAATGCTGTTGGGTGCCATGTGAGGGAACAGTGAGGTCATAAAGCAGGTATCCATCATGAAATTGATTATTCCTCTAAAAGAGGGAGACTCTGTCTCATGTTTGTTGTTTGCCCTCCTAGTGGAGCTGTGAAAGAGAGATGTGGCATCGATCTGTCGTTTACATTCTTTTGCAGATTGTACTTACTTTATACAGCAAGGACACTTGCTGCTTTTTTAGTCACTTGTATAATCATATAATTAAGAATTCATAATAAAACAATTAGGGTTACCTGGATGGAGCTACCATAAAGATTTAGATTTTTTAAATACATTAGTACCTGCGTTTAGCAAGTATACATTGAAAGTAAAGAGACTTGTAATGTTACTAAAGATTTCCATTTAAAATAAACATTACAAAAAAAAAAGATAAAAAATGTAATGCGTATCAACAGAAATATTGTACATAATAAATAATAAAAATAATAAAAAAAACATTAAAATGGAAAACCTTGTAATCATTTAGTACAATATTACTGATTTTAGATTTTAATAAAAAAAAAAAAAAAATTCAAATAAATGCCACCTTGACAAACATAAGGGACTTCTTTTGAACAGAATTTGAAAACTTAAATTAGTAAGAATACAGGCTTCATCTGAATGGATGACAATGGAGAAAAATGCTTTATGCAACCAGATGGTGTAGTTATGACATCTGCAAGCTAACTAGGTCACGCTTACCAGCCAACTCTTGACCTCTTGGGCATGATTGGATCTATTTGCTTTTTCTCCTGCTGAATGTCAGATTATGATTCATCCCCTTAGGTACAAACAATGCAATAGCTGTGCTTGAAGGTTTTCAGATCGGGTTAGCAGGCGTATGCTGAGGGCAACGGGTACACACCTTCCACTCATTAGTCTGAGCGTTGCACACTTCAGGCAGATGAGGAATTATTCATCATAAATAATTCATTTGACTTTGAACCCCTGTGATATTTTACTCCACTTTTGTCTAAGTATATATCCAAACCAACGCATCTATGCAGATGGACCTCCAGAGCACTTGAGCAGCAGTCATTTGTTATGCATTCACGCCACCTGCAACAACAGTCACCCATGTTGAACTCCTGACCATGAAATAGCAGGTAGCAGGTTTCGTGGCGCACAAATGCTGACGGGTGTCTTGAGAAGTGCTGACCCCGCAGCGCGACTGCACTGATGTCAGGGGACCTGCAGTAGCTGAGAGATGGTGCTGCATCTTCCTGCATGCTTCAGAATGCCATGTGATCATGTGCAGGTGAAGGTTAGCAAATAGAGATACATTTGTTTACTGTAGCCTGTCGAATGCAGAGAAGCGGTCTGCTTTATTGCCAGCTTGTGTCTTTGTGTGTAGTTTTTTACTACACTCTTCAATAGTGAGGAAATAAGTTTTGAGTACTTACCGGTAAAGCCAAAAATCTTCTACCTGGAAAGGTCATCTTCAGCCAACATGCAAGAGACAGTCAAGCTTTCAGAATGATTGAAAGATGTCTAAATGTCACATCTCTCTGTTTGGCTCCATGTGATGGGAAGGTACTTTAGACTGGTCTCCCTCCTTTACACTGAAACATCCAAACTGATTGTCTTCCTTCCCACCACTAGCCGAATCCTCTTCCTCTCTCCGTGAGTCAGTTCCAATAGCAGTTGTATGATTGCCCAGCCTCTCTAGTTCTATGACTCTGTATGAGAAAACCGTTCCCTCTCCTAACTGCTCAGAAAGAGAATTATTGCATTCTGCGGATCCCCAGGTAAAGCTTTTTATTCATGCTTAAAGTCAACATGAAGTCAAAAAGAACCCATTTACTTTCTTAAAACATTTGCTTGTTCTCGCAATGAACAGTTCATCAGTGTTTAATGATAACTGACAATTTTATGGCTCTCATAGTCACCTGAAATAGAATACTTATTATTTTATTTTTATTTATTTTTTTAAAGGCTACTAATAGTTGATGCAGTACTTTATTGTATTTTTGACATGATGACCATGTTTAAAAGGATATTCAAAGTAAAATGGGTTGGGAATATTGTTTCATGTTGAGTTTAACACTATGTGTGCGCTGTCTTGTGTCTGTGGTTTTATTTTTAATGATTACGTTTTTGTTTCTCTTTGTGCTGCTCTCTTTTTTTAAATTTGGTGTTTGATTAAGATTGGGAATCATGATTACCCACCCCCCAGTGCATTGTGGGATAATGTGTTGCTTTGAATCTTGCCCATATTGCCAAGGCTGCCGCTATGATGCCAAAGAATCGAGTTTAGCTGCTAAGTAATGGAGACCTAATTGGAGAATTGAATGTGAATTTGTAGGTTAGAGGCTTACTGGAGAGATTGGGGGGGAGAGTTTAGTGTTTGCACAA
The DNA here is from genome assembly GCA_032275025.1 of Enteromius treurensis. Classification (NCBI taxonomy): domain Eukaryota; kingdom Metazoa; phylum Chordata; class Actinopteri; order Cypriniformes; family Cyprinidae; genus Enteromius; species Enteromius treurensis. The sequence continues at coordinate 11,063,317 of JAUCMU010000026.1, read as the reverse complement.
CGCTCTCACAACAGCTGTGGAGCATTGTGGAAACGTTGCGAATTAGACCAGATGAGCTTGTGGCATTACTGTCCTTCCATCATTTCTTCTCAGTCCACCCTATCCTATCATGCTTTTCAGAGCTGAGAAACTTCCTGTCAGCTTACTTCCCCCTCTCTCCTCTTCCTCCCCTCGCTTTTCTTTTTCCAGATGGTGGAGCGGCCAACTTCGGCCTGAACTTCCTCACATTCATCATCCTCTTCAACAACCTGATTCCCATCAGTCTTCTGGTAACTCTCGAGGTCATCAAGTTTGTCCAGGCTTTCTTCATCAACTGGGTGAGTGTGAGGCTGAGCTGCGGGAGCCCTGTCTGCGTGATGAATCTGCTGTCTTTGAAATGCAGACTGCCTAAACCTCCAGGGCCAATCCCAGAAAACTTCACAGCCCAAACGAAAGTGGAGCTTTATCAAAATAACCCATGTGAAGATGCCAAAATTGGATTTGGGGCAAGGCGCTTATAGCAAACAGACTCCGCTTTTAGATGCAGTGGAGTTTTGTTAATTCCCATCGAGTGTCAAAACTTTTAGCGGTTGTTCCGTTCCTTTTGTTTCGATTGACAGTATGAAAAGAGCGGCATATGTTTTGGAGTCCAAATGACATAATGGCACAATGAAGATATTAATAGAAAATGGTTGTGATTTATTCATTCTGCCTGGTGATTTTAGGACACTGACATGCTATATGAAGTCACCAACACACCAGCTATGGCCCGGACATCAAACCTGAATGAGGAGCTGGGACAGGTACTGCTTGCCCTCACATTTAGAAATGAACTAAACAATGATTATGCATAAAACAGAAACCTTCAGCAAAGTTTCTTGAGCAACAAATCAGCATATAATATTAGAATTATTTTCCAACAATGTGTGACTAAAGGCTGAATAAATTGCTGCTTAAAAAAAATTATATTTAAAAAATGTAATAATGTATTGAAATAGAAAACAATTCTTTTATATTGTAATAATACTTTGCATTATTATATTTTTGTGTGTTACATTAACAAAATTGTATTTGCAGGCATAATATACTTGATAATTTTTTTTAACTATAGTGTATTGATTAAATATAGATTATTTACTATTATTTACAATTTTATTTATTAAATAACACTGTTAAAAGATCACAAAATGAGTCGGGTTTTTTTTATTTAGGCGTAATTATATAGAATTGTAATTTCAGTAATTTATCATTTTAGCTGTAATGCTTAGTATTTTATTAGGGAGCACAGCCTAATGCATGCTGATACAATACCTCCTGGTGTTTTTATGTAGAACATTCGGTTTCGTTCAGAATAAGTTCCACGGAAGTGAAAAGGGTTCAAAGTATTAACTGTAGATACGTACTGTAGTGTTACTATTTAACTCTAGTGTATTGCTCTCTCTTTCCTGAAACCAGGTGAAGTACATCTTTTCGGACAAGACAGGCACCCTGACCTGCAACGTCATGCAGTTTAAGAAGTGCACAATTGCAGGCGTGGCCTACGGGTAAGGCTCTGTTTCACACTGCTTTCATAATCAGTAGAGTGTACATCTGGCTCTAGCTGTCTTGTCCTCAGCTCCCTTGTTAGCAGCTGCCTCGCTGGTTCCCTGCACAGCCAGAGCGATTCTATAAATATCAGAGAAGGGGACTTTTGTTTTTTTGTTTTTTTTTTTATCTGCTTAGATAGGAACACTGCGTTTCTGGTTGCTTATTTATCTAACTTTGGACATTTTTATGGGGCATTCATATATATATATATATATATATATATATATATATATATAATGTATATATATATGTGTGTGTGTGTGTTCTAAAACTAGATATAGAACATTTTGCTAGACACCGTTGTATTTATAAGCTTAAAGTGTTGTGAGAGGGGAAATTTCCACTGTGCTGCAGCTAATGCGAGTGTGTTTCTGAAGAAATGTTCATCAGCATGCGGCAGAGCTCTCTTCCGTATGTTTTTCCTGCTCACCAGATAGATTTTATGGCCACAGTGATGTTTATGGTAAGCAGTCTTTGAAAGATGATGCATATTGTACGAGGTCACATTGATGCCAAGGCTTTGAGCTTATTGAATGTTTACATGCACAAGGATTTCAGATCTTATTACAGACATGCCAGCTGTCACAAAATACAGCCTTATTTTCACATTTAAGTTTATTGGTGTCTCTTTTATGTTCTGTATTCAGAGAATAAACATGAGGCAGCATTATCAGAGCTGGATCTAAATGGTCTCTTCTCCAGCATTAGGAGCAACGCTAATCCTATTAGCTCAATAAAAACTCTTCTGAGATGAAGAGATTCAAGATGCACTTCCTCCGTGACATTTAAAAATGTTTAAGTCGTTATATTGATTTGCATTTACAATGTTAGTGCTTTCAAGACAGCAAAGTGAGTGTTAAAGGTTGTCTTTTTTTTAGGGGTGGCTGCACTGATGTCTTTTTCATGTATTAGTAATGTCACTTGCTGTGTGAATTCACAAGTTAGACTTGACTTTTGATACAGAGTAAAACTCAAGACGAACTTGTGAGCTGTGTATGAGAATCAACATGCAACAGGAACACCTCATTTATACACTGGCTTTCATCACATGCCACTAATTTTAAAAAATAAGACTGTGAGATAATTAAAAAAATGTTTTGAAAGAAGTCTTATACTCACCAAGCGTGCTTTTTTAAATAAAATAAAAGTGCTGTAAAAACTGTGGTATTATGGAATAGTTTTAATGTTTAAAAATGTAATGTTTTCCTATGAATTTACTGCAGGCAATAATCCTTCATTCATGATCCTTCAGAAAACATTATAATATTGCGGCCGCTTTTGATCTGTTTGATGCGTCCAATCGTCTTAAATAACATTTTATGAAAGCATACAACGTTTGTAGCAATCTGTACATCATGGATATGCAGAAAAAGCACGATTAAGCTAGTTTTAAATGGTAGTTGGCCTGTTGTTGTTTTCCTTACAAACCTGGCAACCTTGCTTTTGAGCCAGCATCTTGGCAGCTCAATTCAGTTCGACACTTTTCTTTCTGATTGCGTAGAGAAGGAATTCTTCTGCTTATATTTTGGTGAAGTCAGCAGCACCTGGTACCTATTTAAACTCTCACAAGTATGTCCATGCCTCTTTGACGCTTGCAAACTGGCCTGTATTTCAGAACCAAAATTCTTGTCCTCTTGACTATGGATGCCATCTTTTATCAGCTTCAAATAAACTCGGTCCTGTTTGATGATGCGTCCCTCCTCCTCTCCTCTTTCTGGGAGTCGGAGCAAGTCATTGATGTTTTTGAAGCGTGACATCTTTTCTTACAGTGAGTGGGGAAACTTGGTGCAAGCCCAAAGGAAGAGTTTGATGTGAAATATAGCCTAGATTTTTGACTTGACATGTTTGTTGGACTGGAAAAACCAACATGCTGCTAGTGTAGCATGCTGGAGTCCTGGTGTTAATGCTGAGACAAGCTGACGTCTTTCCACTAGACCTTGTCTTTTATGTCTTTCTTTTGTGTTACGTCTCAGTTAAATTTCTTGAAGCTCTTACATTTTATTTCCACGTCTTCATTTTAAGTACATTTTACTGACCTTAGTAAAACTCAAAGCATCTCCTAAATCCACAACAACTTCTAAAGACACCAGCAAATAATTTTAATTTTTTTTTGGTCTTTATTGTTAATTTATACTTTTCAATCCTTCAAATCTTGTCAACTCTTGTAAACAAAGGAGAGGAGGTTATTTAAGTACCATTTATATGCTATTACAGTATTTTGTATTTGGCTTTCACTTTTATTATTTTAGTATTATTATTATTATTTTTTTAATGATTTATCATTCAATTAAATTTTTTTAAAGTTAACGTTTTATTTAATTTAAAGTAACATTTAAGTGTTTTAATTAAATAAAAGATTTTACTAGTGTTAGTTTTAATTAACAATAAAAATGATGAACAATGAACTTTTTGCACACCTGAAGGTGTCTCTGAAAATATCTTTGTTTTATATAAGACATATAAGGGGTGTGATTTGTTTTGTTTTTCCTTGACCTGCCCCGCCATGTCTTTAGTCCCCTCCACTTGTGTTTCGTAGCACAGCTAATTAAATAGAACCATAGTTAATGAAAAAGTCCCTTTGGGTGAAGATGTTAATTAATTTGAGCTTTCATGAAGAGTGCTCTTTAGCCATCAGCACTAGAGAAATGATTGTCTGATCAAATTTTTCCTTTATTTCTTTCTCTTTTAGTACAACAAGAGTTGGCCTGTAATGCCTGTGCTTGGCTTGTGAAGCTGTGTAGTTTATGGATGGTAGTTTGCACTTCCTTTTCTTTGCCAAATCCTCATCTTTTGCTCCGCTTATTTATAGGCCTACATCAGGGTCTCCACTGACCCCCATCTCCTTTACAACTTGTTAAAAACACATTAACGCGTGTAGCCTGGCATATTACTCAACACAGTGTATAGTCTCTGGCAGAAACTTTGGGAGATTTGACAAACAAGATGATCATGTGGTGCTGAAAGAATCCAGTTTATGCCACTTTTGTTGCTTGTTTGTCAGTTATTGTGTGTAAATGTCCAGCTGTATCCACTCCACCCCCAAACGTCTCATGGGTTAGATATGGTCTCATCTGTGCACATGGTACAGTTGCTAATGATTGTGATAAACATTACCTATTTAGGTCAGGTTGTAGGAGGGGGTCTAATTCCATATTGTCATATTGTTTCATTAGATTATACGACTGAATTGCCAGTTAAGTCACACTTTACACAATTATTTAGTAAATAATGTTTTTATGGAGCAAATTGTAATTTAAAAAGTTAATGCCCTTGGTCTGTCTCAGTATGCAAATTTGTTGCTGTTATTCGAATGATATTTATATGACTGTAATATAAGATAAAATTCTCATAGCGTGCCTTGTAGGGGGTAAAACACATGCATTATGATTCAATCATGATTAAAAAGGCAAAGATATAGAAGTTATGGAAACTTATAGAGCTGGATCTAGGCTTCAAGTTATCGATTTTTGCTCTGGTCTTTACTCCAGCTCTGCAACATATGTCTTTACCAACTAGGCTGCGCCACCCTTTTAACAAGTACTTTAAAGAGTGTGTCTTTTGAAGTGAGCTGAGGTTGTGCAGTTCTGCAGGGATCCTTTCATGCAAGTGTCTCAGGAGCCTTACTGCTGATGCTCTTTTCTCTCTCTACCTTGTTGCTCAAAGCTCCTTTTCTCGGTAACAACCCACAGGGCCTGACACAGCTAGCATTTGTCGTTTTTAAAGCATGTTTGTTTGTACCACCCGTCTGCAGAAATCTCTTTTGTTTAGATGGTGAAGAAGTCGTCGAGTGAGACTAATACCTGCAGGACTTGTGTTGGCCTATATTAGTGTAAATGCACTATCAACCACCCCCCCCATGCTGAAATGCAGTTCTTTTGTTTCGGCGTACTAAACAATTCTCTTTCCCTTGAGGCTGATTGTACAGAGTCAGATATGTGCATGGTCAGTCAACCTGCCTGTTTTTATAGTTTCTCTCAAGTCATAATTTGGGTTTGAAGTACGCCACGTGATGCAAATAGCAAGGTTTTGAGGCAAAAGCAAAGATCATTTGATATCCAGACTTTTTTCTTTGTATTTTCCTTGCCTTTGTTCCTTTAAAAAATTTTCTACATATATTTGTACACATGTTTCCACATTGATGTACCAAGGTATTGGCATGGAACGGGGGATTCAAAGAATACCGGTTGGCACAAATAATACCATGACACGTGGCACTCATTTAACAGTGTCATGTACTCACGCTTTCTACAGTATACCCAACTTCATTCGGCCATCTTCTATTCTTCCTTTGTTTCATAATACACACATTGCTTATTCTATATAACTCCTTCTCTCACCAGTGTCTGGTCCTTAAACACTCGGTCAGGCCAGTGTCCACTCGTATTACAATTAACAAAGCCCTCAACGCCCGAAACTGTTGACCGGAGCAAAGACGCGAGAATAATTTGCTGCTGTCAAGCCTGCAGCAGTGGCTGTGTCTCCATATCACAACGGACACAGTTTAGCAGCCAGCAATTCATCCTATGTCCGTTTACTAGCACTAGTCTTTATCTTGGCTAGTAGCTAATGTAGTTATTTGCTTAATTATTTGTCTTCCAGCACCTTGGATTTGTACTTTCGAATGCGATGTAGTTTATTGGCTTGCAATACTCCTTACCCTTGAAGCTGGTGTGAGATTTGATGTATTAAATCTGCTACATGCATTGTTGAATGATTACTTTTACTTTATGGATACATATTCACCTGAGTTTTGCCTTGAATGTATTTTATTACTTATTTTGTGTCAGCTCTCTTACATCACAAAAAAAATCCCTTTCTACTTTGCTTAACGTGTTTGCCTCTGCAGAAAATTTGAAAAATATTAATTATTAATTTCTAAATAGTAGGCGTATATAGATGTGGTGTGTGTGTTTTTGTTTTTTTTACATCTGCGTCTGTATCTACAGTATTATATATCTGGTTGACTTGCAGTGGCAGACAGGATAAGAAGGTCATTCTGTTCTGTATGTAACTCTCTTCACTCCACCCAACAGCCATGCAGCTGAAGTTGAGGATGGTAATTTTGCAGAGGAGGACCGGTAAGGACCAATACCATTGGTTGTTTGTTTTATGCTTCTGTGATGTGGTCTTGCCGTGACGCATTGTGAGAAATGTGGTTTGAGCCCTTTTCTTGTTATTTGGTTGTGTTTGTTGAACACCCTAAACTGGCGTGAAGACAGATGAATGTTGAATGTGAAATTATGATGAGCTTTTGACTTTTGTGCTGTGCTTGTTTGATTAAATCTGTCTGTTGTTCTGGGCTGTTCCCCTATGAAACAGCATCAAGTGTTTTTCCAGCACCAGCTTGTTTGCTGTAATTTTCATATAATTAAGCATGATTTTCCAGATTTTTTTAAGGTTTCAGTCTACTAGTTGGAGGGCTAGTTCTTCTGTGTAACCCGGTTTGATTTTAAAGGACGCTATGGTGGTTCAAGTAGATTTGTGATCAGTCTCCAACTAATGGTTCGTGTTTTGCATAGGATTGAACCTACAGGCTTTGAGCAGCCCAGATCCTGAACCATTAGGCTACAACACTGTCTTTTCCTTGTCATGACACACTTTACAGTTTGTAACTACTGTAGAACAGCCAAACTCAAGACACAATTAATTTTAGACGACACTGATAAAATATGAATGGGGCACAAATTTAGTTTAACGTACCACTTTGATACTTACTGAAATATTTCTCAGAACAGTGGAGATGTTCTTTCCAGAGTTTACGAGAAGTAGAAACTTTTACTGATATCTGGGAAAATCTGTCTAAATTAAGTTTCACTCCAAATAAGAAGCTAATTTATATAACTCAGAAGCCAATAGATGCTAAATAAAATGTAAATTTGTCATTTTGATATCTGTTGAATACAGTATGTATGTAAAATAAGTGAATTATTATTTTTGGTTTATTAGATTGTTGGTGCTGCTGTTGTTTTTCTTGTTCTCTTGTTCTTGATTCTTTATGCTTTACATGACATTAATTACATTATTAATGAAATCAATCTTTCACATGGACCCCGTAAGTACAGACGTGGTCTCAAATTGCTCTTTGCGAAGAGAGGCTCTCTAGAGATCTCTGGTGTCTCTAGAGGAGCAGGATTTCTGTGGAGAGAAAGGAGAGTCTCAGTGATGTCCATAAGATTGAATATCTTCATGCTGTACCTCTAATACATTTAATAAGGCCAAGTAGGGATTTTGTTAAAAATATAAGCTAATTCAGGGTAGTGGTTCCATAAATTGGGGTTTTGTAAAATTTAATTAAACAGAATTTTAACCCTGATACTTTCATATACATGTGGAAATTTTTCACCCAAAATGTAGTTTCAAACCTGTACGGAACATAAAAAATGATGAATCCCATTATGGACACTTGACAAAAAAACTTGTCTTTTGTGTTGTGATGAAAATGTTTAATTTAAGTGTAAATCATCCCTGTGAATATTACGGAGTACATGAATGCAGTGTCTTAATTCAGATGGTTTGTGTAAACTTCTACAGTATGTATTGCATGCTATGCAGTTTTAATCAAAACATAATTTTTTGAGTGTAAGCAGAAGTTGGGTGTATCAAGCAGGAATAGAAGCATACATGACTGGGTTGCCTGTTACGATAAAATATCTGTTATTTCCTGATAAAAGCTTTCTAAAAAAATATCATCGTTAATAGATGCACTGAAAAATATATGCAGTTGCTGTCTTTGTCTGAGCTGTGAGCATTGAGTCCTTGGGACAGGATTGTAACTTCATTTGAGCAGTGAAGCTTTATGTGCAGGGGACAATGGAAATGTGTGTGTGTGTGTCTTGCAGGAGTTGTGTAAGCAACGCACTGACATATGCCTCCTGCCCCTCCACCTCTGCTGTTTACTCTGTTTAATCCCTCTCATAAACACGCGCACATTTAAACAATGGCCAACTGCTTACCTCTCAGTGGAGCTTTAATAAGATATTCTGCATCGGCCGGTGTGATGTGCGTAAGCGTGAGAAATAAGATGCTTATCTGTTATAGACCATTATGGTTCAATACTGCAGTAGATTGTGGGAAGGATGTGAATGAATGAGCGAAATTGGACCATGAAGGTCCGATAACTACAGTGCCGCATTCTGTTTCCATGGAGACTATTGCCCTGCTGGGCTTTCGATCACCCAATAACAGGCTTTGTTCAGAATGGAATACTAGTGTGCTGCTTACTGCGCCGTATGCAATGAATACTGCTTACTGTTTCTATAAATAGCATTGTGAAGCAATATGCATTATGCAGCGCTAACAACCTTATTGTCACATGACCTTGTTGCTTACACATTTAACTTAGCCAAAGGTCTCTCAGAAATGAATTTGCATGCGTGTTTTGTTTTGCTTTTTATTTTTTGTTGTTGTTTCTTATGTTTTTTTCCCCCTCATAGTTACATGCTAATTTAGTTTTTAAAAGGTTTACATATTGTCAATCAGAAATAAAATGTTCAGATGCTAAATATTGGATTTAGTTAATTATTATTGCGGTTCATTGAGGTTCACTACCATTTACAAATGTGAGGTCTGTAGATTTTATTTTACTTTAGTATATTCGTTACTGTAAAGACCAAGCTGAAGTTTTAACAGGCATTACTCCACTCAAACGATCCTTTAAGAAATCATTCTAATACACTTATTTGTTGTTTAGGAATTTGTTTATTTTAATTAATATTTATGATTTTTTTTTGTTTGTTTGTTTGTTTTTTGGAGACACACTCACAATGATAGTTTTAAATAGAAATAATTTGTATCATTTATGTTTGATCAGTTCAAGGTATTTTTGTTGAGTACAAATTTCTTAACCAAAAAAACTATTGTAATATATAAAGCTGTAAAGATGTGCATTTATTTATTGGTGATAATTGGTAAATGTGCTGTATCATTATATTTCTGCGTTTATGCAACCTGGCATTTGCTTGAAGTTCTCTGTGAGCTCAGCAGCAGTGATCCGAGTGTTCCTGTTGCATGATAAGCTGCTTGTTTTTGCATTTGGAAGCTTCCTTTTCTGCTTGTTGCACATTGAAACGAATGTTCGACCAGTGCATTTTAACGCGTTTAGAAACCTGTATCTTTGTGTGTGAGCGAGAGGAGCATGTCTGCACGTATCCCTGCACGAAGTGAGGTGCTGAGAGACAGGAAATTGGATTTGGCTGGTGTTGGCACGGTTTCATAATGTGCTCCTCTTAGTGTGATATATTTGATTTTCATCCTCCTTCCCCCACATCTGTAATTTTGTCTTTACCCCAACATGACATCCACAGTCTTAAGAGATGAATCTCACCAACGGCCTTTTGAATAAGCTGCGACGTGTGTTAAAATGCAACGTTGAGGCACAATGGTGTGACAACCCTGAAATTCCCCCCCAGGACTCTCTGGCCAGAAGCAGAAAATCAGCACTAACCTTTTTTTTTTAATTGGCATATTCAATTGGTGCTGATTTCTGAGATTGCTGCTGCAGTGAGATGCTTTGTTTGAAAGTTTTCCACACAGGCTTGGTGCAGTGCTTGTATATAGAATTTAAATTGGTTCTTTAAAAAAGTCATGTTCAGCATACAACCATAGATATGTCCACTACGTAGGCGTCGAATGGCCTGTATATCACAGTGCTGCTAATCAATATTCTTCGTAAAAGTGCTGTAGGCTGCAAGGAGTAAATTCAGTGTACCTCTCTACTGAAGAAATAGGCAGTCACATGATGTATGTACCTACTCCACAGCGATGCTTTATGAATAGTAAGACGAGTACATAAATAGAAAGAATTTGTGTTGTTGTTGTTGTACAGTAGTTTAATGCAAGTGTCTGATAATGTTGTAGTATTGTGGAAGTGGGATTCAGGGTGCTTTGGGTCAAAGGTAAGGAGCATGGCATGTGAGGGGATCAATATTAATGTTTTGCATTGATAAGCTTTCCCTAATGAAGGCTCTTTTGCATAATGTTAATATTCTGGAGACCTTTTTCATCCCACTTGCAGTTCCTGTGTGTTACGTTTGATTAATAGCAAAACATTATTCTTTTAATTATGAAAAGAACAGCCCTTACAATTTATTTATTTATTAAAAGCAAACTTAATCTAGTTTATGAAGCTTAAATTGCCAATTAGAAACATTATAAACAAATAATAATAAATAATAATTATTTGCTTTCGTCGAGTTGCACATTACATTTTAATTACACTTAATACATGAATTGAACTCTCCAGCTTCTCTTCTATTTTGCTTTAATGTCATCTCTTGTTTTTTTTTTTTTTGTTATATTTAATTTAATATTGAAGCATTTACTTAATTCTGAAATTAAATAACTGACAGTTGACAGTTTTTTTTTTTTTGGTTGGATGATGTTGTTGCTGCTGCTGTTAGTTTTAATGAATATGTAACATTTCTAGTTTGATTCTTAAATTGCAATTCCGTTATAAATAAATAATAAAGGTTTGTAAACAAATCATTATTTGCTAAACTTATGTTAACTAAAATCTTATGGACATGCATGAAACTCTTTAACTTTTCAGTTAAAAAGTTGTTAACAATAAATTATCAATGTCATTTGGTTTAATGTAATATTAATTTCTTTTTTTTCCTGAAAGTTAGATTGAAATCAAGCAATGGCAGACCCCCTACTGTGCCACTGCAGACCCCCTTAGGGCTCAAAAGTGTAAATGGCACTTTATGAACAAACAAGAAAAACTATTTTTGACCGTTTTTCCTTACGGATGGAGAATGGTTGTTTTATTTTTGTTAATAAATCAGAGCACCTGTTTGTGTATTTATCTCTGTCTTCCTTCATATCTCTCTTTCTGTGTGCAGTCACAGCTCTCAGTCCACAGAGGAAACTGGATTTAATGACCCCAGCTTACTGGAAAACCTCCAAAGTAATCATGTAAGTACTGTAATGGCATCACAGCTGCTCAGTCATGCCCAGCCAGCCAGAAATTTACACACAGGCCCTGATATCCACACGCTCACACCTCCTGTCTTCCCTCACGGCTCTTTTCTGGCTCATAGTAGCTCTGTTCTGCCCACCCGGCTGTGTATAAATAGTCTACAGTAGCAAAACTTATTCTCTAATGACAAGAGGCTCTAATAAAAATACCCCATATGCAGCTACTCATGAGGAAGATATTTATTTGAACGTTGTTGGTTTGTGTGCGTGTTTTATCGATTCTTTCAGCCTGGTGACTCAAGTATTCGTCCATCAGTCACAAGCGTTGACGGGGGTTAGTCAGAGAACCTGAGCAGAATGCTTTTGTTTCTGTCACTTTGAATCAAACGTGAACTCAGGGGTTGCCTTCGTGACAGCGTTGTACAGCTCTTCATGGCCACCTGAGCTTCTGTTGCCTTTCCAACCAAAACAGGCTTTGATTCCACAGTTCGTGATATTCAGTTATTGCTCACTCAAATGATTAGTTTAGAAGCTTTTAGGTTTTTTCCTTAATTGTAATTATGAGATTGGTCCTTTAAGGCTGTCAGGGTGACAATTGATTAGAAAACCAACTACAGAAATCCTCTGCATGATTTCAGGTGACATTTTTCTTTTTATACTTTGTCTTGCGTTTGATTTTTCTACACAGCCCACTGCTTCAGTCATCCAGGAATTCATGACCATGATGGCTATCTGTCACACGGCCGTTCCTGAGCACACTGACAGCAGGATCACATACCAGGCTGCATCCCCAGGTCTGTCAAACGTCTCCAAACACATTAAAACAACAAATATTCACACAAGGTTCAAATTGAGAGCCACCCTTCAGTAGAAAAATCCTTTTCTGTTCATCAAAACGACCATCAAATTACATTTTAGATTACATAAAATTGCAAAACAGTTATTTTTAAATAAGCAGTTTAAAGCATTAGCATTGCTGTTTTTACTGCTTTTGGGCGAAATAATGCAGCCTGTATAAACACAAGACACTTCTTTCAAGAACAACTGCAACCAAATCTTGCAGATCCTAAACTTTTGGACAGTAGTGTTTGTATTCAATAGATAAAGTTATAAATACATCAGTTAAACCTATAGATATAGTTTTACAAACAGGTGCAGAAATAGATGATTGAACTAATTTTAGCGTTCCACACATCAGGTAAAGGTAAAGGCTTCTCCGACAAGATAGGCACAGTTGGTTGAGCTTAAAAAAGGGGCACAGGAAGTAAAGGGGGAAGTCATTGCATGCTCTGAATTTCCTGTTCCTCTTTCTATCGTTTCTAAAACCGTACTAGACATCAGTGTTGAGCTGAGACTGAGAGCAGTGGATCGATTTGAATGCATTTAATCAATTTGCCTCGTATAGATTTGATTTGTTTATGTAAGACAAGTGAAATAATGCAGACGAAGAAACCGATGAGTTACTGTAATTAATGCTGGTTCACTCTCTCCGCTACTTTGCATTTGACACTTCATGGTTATGCATAATTTAGCATTTGTCAGAAGTTATCCCTGGCTTTGAGGCTTAGCAAGATGGGTTAATTTCACGTCAGTGCAGCGGTGCATTGAATATTAGCAAGACCTGTGCTTGAGATAAATGGAAGGCTAGGGCACTGAATGTGAGAAGTCATGATTTTAGAGACAGACCGAAGGACCAAAGGTAGCAGCAGGTTTTAATAGTGCCACCTCAACTCCAACAGTTTGTCTGCTTAGTGTTGTAAACAAGTAGTCATATACCAGACGCTTTTATCCAATGCAACTTAACCGCCACCTGCCCTGACCACATGCTGTCTTGTTCCACAGATGAAGGCGCTCTGGTTCGGGCGGCACAAAACCTGGGCTTCGTGTTCTCTGGGAGAACTCCAGACTGTGTTATTGTGGAGTCGGTAAGTAAACGTCCTGAGAATAGATGATGAGTTGCACTGGGAACATGACTCACCCTCTGTCATGCTGCATAGCTCACTCACACTTTACACTCAAGGAGAACTATTACAGGCAATTTGTACGGTGCAGTCCCACTTCAACAGATCCATTATTTCCTTATTATAATGTATGATAGAGAGGAAGCCATCATGGACCTGTGGCAACTTAATGTCATATACTGAGTCAATGAATAGTGAACATTCTTCCTGTCTAAAACAAACAACTCTCAGACGATCGGTTACCAGCGATGCTATCGAGTCTTGACAGGAAAAAATTCATGAATTCATTATTAAAATGAGTTATTGTTTAAGCTGTCATAAACCATTTATACAGCTTTTTGTAAAGCATTCAGCTTGCACACTGAAGCTTAAAAATGTATACTTTCAGCATAGGTGCATTTATTTGAACAGATTGGAATGAAAGATTTTTACTTTACTAGCAAAAAAATATACTTCAAATAAGTTGTCATCTTTAAAATTTCTATTCATCAACTATTCCTGGAAATTGATCTAGTTTAAATTAAGTAGACTAATTAGAACTGAGTGTAATGGCTGCTGAAAATGGCTTGGTTAAGGGGATTTTTTTTTTTTGAACGTTAGTCAAATAGCAAATGTAGAAATTAATGTTCAGCAAAATTAATGAATGATATGAACTGATATAAAAAATGAACTGATTGTAAATTATATTCTAACCAAGTTGTAGGTTTGCAGACTAAATTGAATCTCATTAACAGATAACCTATTATGAGTTGGTTCTTTTAATGAAATGCCCCAAATTGCTTATAATATCACTTAAAATCAGACAAACAAATTTATTGCTGATTCCATCTCAGCAGTTACTGAATTACCATTTTATATGTATATATATATATATATATATATATGTATATGTATATATGTATATATGTATATGTGTTTTGGGCAATACCGCATACAGTCTGTACAGTACAAACACCATAACACCTATCGAGAATCCCTATAAATCACAAAAACCAATGTGTGTGTGTGTGTATATGTATGTATTTATGTATTGGTGTCTATGTATTTGTGTGTGTGTGTGTATATATGTATATGTGTGTGTGTGTGTGTGTGTGTGTGTATGTATGTATTTATGTATTGGTGTCTATGTATTTGTGTGTGTATATATGTATATGTATATGTGTGTGTGTGTGTATATGTGTGTGTTTATGTATGTATATATGTATGTACAGTCATACAAAATCCGTATGGCTTTAGTATGTATTTAGGACTCGTATACTGCACAATTAGTATACTGTGGGACATTGCTGTATCGTTAAAGATTAGCTTGTCTTCGAGTTCTTTTTTTTTTTTTTTTTCAATAAATGCTTCTGTTGATTTGAGATGCTGTGTAGATATTTAAGGTTGAGTTTCACAGTATCGGATGTGATTTTTCTCACCCTACGTAGTGTCTCAATAGAGAAGAGCTGGAGAACCTGATGGTTTGATGCAGTTTTATGCTGTGCCTCCCCCCACCCCTGTTTCTCACTCCCTCTTTAGTTGCTAAGGGAAAAAAAGTGAGAAATTTTGCAGCACTGGAGGGGGGATAGTGAGAGATCTGGCTGATGTGCTGCAGATATCTGTGCAGAGCTCTTTATAGAAACTTGCTGAGTGAAGATTAGAGAATTTAATTAGTGAGACAGAAAGCGCTGCTGTTTTCTTAGACCTGGGAGCAAGGAGTCACACTTTGCGGCTGTAATTGGTTAATCTGATGGCAGCGCCAGGGGAAGAGAGTGAGTCTTGTGCTCTCCGGCCTGTAACACACTCTAATTCTGGCCCTTCAGTGCAAGACATCTCCCACCATTTACCCCATCATTATACTCGCTCGTTTCTAAAAGTCACAGAGGCCAAGAAAAGCAATTACAAGTTTTAATTTCCTGATCCCTGGTGTCAAGATGAGTGTAGTCTTTCAAAATAAGCTAAGAGAACATTAGAGATCTCAAACTCAAATACAGTCTCTTAACCAAGTGTGACGTCATTTCATTGTAATTATTTGTGAGTCAGTGGGAAACTTGGTGAAATTTGACACATTTGTTTCTCTTATTCTCAGTTTTCACAGTAGTTTTTCTTTTTCCATGATGGCATAAGTAAATGTTTTCACAGAATGATATAATTAATAAATACTGAATTCCCACTGAACCATAATGGATATTTTATATGTGTTCGCTATATATATACTTATACATATCAGTATTACATTTCCCATATCAGTATTTATGTATGTGTATATATATATATATATATATAAGTGTGTGTGTGTTTGTAATTTTTGTGTACATATAGGTAATACAACACAAATAAGAAAATGTAAAAGTAAAACATCTATTATAATATAGTAAACATTTTTTCTTACAGTGTGGAGAAGAGGAGAAATATGAATTGCTGCACGTTTTAGAATTCACAAGGTAATATTTGATTTAATGTTTGCTTTTCTATTCTTTGTCATTTGTTCAGCTCTGCTCATTCTTTTTGCTAGAGAGAAAACAAAAACAACTTGATGGCTTTGCTGTATCATAGCACCGTACTTATAGCTTATAGTGATGATGATGATGTCAGCGATAATGGTAGTAACGATGATGGTGTTGTTCTGTGTCCCCCCTTCCCCCTCCAACAGCACCAGGAAGAGGATGTCGGTCATCATGCGCACTCCATCAGGAAAGATCCGCCTTTATTGCAAAGGAGCTGTGAGTATCTGTCTGTTGCTATGGAAACTGAGCCATCAGACGCTTGCGAACTAAAGCATCACCACTCTAGAGTGTTCTCTTTGGTGAACAAGAGCAAAGCCAGACAAACACACAAAGCACACTGCCTTTGTGCAGATTTTTTTTTTGATGGTCAAGTAATCTTACAGTACACACACACACACACACACATCAATTTATATATAACATGGCTAATTGATAGAGTAATCTGAGTGTGAATATACAGTAAGAAATATGAATGGAATATAAGCTGGCAGCGCTCTTTAGTGCTCAGAGAGAGAATGATGGGAAAGACATGTTTTACCGCCCACATCACATCCCAGCTGTTGTGCAATGCATTAAATTGATAAAATATTTACATGTTACTATAAATGTGTTCATGAAGGAAAGAATGAATGTAAAATGATGTTGTCCTCGATTCTTACTTCACAGATCAGACAAAATGCAGAGTAGCCAAATTACAGCCCATGTTTTTTGTCTCCCAGGACACGGTGATCTATGAGCGATTAGCAGACAGCTCTAGATACAAGGACATCACCCTGAAACACCTGGAGCAGTTTGCCACAGAGGGTGAGAGACACATACACCTGCTTAGTATCTGCTGTCTCTCTTCTGTTCGTCCGTAATCAAACGTTAGCCTGTTCTGCACCCACAATCCAATCACTGTAGGTGTTGATGATAGTTGCCAGATCCTCTCATAGCGAGAATGAGAACTGAGTATTAGGAGAACCTAATGTGAAATGTGTGGACTGGCACACTGCAGTACTTCTGTCTCTTGTGAGGATGGCGCCCCCTGGTGGAAGAACTGAGATTTGTCAGTCTAACAGGACCCTCAAGCAATCAGTTGCTTTGTCTTTTAAACATCTTGCTTGAATAATTCATGTTGAGCAGAGATCATCCACTCAGCTGCATTAGCATCAGATTAAAAACAGATGATGGCTTTTTAAAGAAGATTAGAAGAAAGAGATTTTTTATTTATTTAGAATGAGCATATCTAAGAGAAGCTTTTGCGTATTCATCTTTTTACAGGACTTCGCACATTGTGTTTTGCTGTGGTGGACATCTCCGAGTCATCTTATCAGCAGTGGCTGGAGATTTATCATCGTGCTTCGACGTCTCTCCAAAACAGGGCGCTCAAGATGGAAGAAAGCTATGAACTGATTGAAAAGGTGAGGCTTTTCCAGTGTGCACAGATGAGGTGGTCTACATCCAAAGATTACAAACCTTTCAGAACAGGATATGTGCTCCTTGCCGCACCAAATATAAGCCCCAGAGTAACAATAACAGGGGGAAGGCAATATATGATGATCTCGTTTATTATTTGCTGTATATAGACTTAGAAAGCCAAGTCTGTTTTTACAAAAACAAAAAGTACCATAAGGTATCATAGTGTTACCATTAACAGTATCATGTGGGAACACCCCCCCACCCCAAC
>JAUCMU010000026.1:11003157-11031988 GCA_032275025.1 Enteromius treurensis | reverse complement strand
ATTTTAAGGCATTTTTGTAAAAGTTGCTTAAATGTCTTAATTTAACTAATGCCTAGTCCTGACTTAAGCTAAGCCCCGTTTGTGAAACCGGGCCATTATAACATAATATATAACTTGCTTCAAGGATCCCAAATTTTACAAATACAATTCTATTTCAAATAAAGTGGGTTCTTTTAAGCTTTCAATTAAAGAATTTCTGAAAAAATTTATTGTTTCCACAAATGAAGCTCATCCGTTTTTTCCACATTTTACAATAAATGGAAATGTTTTTTGAGCAGTTAATTTAAGTGTGAAAGTACCTTTCTTTTTAAAGAGACGTTGTTTAGTGTGACGTGTTGCAAATCTGCAATAATGTTGAAAATCTCTTTTCTTGTGGAAAGACCGAAAATGTCAGTTTCAACAATGTTCCACATCATATAATTTGTTGTTTAATTGTGATTTTTATTCATTTATTTCCTAGGGTTTCACCTCTGCAGAAGTCTGAGGTGGTTGAGATGGTGAAAAAACAGGTGAAAGTGATCACACTGGCCATTGGCGATGGAGCCAATGATGTGGGCATGATCCAGACCGCCCATGTGGGTGTTGGCATCTCTGGCAATGAAGGACTGCAGGCTGCCAACTCATCAGACTACTCTATTGCACAGGTGAGAAACTATCAGATTACACATGCCTGCAGGAAGAAATGAATTAAACTTTATTATAATTACATAGTGAAATTTAAATGAAGACAAAATTATGCAGCATTATAAATGTAAAATGACAAAAAAATAAAACCAAATGCGCTACTGGTATGTGCTATAACCGAAGCACATACAGTATCAGTTCTCAATGTAAACTGACACCTGTGTCTTGTGTCACTACAGTGCGACTCCCAGAAAATAAATCTGGTACTAGATTATGTATCTAGGGTAAAGGGTTAAAACCTGTGGCTCATAGATTCTGCAGTCTGAGGTAGCGAAACGGTCAGTTCAGTTTACATAGCTTGAGTGTTCGCTTACTCAAACCCCTGCTGACGGTGAAACGGGACCTGTCCCTCTTATGTAAACTTAATTAAGAAGATGTTTTGTTATTCACAGATTTTGATACAGCATAATCTTCTTTGTGTTTTTAACAAAAGAGGAGCTCAAGTGTCGCCAGCTACTGTCAACATCTCTCTCCATCTCTGTCCCAAGTTTCATTTCACGTTTTGTTCAGTTCGTGGAAACATCCCTCTTCACACTTGTGTTTCTATACTGCCCCGAGCTGTCTGTTCACTGGCCTCATGCATCGTATTACCCAAGAAAGCATCTTGTCTTTTCTTAAGTGCCCTCATCGTATTGTAGGTGGAGGCGGGTGGAGGTAGTAGGGAATGCGGGCAGGTTCATAAAGTCTCCAGAACTGCCTTCCAGCAAAACGTCTTGTATGATATGTGCTGGATCAGACGGCAAACTTCAATGTGCGGTACCGGCAGCTAGTATTTATTAATCATCCTGAACCAGTGTCATCTTGATTTGCACTATAAAGCTTGTCATGTGCTGCTATACACACCATATGGTGTCTTATATTAGTTTTAAATGTGACCACACTGTGTATTGTAAAAAACAGTGTTTAAACTTTAAATTCTTGTGTAAGTAAAACAACACAAACTGTGCAAAAATGCATTTTAAGCCCCAATTTGATGGGAAAACCACAAACCTGGCAACACAGTGATGGGTTATAATGTGTACAATGGACACAAGCGTTGTTGCGCCGTGACCACAACAGCTTGAGGTTGTCTTAATTCAGCACATTCTTCCTGCTGCACTAATAGTGGTAAGGCTTTCCTTATGTATGCATATCATTACAGGTACCCCCCCCCCCCAATTGTTAGATTAAATTTACAGTATGTCCCTGTGTGTGTATATACATGTGTGCGTGTGTGTGTGTGTGTGTTTTTATATATATGTGTAAGCAATAGGGTACGAGAAGC
Organism: Enteromius treurensis; assembly: GCA_032275025.1. NCBI lineage: Eukaryota > Metazoa > Chordata > Actinopteri > Cypriniformes > Cyprinidae > Enteromius > Enteromius treurensis. The sequence goes on along the minus strand of JAUCMU010000026.1, from coordinate 11,030,040 downwards.
TGTGCTATTGGATGAATAAATCAAAGCTGAAGGCTGTTGTTAGGCATGAATGGATTATTATGATGAAATATTTCCTACTTGCACACTACAGCAAAAGATATAAATTACTACTGGTTTTCTAATAATTTTGGCCACCACTTAATTAGCAGATTTTCTACAATATAAAATATGTCATTATGTATCAGGAAATGTGGAGTAATAGTGTTGTCAAAAGACACTACCGATACTCCGGTACATGTAAATGTTTTTAGTACCGACTTGGTACCAGTGTACAGAGTAGTCGTCAACCTTGACACGTTCGTCTCTTGGGAATCTTGGATTCATTGAATGTCATGGAATTTATCAAAGTTTGGATGTATTAATCAAAAGTAGGTCATTACACAAGTCAAAAGGCGTTATGTACTAGTATCTGTAAGAGTAAATCCCCTTTATTTGCCAAAAAAATAACATGTTTAAATTTCACTTTAATTTAGACAAATTCAATTTAGGGGAAACTTGTTTACTGTTTTTCTTACTTCTGTTAATTGTGGAAAAACTTTAAATGAGTATAAATAATGACATTGATTTTTGTACTTATGATATTTTGATACCGTGACAACACTATAGAGTAATATCATATGCATTTTATGTCTGGTATACTGTCATGAAGGCCTTACAAACTGTCAGAATGTGATATTTTTTGGCCATAGACATGAACAACTGCATCAAATAGCTTATTTGTGCTTAGTTTGGGCCTTTGCTTTAAACCAAGGGGTTTCTCATCCTGGAGTATGAGCTCTATTTTCTCCATAAAAGCCATTAAAGCTTGATGTATCAATTATGATACTGACCCAATTTTAGATTTTCTTTTTTTTTTTGTTTGTTTGTTTTGTCTAAAAGTTATATAAACTGTCCCATCCCATCAAACTTTACGTGATTAAATCACACCCATTTAATATATATGATTGTATATAAGTTATATGTTACTATACATTTAATTCAAAATTAATATGCATTACTGTTGGTAGCAGATTTTATAGTATAGTGTGTGTGTGTGTGTGTGTGTGTGTGTGTATGTAGTATATACTGTAGTATATCTAACCCAAGTGTAAAATTAATTTAAAGCTAAACTCACAACAGGGCTCTTCACAGTGTTAAGATGTGATTCAATTGTTTACGTGAAGAGATGAATCATTGTGAGCTGGAATGCTGCTGTGCACAGATCAGCAGGTTTTAAGAGGGGGCTCCGTATCCAGACTCCACTGTAGTCTGTCTGTCATCAACTCCCTCTCCTCACATCCAGAGGTCAAACAGCCCCTGAGCCCCTCAAAGGCCCTTACATCCCACCCTGCTGTTCCTGCCTTTATAGAAGTGACTGGCTGTTTGTTTTAGAGCAGTGATGTTCATAACACTGTCACATTCAAGATGCTCTTTAGGAAATAAAACATGGCATCCCTAAATCATCCTTTGATCGTGTTTGCATATAACACATATTACTTGTTTACACTGTCATGGAGGGTCACTGCAAGCCGCTAATCCTGAGCACCTGTACAAGTTCTGCTGTTTGCATATTGTATTTATTTCAGCGGCTGTATAAATGGGTTACAGTGAAGCAAACAAACTTGTATCTGTTATGCTTTGTAAACAATAACATGTAAGGTCATGTCGTTAGTTTAATTTCACAAACTGTTTAAAGAAAACCATTCACATAGATTTATCTCTGTTATCCTGATTTTGATCTGCACGTAAACACCTTCATCAGCATCTTATTTGGAGAGCAAAGCACATCTCTGTTTACATTTTCATGTCTAAGCCAGACAAAAACACAATTTGATGAGTTATCAGCGAAGTGTTGTGCATGTGAAATCACTCCGTGTTCACTCCGTCCACCTAAGTGTTATAAATCAGAAGTAGAGTTATGGTGCTGAGCCTGTTTTTGGTGTGTGTTGTGCTGAGGTCAGCAGAAGATTTGGTGAAAATGTTTAGCAAATATATTGATCTGCTTAATCTTTTGCAATATACGTGTATGAAGCAACATAATAAATTGGAGTGAACTGCTCATCGAATGTTTGAAAAAAGACATCTGTTTGGCTCGATGAAAGTTAAACACAAAGTGACAGCAACACAAACAGCATTTTATATTCGGTAAATCTGACAGAATCCAGATTTAAGCCATTGAAATCTACAGTTTTGGGTGTTGGGTGAGTAGAATACTGTAAGTATCAAAATCATATTTTGTGAAACTAATTCTTATTGGCCATCTGATAAACTTTTCATAATAAGGTAGTTATTAAAAGCCAAACTTAATGTGTTAACCAAAAACGTACTGTATTGTTTTTGCACAGCTGCAAAAATCTGTCCTCGGCTTTTCACCAAAATAAGACCGATTGTAGCTGATATACTTAGTAATATGGGTGAGACGCTGTTTGTCTTGTCCATGCAATTCCAGGCTTCCTGTTGCCCAGCATGGATAAGATTGTCTCTTTATTTTCTAATCCAAAACCGTTTTCTGTGTTGGCTGGGGAACTATAGATCTTATGTAAACGATCGGCCTTAATGAACTTTTCTGTGTCCTCCCTTCTCTCTCACAGTTCAAGTACTTGAAGAATCTTCTGTTGGTTCACGGTGCTTGGAATTACAACCGCGTTGCCAAGTGCATCCTGTATTGCTTCTACAAGAACATTGTGCTTTACATTATTGAGGTAAGAAATTCTCGCACTATGTCTCATCAAACTCATGACAGAGCTGCAAGCCTTTTATTGCATTAACCATTAATGTCCTTTTCATGGAGATTGAATGACCACTCTTTAATGAATGAACTGGCATCGCATGCATGTGTCCATCCCGCTGTAGGAATGCAGGTCTGTCTATGTAAAGTCCACAAGTCATCCATCTGTGCTGGTATTTGACTTTTTCCAGGCCTGGTGCTGATAGCCGGTTCAGAGACCTGACTTGACAAGTTAAAGGGCTGCTATCAGCACCAGCTTTATCATGAGAGGCGTTTGGCCATTTTGATCTGCAGCACGTTTGGTTTAGGAGACGTTACACCTCAGGGACAAGAGCTGAAAGAAGAGTTAGTGGCAGACTAGTGGTCTGAAAGCAACATTAAGCCGTTACGTCTCTTTATTTAATGTCTAAGGCCTTTAAAATCCATGAAATGGACCTTTAGTCACATTAGCCTTGAGCTAGTAGGCTAAGGCTACAGTATGTAAAGTATGTGTCCAAATTGAAACATAATATGTTGCATTTTCCTATGAGAATTTGATTTATTTATCTTATTTATGAAATTCAAATTACAACAAGAGTCACTTCCCGACAAAGACAAGAAGCCTTTTAATCTCTAATGCATCCAAGGAGTAGCTTGGTAATTCTTGTCGTGTCCATTGTATCTCTCTTTTGTAAAATGTTCCCTCTGTATGCAGCTTACTACGATTTGAAACAGACTAACACCAGTATTCATGAGCTGTACAACTTCAGCTGAAACATGAGCGCTTCAAAAATCCATCTTTTTTTTTCCCCTCGGCCCTCTTGCTCTTGTGTGCCACTTGACCCGTGAACTTTTTCCCTTCATCTTGATTTTGTTTTATGTGCTGTGGTAAATCTCTGAAAAGCCCCTCAGACTTCTCTCTGCTGGCATCCATCGCTGCTGTAGATTGTGAGAACAAGGATAAGGAGATGAATCGGGGCTTCGAATGACCGTTGACTTCTTCTGCCCTCACTTAATGCGCAGCATGGCACAGTTTGATGAGTTAGTTCGACCCATTTCCTGTTTACATGCTTCTGTGCTGTTTAGATGTGGGAAGCTGCTGTGGTCGTGTTCATTAATGCAGTGGGGGTTTTTTCCCTCTATTTTAAAATCGAGTAGATTAAATCCATGGGAATCTCAAAGCCCTGTGAGCAGTTATCGCTCAATGAATTTGATATTTTAAACATTTTCGGTCGTAGTCATGCCGGGTGGCTTTCATGTGTTTTTTCTTTTGGGTTTTGCCGTGGGGTTGTCGTATTTAGTTCCACAATGAAAGTTTCCCCTTCAACACAAACATTTTTAACGGTGATCACATTTCACACTTTCTCATCAATCAAGAAACAAGCATCTCCTTCCTTTTTTTTTTTTTTTTTCTTGTTTTGCATAAGAGGTGGCACTGGAACAACTACGTCCAGTAAATGGCCTCACCCGAACACGCCCTCCGAATATTTCCAGCCACTTTTCCTTTTTGTCTTTTTTCTCTTTAAGCTCTGCTTTTGAGTCTCTATGAGAACTGAAAGCACCCCAGCTCCTAGAGGTGAATGTATCTCCTCCTCTGCACATCTTTTGTTATGAGCAGAAAATGTATTCCCCCTCTCCGTTAGGGGCCTTTCGAATACAATAGGGGCGAAGCTTTACTGTTTTCTTGCCTCACACCAAAAACACCTCTGTTTTGTAAGAGCTTGACATTCAAGACACTTGCTTCTCAAGGGTCGGTTAAAAGGGATACATTTGTCGCCCTAATAGGTTTACCTTTGAGTCCGTGAAGACTTTTCTTCATCTCATTTTTCCAGACATTAACCTCAAGGAAGTGGAATAAGGTTGTTAGTGGCCGTTTTAGCCTTCTCAACATGTGGTTAGCAATGGATACGTGCACATCTTCCTGAATATTATAGTAGCTTTAGAATGTTTTCTATTGTTTCAGACTTTTTTTTCTAGCTGTAACCACACAATAGCACATCTTCCATACATTGTCAGACAAATAAGTTTGGGTTAACCTAAACGTTTGTCACGCTGGTTTATTTAGACTTTGGTTTGTGGTCTTGCATTCTTTCGACATGAGCAAAAATTAACCCGGGAAAAAGAACTTTTGAGAAACTTAGTTGGATTAGCTGCTTTGAGACATGCAGAAAGCCCCTCTTACAACCAAATTGCTGTGCTTGCTGTCATTATCCTGCTGGGCTCTTGAGAGCTTGATTGACAGCTCTTCAGCAGGCACCAGAAGGGCTGACGGATGAGTAGCATTTCTGAGGTAATTACAAGGGCCTCATTCAGACAGAGCGGCAGGCTTAGAGAAAGACTGCAGGTCTGAGTAGAGGCCCTGGGCCCTGCAGTCTCACTGGTGCCATCATTGAAATACACCCAACTAGTTCTTTTGGTTCTTCTCCCGCTCACACTTGCTATTCAAAGGCCCTGCCTTTTTATCTTGCCAACATTTTTTAGGTTTTCTGAATGTTTAGGTTTTATAGTATTGTTACAAATTGTAGTGTTTATACTAGAGGTGGGTGATATGGGAAAAAAAACATCACCATTTTTTCTGGGGAAATCCCGATTTGCGATTTTTATCCTGATTCTTTTTCAAGTTGGTTTAAGACTATTTTTTGCAAATTACAGAGGTAGGGGTGGGTGATATCATTATTTTTTAAAAAAAAAAATCATGATTCTTAGTGATTGTTTTTACTACTTTGCAAGTTGTCTGAACAGTACAGACAAAGCCTTTCAATGTAACAAAGTATAAAATAAAGAAGGGCAGATATTTAGTCCAAAATGAGCAAAGATAAAAACCGTTGTCATTTTCTCTTTGTTATTCGAATAGATACACATTACAAATAAACATGATATGAATAAAACAACCAGTGCTTTTATTTTTCAGGAAGAGTAGGTGTATTCAGCAGTATTGAAATCTGAAACACTATATACTGTACACTACATACAACATTTTTATCTGAATAAGTTTCTTTTTTCTGTTGAATATTGTATTAAATTCAATGAGGACCAGCTACTGTTTGGTTACTCAAAATATCTTATTTTGTGTTTAGCACAAGAAGGAAATTAATACAGGTTTGGGACAACATGTAAGTGAGTAAATAATGACACTACTATAATTTTTGAGTGAACTATCCCTTTAATAACAAGCGGCGGCATGTTTAGTTCTGTCCCTTTAAGAACTGTACGCATCTAACATACTGCCATGTTTTTCTCTTAATTGTTTACTTTCACTTTAGACACAATCAACTGTGTTTAAGGCTGTGTGCTTGTGACAGTATTACCACAATAACATGTGATAAATATCTTAGTTCCGTAATTAGGCGCTATTTGACAGGCTTTTAGTGCTTGTGCGCTTCAAGTGTATGCAATGGAAAAGCACATCTGGACAGCACACATATGAATTGCGAATAAGTGCTGTGTTTGGTGAGTGTAATTCTATCACTGAGTTAACACTGATGTGAATGTATGTCGTGTTGTACAGCATATTGAGACGGAGATTATAAAAGAGCACGATACTACGATATTCCTTAAAAAGCAGATCGTGGAGAAATTTTTATCGTCCACGATGAAAAAACGTCATATCGCCCACCCCTAGTTTATACACACACACACACGCATACATACATACACATTATATTTATACATAAAATATGTATATGATATTTGTTTGATGGGAAAACTGAATTTTAGCAGCCATTACACCAGTCTCCAGTGTCACATACTCCTTTAGATATCATCTTAGAAAAAACATTTATTATTATCAGTGTTGAAAACAGTTGTGCTGCATAACGTTTTTGTAGAAATCGTGATATATTTTTTTCTGGGTTTTTTCGTGAGTAGAAAGTTCAGAAGAACAGCGCTTAATTAAAATACAATTATGCCTTCACTGTCACTTTTGGTCAATTTAAGGCATCCTTGATAAAAAAAACAACAAAGTAGTATTAATAATATACTAATAATAAATAAAATAATTACTGATCCCAAACTTCTGAACAGTAATGTACATGAAAAAAATGTGTAAAATGCAAAATGTCAAAATCAGCATGTCCTAAAAGTTATTTTATTTTGATATTTGCAATTTTTATTTAACTTTTAAAAGACAGATATTATGTATGATTTTTGATTATTTTATTATTTCAAAAAAAATTTTTATAAATAAATACATTTTCCTGACACTGAATGAAACTGTTTCAATTGAAAAATATGTATCTGCCTTTTAATATTTCACAAGCTTGATATGAATTATTGGAGTTGGTTTCTAGCCTATTAGACTAACAGTTAATGTGGATTCTTGTGAGCTACCAGACCGTCCAGATCAAGGGCCCTACTGGAAAAATTAGGTAATACCAGTTTATGGCGGTCAAGCTAGTTTATTGGTATTCCAAGCTCAGACAGATCCCCACCAGTTGGCCACCTAAAGCAGCTTGGACCAGCTGCCATGTTCCAGAACACAGCAAAGCTCGTTTTAACTTCTCAAGCAGAGACGTGGAGCAAAGAGGTGCCGTCTTTCTTTCTTTCTTTTTTTTTCTCTCCGTTTGGGTTCTTCCCACCCAACATGGAGACAGAGGACGGGGGTAGAATCACAGATTCCAAAATTCTCTAAAAATGATGCAGAGAGCCCCACAGGACGAGTCTCATGGGGACACACTCTCGCTCTCACACACACACACACACTCTTCACTTTTTCAGATTGTGCAGCAGAGGGTAGAGGGCAGTCACACCTCCACGCCTAGCGGCTCTGAATGAGCCAGAAGAGGAGAAGAAAGAGAGCCCTCCACACTATGTCCTCGCTCCCTAATGAGCAAATCAATGAATCTGTCTCATTGAAGGAAGCGGGACAGAGGGGCACTCACAGGACCCAGAGGACCAGGCCAAAACGCTCTCTCATATGCATGTACTGCTGCTCATGAATAGAGGCTTTATTTTGACTTAGCACAACAATATCCTGCAGCCCGTAGCCCCTCAATGAGGCAGACTCGCATTAATTCAGCTCTCTGACCCACCTGTTTGACTACCAGCATGCCGCTGGCCACGACTGTTCGGGTTTTTTATGTGGCTTTTGATCAAAATGTGGTCATGAGGGAGTTCTGAGTCTGGAATCTGCTTGCGGGGAGGAAAACAGCGTCACATGTGATGCGATATTGCTAAGTTATTCACGTTTGTGTGTGCGAATGGGTTTCAGAAGCCGCAGATCTCTTTTAAAAACAATATCACGGTAGAATGCACCTGATGGAAAGGAAAATGGGAGTTGGAACGGGTGGGCGTGGCTGTGGGGGGGCGCATCGGGGGAGTGCGGCCAATCCTCCTCTCTTCCTCTCTTTCTTTCTCTATGTAGAGGCCGAAGGGGAGGGGTGACAGACATTTGTTTTGGGAACATTTTCACGCATTGGCTCGCTCTATTGAATGAGAGGGGCTGGTGGATGTGCTTTCTGTGTGTGTGTGAGCATTGGTGGGGGCTGCAGTCGGAGGGGGTTCTGTCAAAACCCTAAAAATTTGTACCAATTCACGCTTTCATAATGGAGGTAAATGAAGCGAGGAAATGTCCGCCTGGCCTATACACTGCACAGGAACCTGGGGTCTGCTTAGCAGTCGAGTCTCTCACATACACTGGTTGAGGATCTCAGTCATTTCCAGTATAATTGTGGTCTAAATACAGTAGAGAAGCTCATAGCGTTTGAGTGTAGAAAAAATTGAATGGTGCTGAGCGTTGACTCCAAGTCATATTATTTCAAACTTGAATTTTCCATAGACCGCTTCTTCTGCAGCAGTGTGATCAATTTGTAAGGGATTTGTTTTGTAAAAAATCTTCTTAATCTAGTCAAAAAGGAGTTCGTAAAACTATATTATGGTTTTAACAAAAATATTAAGCAGCACTAATTTCAGCATGAATGTAATTTTTTTAATCAGCATATTAGAATTTCTGAAAGATGGTGTGACACTGAAGACTAGAGTAATGACTGCTGAAAATTCAGCTTTGCTTTCACATGGATGCATTTTATATTTCACAATATTACTGTTTTTACTGTGTTTTGGTGAGTATTGAACAGTGTAGATGGCAAATTGGTATTTCAATGACAGAATTTTGAAAGCCCTTTATCTGTGTACATTTTGGGGTCACTCAATCCTGTGTTTTGACATATATAAATGGGATTACAGATTTTCCCCTCTTCAAAACAGCTGCTATGAGATATTATCACATTCTCAGGTTTCTAGATGACTATGACGGAGTTGTGTGCCAGACTAGTCAAACTAATAGAGATATTAAGTGATGAGCTCCATCTCCATGGCATATGGTTTAGATACACATTCTTCCCTCTTCTCCTTTTCATTTGTGGTCTTTTCCCTGGCCTCCACCCTTAAACCCAATAACTCACATCTTTCAGTTGAAATAGTTGAAATAGTTAAATCTAGTCCTTTTGCACTGATCTGTTTTTGTACGGTCTTAAAAGTTGAGTGCAATAGAAAGTCTGATCTGTGATCAGTTGTTTCTTCAATGAGACGCTGGGGGTTGATCAAGGTGGAAAACGGAGCATCTGATTTACGAGCCGTTCTGGCTGAAGTCATGGGAACTGTTGAAGTCTCCCTCTCTCTTACCTCCAGCACTAACGCCCTTCCTCTCTCATTCCTGCCTGGGGTAGTCCTTTTAGTAATGATGTGTCAAGCCCAGGTTGTGGCTTCGCATGACAACTTAGTGGGGCTTCTCTATGTTTAGTTGTTTTGAAAACCTCGACAGTATGTTTGCTAAAGTAGGGGATTAACTGTCATCTCACAGCTGTTCTCAGTGATAGTAGACTGTAAATTCTTTATATCAAAATAGTCTAGATAAAAGGGAAAATGTTTCAATTATCTTAAAATATTAAAAAATTTTATTAGATGTATTATATTTTATATTATATGTTCTATTTTTATGTTTCAATTATTTGTTTGATTATACTTAACATTTGATTCATTTTTATAAAATAAATAAATTGTCAACATTTTTTTTTTATCTTGAACACTTAAGTAAACATTTTAATTTATCTGTTTAAATGCATTTAATAAAAAAAAAATTAATTATACATTTTGGGCTGATTTTCTTCCTAATTACTTAAAGCGTTATAACGATAAAAATTCTCAATAGTAGAATTTTCCATAGAGCTCTAACTTTTGGGCCTCCACCATGTATATGAAAAAGTGACCTAAAGCTCGCTTATTTATTCTCCAAGACTGATCTTGGAACAAACCATTTGCAGCGATCCAGTGTATGAGGCTGTAGAAAGGACTGATGGGGTCAGTTCACTGCTGCTTTCATGAGAGATCGCTCTCTCTCGGGTAATTTCAAGCACTGAGAGGCCCCACAGAAAACAACAGCCATCGATCAACCTAAATTAAAATCCGCTAGGAGCAAAGTTAAGCGTGCACAAAGTGGGGAATATATGATTAATGATGGTATATATTTACCTTTTAGTCACACGTTTATGTAGTAATGGTTATCATATGGCCTGTCATTACCCTTTTAATATGTTGTCATTTCCTTTAGGACTACTTGGGAAGCATATAGTTAATCATTTTTTCCTTGTTTTATTTATTAAAATGTTGTACTCTTTAAGTACAAACTGGCTTTGTTTCTTGTTTTTGGATAATAGTTTAATTTTATTAATTTATTTTAACATAGTTATAAATATCAATGAATCTATTCTTATAGTATTAAATGTTTTTATTTTAATAATGTGTTTACGTAATAGGCTGAAATATTGACATCTATGATTTGTTTTTCATTGCGTTGTCTTTTTGTCTTTCAGATCTGGTTTGCGTTTGTGAACGGCTTCTCCGGTCAGATTTTGTTCGAGCGCTGGTGCATTGGCTTGTACAACGTGGTAAGAGAGTTTGCATTCACACATCTGTCTGGGGCTGTGATTTACTCTCCCCTCTTCATTACTGTGAGAGGGAATGTGTTAAAACGCCTCCCCTGTTGCGCTCAGGCAAGAAACTCATTAGCCGCGGCACCCCAGCCGGCTCCTTTACTGCGGCCCGTGTCAGCACCATCCTGAAAAATCTCCCTCTTATTTATGACCGCTTGTCAAGTCTGTATTCCCTCCGTGCCCAGAACTATGTCCTGAATGTGCTGCAACAACAGACGCTCATGCCCCAAAGAGCTGCGTTAAACAGGTCAGCGGTGGATGATAAAGGAACAGGTTGAATCCATACCGTTTGGGTGGAGGCCTGTGAACTGGGCTGCCTTAGGGCTTGGTGATAGGAATTGATGCTCTTAATTAACATGTTTTCAACAGGAAGGAAAGTTATTCAAGAAAAAAAATTTCCTGGCGGAGTACGTTTTTCCATTTAGCATGAACCAAGATGCGAAGGAAAAATGACTAAGCCACCCGACTCTCTGTTTGTCCCTAGAAATAATTTCTTTACGCCTGAACAAAAAACAAAATTTGAACACGGCTTTCCACCAGACTTGTGTAATGGATCATTGGTGTTGTGAGGCCAGTAACAGCTCAGCCCGACGCATTCTCTCTTTATCTAAGAGAGGAGGAATTCCAGCACATCAGAGGGGGTCTGTTGGATGCAACGGGCCGAAACCACCCCTGAATGGAAAAGGCCAGCCGACCATGTCAGCCGCTCCAGCTGGGCCAGCAAGAGACACTTACGACTGACCCCGCAACCCTCTCTGGACCATAATACCACCCCTCTCGCCTTCAACAGCTGCTGCACGGAGAAACGTTAGAGCTCCGCAGAAAAATAAAAGCATCCAGGAGATCTGCTAACAAGCTGCAGGCACAGTGGCAGATGTTCGTTTAGAGAATTTTTTTTAGCACACGGAGGGAGAAAGTGCAAATATGATAAATGCCAGACGGTTACGTTGCTCATTGAGCTCCACCAAGCAAGCAAATGAAAGCGGCAGACGTGGGGTGCATGTCTGGTGCTCAGGATAGAAAAGTAGTTGTCCAGACTGTTATGGATTTTTCTATCTATATTTTATTTTTATTTTTTTTCAGTGTTTTTTAGGGCTGCCCTCTACTAAAGATTTTTTTCTGGTTGATTAGTAGTCATTCGTTTTAAGCATTAAGTGAGCAATCAAACGTTTATTAAAAAAACGTTTAATATTTTGGTCGACCAAGCCTCTTCTTTAGTCGGTTAGTCGACTATTAGGGGACAACCCTAGTTTTTATTTGGTTTACATATCAGTTTATCATTTAAGTTCGTCACAAATTAGTTTCTGTAATGAGAACTAGGATAATATCTTGTAATAATATTTCTAGGGAAAAAAATGTTTTATAATTGAATATGATTCTTTTTTCATCATGTATTTTATTGTCTGCGTAAAAGCTTGACTTTCAGTTGAATTTTCTGTGATTTTAGTTTTTTCTTTTTTTGTTTGTTAGATCTTCACTGCTTTGCCGCCTCTGACTCTGGGCATCTTTGAACGCTCCTGCAGGAAAGAGAACATGCTCAAATACCCTGAACTGTACAAAACCTCCCAGAATGCAATGGGCTTCAACACCAAGGTAAATACAGACATGCAGTATAAATACGTTTTGCTGAAGATCCATCCGTGTGTGCGCTGCCATGATGGACAGCCCACTGATTAAGGGATGAAACACATTTTTGTGCTTCTAGCATGTTAAAAATGCCATAAGTTAAAAAAATCTCTTTTAACAAATGCATGAATAATAAACTAGTATTTTAGTTAATTTCCATTGATGATGATGACTTTGCTGACCCTATAGGCAGGTCATGCTGTGTACACTTTACTGACCTGTGTTTGGTGAACAGTTTGGCACCCAGGCTAAAAACACCACTGAACAAACAGATCCTGTTACGACTCCTTACACCCGTAAAAAAGCAAGTCAACGGCAAGACCTTGTTGCTTTACCCGGCCATTAAACCATCCCTTTCTGTCAGCCTTTCTGCTTATCTGAGATGTCTTTGAGTGTTCATCTCCCTTTTTAGAAGGTCATAAACTCTCTTACCCCATTACCAATGTGAAGCTTTGTTCACAATGTCAAATATGTATACATATAAACTACTTCTAATTTAGGATTTCAAAATATATGGATGTTTGTATGAAGTTTTTTGACTTTCCTATTCCTATACATTTATTTGGTTCTTAAAGCATTATTTACGATACTAATGTTTGTTAATGTTATTAATAGAAGTTAGAATTAAGTTTCTTTAATCTTAATGACATATACCTAATTGCAAGTCCTTCTTCGCTTTCATATACCTTATTAGTGTCTCTATAGGAAAAGCATATTTCCATCCACTCTAGATTGTCTGTGACTGCTGGCTTCACGTCTCTCTGTGTTAATAAAGCTGTCTCGTCTCCACGTGTCTGCGCTGGTGTCACCTAACAGCCCTGCTCCACAGCCATGGAGACCCATTTACCACCACACTGACACGGATTACAGACAACACAGCCCTTGGGGTCAGGAGGGAGAGACAGATTTACAGGCCATTTGTAACACAAACACCGTAATTCTTACTTCGATTGTTCAATGCAAAAAAAACAAACAAAAAAACTTTAATTTTAAGAAAAAAGCCTGTGGAAGCAGAGAGAAACATCATGCATAAGATTGAGGAGATGCAAAGAGTGTGAAATTTTTAGGTCTTTACTCACCATGTCCCCTTTCACATTTAATTACATAGCTTTGACACTAAAGTCTCCCTAATAACGACAAAGCCCCTCGTAGACCCCAGGATAGCAGTTATCGCGCTCATTCAGCGCACTGTAGCCTCCATCCCTCCCTCCTTCTGCCTCTTTCTCTCTTTCTTTCTCTCCTTTTTTGGCTTTATTTGTAGCCCAACATAGTTGGAGAAGGCTTATTAGAGCGTCTGGCAATAGTTGGCGCAAAATAAAGTTTATCCTTTCATGCTAGTTTAAGCAATTAAGCTGTCACACAGAATGCAGTGCTTTGCTTCAGGCAGGACAGACGGCCATTCACACCTACATTCTTAGCAACCTGCTTAGAAACGGAGGAGTTTGGGGCCTCCCTGTGACAAATGATTATGAACGTTTATTGATTTCATTAGCATTCATTGCAGGACTGTGCGTTTAAATCACCAGGCGAGGGTGAGAGCAGGTTGTTTTACATGGCGCTTTAGGATTATGTTTCGTTTCGGGTGGTTTTGTTTTATTGCTTACTACTGTATGTGAAAGTCCGGTCACCGTAGAATAGATTCATGCCCATAGTGTGCAGAAAGGGGTTGTTAAAATAATGTAATACTTGTACACAATTTTTCAATATTTGGTTATGCATTTTAATAAACCCTAAACATTAAGTATGAATTTAGTTTAAAGGATTAGGAGGGGTGAGATATCGTGGCCTTCTGAGGTGTGGGATGAGCTGGCCATGTGAGGGCCGGAGCCCTGAGCTTTGTTTTGCTTTGCCGATAGCGGAGGTGAGAGGGTCAGGGCAGAGAGGCCGAAAGGTCATACGGGGCCTCTGTGAAACAACACAGAACAAGACCATCTCAGGGTATCCCTCTTTTCTCTCACTCTCTCATTCTCCTCTCGTTTCTCTGCATCCCTTCCCACTCGAGAGATTTCATGGCTGCCACTTGTTACAGATTCAGGATCATTTATCCACCTTTTTGCTCATGAACGTTTTAAATGAGATTGTGATCATAAGATTGCGTTTCAAATACTTGTCTTACTCTTAATCCTTCATTTGTCTCCACAAATCCTCTTGTCTATTTCACATGGATGCTTCAAACTGTAATTGTTGTGAAATAAAGATATTACTATGATATCTAACACGTAACACCATAATATAGCTGTGGATAGAAGCAGGATCTTTAGGAGTTATTCATGGTATGTTGAAATTCATTTATTAATGCTGTTAAACCATCTAAATTTACTCTTAATGCATTATGGCTGAAGGATGAGTAAGATAATATTACCTCATTGTACACAGTTTTAAAAATTGCTTCTTATTGCGTCTATAGAGCACCCCATAATTAGCCCTTTTTGTCAGATACTAGCCTTTTTTAAAATGAAAGTAAAAGGTGAAAACTGGAGTGTTTCAGTTCCAGTTTTGCCATAACAGCAATAAATTACAGTTTTAAGTTGTCATAATAATTCACTCTATTACTGACCCTAAACTTTTAAACAAAATTTTGTGTGATCATTTAACATTACTCATTTACATGGCTTGTCTTATAAAGTGCTGTGAATGCATGGGAACACTTACATTTAACTTTTGTTGTAAGATGCATATTTTATAAAATACTGCTTTTCACTTAGATTGATTTGAAAAACTTTTGTGTTGTCTTTTTTCCTCCACATGAAAAATTTTCCTTATTATGCAGATTCTATAATAACAAAATAACAATATATATATATATATATATATATATGGCATCTATGAAAATCTGCAATTAAATTTGTATTGTTACAAATAATAGATTTTTAGTAAAAATCTGACAGTTGGATTTCTGGTGTGATCTATTCCTTTTAAGCACTCATTATAAAGAACCAGTTAAAAAGAGTGATTCATTCACAAAATCTCTAGCAGACACCCCAAACATGGTTCATTGCAATGACATTTTTGTTCATATGGAGAAATTTGTATTTATTTTAGAGAATTAAAAAAATGTAAAAAAGAACTTTTAATACTGTTGACTGCCTCTCAACACAAATATTATGCTGTTTAACTTATAAATATGGAAATAATCTGTTGTGTCTGTGGGCAGTGAACAGTCTCAGACTTTCAGAGGTGAAAAGAGCAACACCACCCAAAAAAAAAGCAGTCTTTGGAAACTGGACTTGTGACGGGCCTGATTTCATTTCACGGCTGTTTCATGCTACATCGCCCATTAGTGTTTTGATTGGCCACGTCCTTGCATAATGTAAATTCAAAACAAGGCGGTTTTGGAGGAGGATATTTGTTTAAATGTCACATCCAAAGTCCACATGCCCATGTATACAGTCGCAGACACTCAAAGACTTTATGCCGTACCTGTGTAAGCGATAGTTTTTCCATGCTCCCAAATAACCATGCACTGTAGCGACAGACTCATACATCTTAATTTCTTAAACTTGTCTCTGTTTGTACTAAAAGTATCCATGAAGGATTTGGGTTTTTTTCACAACTCACAAAGGAACGATTGGGGAAATTCGATGAGGCAACTAACTGCAGGGAAAAGAGAAGGGATGGCGGAAAAACACCCCTTACTGACATCTCTCATATAGTTGGCGCACCTCCCTTCTCTCTCTTTCTTGCTCTCTTCTCACTCACAGGATATACAAAGTGTCTGTCAGCGGGGTGGCCATTGAGCAGGGAGGCCTGACAAACCTTCCACTTAGCCTAGCGCTGAGATCGCACAAAGCCTGGGGGTCGGGGGTCACCGGCAGGGTTATGGTGGCCACCGTCTTTCTCATGCCTCTCTTCTCTCTCTCTCTCTCTCTCTTTCTCCTCCACCCCTCCTCCACTCTCCTGCAGGTCTTCTGGGCTCATTGTCTGAACGGCCTGTTTCACTCAGTCATCCTCTTCTGGTTTCCCCTCAAGGCCTTCCAGCACGGTAAGCACACATACACACTACTTTTTAGTTTTGTTTTTTGAGGTCAGTGGGTGTCATATTGAAAGACGGGTCTGCTCTCGCTTCAGCTTAATTGCTTCTCGTTGGCCACCATGAATATCTGAAGATCACTCGGTCATATACACACACGTGCGGACACACATTTTCTCCATTTCCACATATTCCTCACTTAAAGCAATAGTTCATGCAATAGTAAAAAACGCTTTTGCAATGCTGTATCCTTTTTACTTTTTTTAATGTACTGTAATGAAAGCGAATGAGGAATGGAGCTGTCATGCTTCAAAAGATATACAGTTGCACCACAAAAGCATTAAAAAAAATCTATACGACTTCTGCTTTTAGCTGTATTTCTTTGCATGCCGAAATGGGCCTAATTTTTATTTAATATTTAATTAATTTAGTGGTGAATATGTTATTAGGAATTAGTGCGTTAAACTTCATGAAACTAAATAATTACACAATTTTCATTCTTGCGTTAACATTTTGGAGTAATTTTAATAAATTGCTCTGTGGTCTGTAAGTTGCTCTTTACATGCATTCGTAAGTGCAAGCATGTACAATGGAGTGTGTCGAGCATGTGAACAGATTTCGTGTGTGTGTTTGTGTCAGCACAAATATCTGGCTGACTGCAGGACCACACAGTCAGAATCAGACCTGCTTTTTAAACAAAGCATTGGAGACTCTCCCTGACTGACAACCTGTCAGCACCACACACACTGAAACACACATACCTTCCTGATCCACATGTGGTGTCCGTTGTGTTTTACTGTGCCAGAGCACTGATGGTTTTGGATCATCCGCTCTCACTTACAAACCACACTGCCATGTGTGCACTTTTTGTGTTTATTAAGCCAGAACTTTTATGTTTGTGGAAGCAATTAGCACAAGCCAATAGCTAGCATCCTGAAAAATCAAGAAAACCCAGATTGCCGCAAGGGTCAATTAATCCTCAATGATTTGGGGAGCTTTTATTTTCCAAACCTCTCTGAGCAGCTGTCAACAGCTCTTTTTACACCCCCTGTTACCTTTTATTCACATGACCATCGGAGCACTGAGCACAGGTGTGTCATAAGAGGAGAATATGTTTATTACAATTTTGCTGGTTCAGATTAAACAGGCATAAAAACTTGTGTAAACTTGCATAACCCACATGAGCACCACAGCTCCATTAAGCCATGGCTCTGTCCCTAACAGGAGGATGTCCTAGAGGATGTTTTACTGACGTTTAGCATTTAAAGCAGCCCTGCTAACAGCGTTCTCGGAATAATATTTTTGTCCCTCTATTAAAAACTAAATCAAAGATGCTAGTGTTAAATATCCTAAATGTATACATCTTTAGTCAAAAGCATCATGTTGTCTAAATGCAAATTTTACCATCATTTATGGAAACAGTACTTTTCTGGTATTCCTGTCTGTTTAATGTGAACATTAGATCCCTCTTGAGCGCAATCTCTTAATGGAGTGTCTACAAGCGTTCTCACTGACCCGTGTTTGCACGGAATTGTGTGTGTTAGCATGTGATCCTTCACTCTAAAAGCCTTCTTGTTGATTCTCACAGATACCGTCTTTGGAAACGGACAGACACCAGACTATCTCCTCTTAGGCAACATGGTTTATACAGTAAGTGCATTTGGGCCCTCAGATCCTCACAAAGCGTCTCTGTGTCCTCCCGGTTGCTTTGACACTTTGTCCGGGTTGTCCTGCTGTGAAATGTTCCTTCTGCGCCGAGTCTCTCTTTTTTTTGCCAGTTTTTTAGGCACTCAGATGAAAATGAAGCTGACCTGCTCTATTTCAAACTGTACTTCAAACAGAAACTGTTTGGAAGTTCCTGTCTGCCGACCATTAGATCTTACGTCTGTTCAATCTAATCTGTTTATGTGTACATGCGACCTCAGATAAGAACCTGTCTCTCTCACAGTTTGTGGTGATCACGGTGTGTCTGAAGGCTGGGCTGGAGACGTCGTCCTGGACCATGGTGAGATTTTTGGATGACTTTCTCCATCCTTCTATCTCTTTTCTCTCCCATTTCACTGTGTCCTCCTATTTCCTTTGACTTTATTGTCCTTGTATCAGTAGAAACACGCTCCTCCGCCCCCTCTCACTCCTCTGACTTACCCTTTTCTTCTGCCGCTGATGTCATGGAAAAGTTCAGAGCATTCAAAGATGATGTCATGGTTGCATGGCTAATCTAAGCATTTATTCACATATGCAATTATAGTGCAGTGTTTCTTACTTTTTTACTACTGTTAAAAGTTTTATTAATATTATTTTAAAAACGGTTTTCTCGTTGAAGTTTGCACATTGAAAAGTAATGATTTTAAATGCTGTCTGGGGTTACGACTGCTAAAAATTCAGCTTTGCCAATACAGGAGTACATTTCGTTTTAAAATATATTCAAACGGGAAACAATATATATTTAAACAGGAAATAATATTTCACACTATTGCTGTATTTTAATCAATTAAATGCAGTTGTCACTTCTGTCCAAAATATTAAAATCTTTATTATTCCAAACCTTTTTACTTTTAGTCGGAATGTATGCTACTGTATATTTATGCAATAATAACATTTGACAACATGCATGTTACAAATTCAGTCTTTTGCGCTGCACTGCAATTTGGAAGTATAATTTTGAATGATGTTCATGTGGTTTTGGAATATTCACATGTGGTTCCAATGTTTCACATGTGCAAATTTCAAGCCTCAAATGCTTGATGATCATGTGATTAAACAAAAACACATGGGTGTAACATGCTCCCATATGTGAACACTTGTGATTTAGCATGTGTTCATGTAAAATTCATGTGTGTTAAGGGTTGGTGTTATGTATGTCACTTTTTTAGATGAGGTTTTGTGCTGTTTGAGTTTCAGGCTGCCCGTATTATCACCAGAATGACGTCTCCTCAACTCACTGTGTGTTTTCTCTAATCTTTTTTGGCTTATAGTTCAGCCACATTGCCATCTGGGGCAGCATTGGATTGTGGGTAGTCTTCTTTGGCATCTACTCCTCACTATGGCCTCTGATTCCTCTGGCTCCGGATATGTCAGGAGAGGTAAGACAAAACAGAATCAACAATGAAGTTATTTACTCTAATACTAATTATTTACTCTACTGATTTTAGCTTTTTTATTTATTTAAGTGATCAGAAGTCACAGCAGAGACATTTATAATGTTTTTCTTTCTGTCTCAACTTCCTTTCTATCCTGAAAAAAACCTTTTTAAGCACTAAATCTACATGTCCATCTTCACGCTCAGAGTTTGAGATTTTGACAGCCACATTTACTTGCAGGCCTCAAACTGTCTCATTTCAAATACTAACAACAGTGACTGAAGTAAAAACATTCATGAAACTGAAGAGAATTATCACATTTGACACAAGGGAGAATTTGTTGTTCACAAACCACACATAAAAACGTTTTAAATAGAAATCGGTTCTTATAAATTGTAATAATTTGATCAAATAACTGTTTTTCAGTGTTAAATGTCTTATGTTTAGCGTTTATTTAAGAACAACAAAAAATAAATCATACTCATTTTGGAATTTATTCGCTAATTTAATCATTTCCTTATATTTCACAAACTTTTTAACTAGCTTTACGAAGCAAATTTGTCCTCAGACTGTACTAAGCTAAAAACACACACTTCCCATCCTTATCCCTGGGGCAGTGGATGTGTCAGGTGATATAAAACACACACAGACCACCCTTTTTCTTGCCTGGGGGCTCTAAATTATCTATGCCATAATCTGAGCATTAAGAGTTTGTGTGTGTTCATTAGGGTGAGCAGGGGGCAGGAAACTCTACACCTCCATAAGACCTCGGGGCACCACAGGTCTCTGCTCTTTTCTCACCTCATAATCTCCTAATGGGGCCTAATAGGCCCTATTTGTGTCACCTGTGAAGAAGAGTGATTTAAAAACATCTACAACTGCTTGTGTGAGCAGAGCGTTCAAAGGTCCAGGCAGAATACTTGTGTTTATATGGTTGGTATGGTTTTAATCAAATATAATAAACGGTTTTGTGTTTTTGCTGTTTATTTATATAATGTCTGGACACCAGAATGAGAACGCTTTGTTCGCACACACTGTTGCCGTGTGTCTAAATATCTAAATACTCTTAAAAGCATCCAAGGTTTTTATCCCAGCATCTGGCATTGTGTAACAGTAGCCTCTTCCTCTCATGTGTGTCCTGCACACCCGTCCTGAAAGGCCAGTCAAGTGGGCTCTTTTATCAGCTCTTTCCCTCTACATGTAGGGTAGTAGAATAGATCAGACCCCAGAGGCTCAGGGTAACCCAATGCCGAGGGCAGCCATAGCAACGGCACTACATCACAGCACAGGGGCCGGCTGAGAGAGAGAGTGCACCTGAACACACCTGAACTCTGGACCACCTCACACCGATCTCTGACTGCTGCCACAGCTGCCTGAAGGGCAGAGAAAGGGGAAAACGATTAGGATGGAAAGAGTTAAAAGACATGCCACACCATTAACTCTATTTAGTTCAATTGTCACTCTAACATATCACACAATGCATCATTATTTTGACATTTTCATGGTACTCCAGTGCACTTCAGAAGAATAGCATGGTGGGTATTCTTTTGAATAGCCTTGATCATATTTTGATTTTTTAATGTTTTTGAAAGAAGTCTCTTATGCTCATCAGGGCTTAATTTATTTGATCAAAACATGTAGTTGTAATTTATTCCTGTGATGGTAAAGCTGATTTTAAGTTTCTATGCATTGTCAAATAAGGATAATGAGTTTATCTAATCATCTACTGCAGTAGCTTAGACTGTCTTATCACAACGTGTGGTACATGTCACACTCAGGGCAACTTGAGATACTGTGTTCAATATCAAGAGGCTGCCGATTACCCAACTATCACCTCACCTGCCATTTACAAAGCCCCCCTCATCTCACACACCTGTTTTAAAGACATGCACATTCACACACAATGAGCCAGTCATGTCATGAATGCACCTTTAAACGGGCACACATCATATATTGCATCCAAAGCCATGTAGAATTTAGATAACACCCTAAAGAAAGTCACAGTGGAGAAAACAAGCTCTACAGCGATGCAGAAAAAGATCTTTAGATGTCAGAGGCGTGATGTAACGGTTAGCTGTAGCCACATTGAAGGTGTTCTGTGGTGCATTCCTCTCCATTCTTCCATTGAGTGCAGCAGACAGGTCTGTTTTATTCAAGTGCACCTGGTATCTGTGTGAGACAGACCATTCATCTTGTTCTACTCTTTGATGTACAAGATTTCACCTTTAGAGCCTCACTCTCTCTATCAACAGATAAAACTACATGCTGCTGCTCTTGGAACAGTGCATACTGGAAACTCTGTGTGTGTGCACCTGGTATTTATCACCTTATGGGGACCAATTGTCCCCATAAAAGACAGGAATACCAGTAAATTTAGACCTTGTGGGTACAGTTGTTAGGTCCCCATGAGGAAACAAGCTTATAAATCACACAGAATTAAGTTTTTTAAAAATCTAAAAATGCACACAGTTTCCTGTGAGAGGTAGGGTCAGTGTAGGGCAATACCACATACAGTCTGTACAGTATACATACCATTACACCTATGGAATGTCTCCATAAAACATGTAAACACAGCATGTATGTGTGTGATCTGCTCTATTCCAATTTAAAAACAAAACCTGTCAGGCAATTCCTGTCTTGTCCAGTGTTGTCTCAGGCTTTTGGACCCTACTTTATAAAGAATGCGTGGGATGTTTTTTTTTAAAGTATGTTTGTGGCACTTTGAGTACAAAGGTATATGTGTCGTGCAAGTCATGGAGATTTGACTTACAGTATAACTCCAGAAATCAGTAAAACCTGAGCAGCCTATGGTCCTCACAGAATGAGAGATGAAGGTGACGTTTGGAATTCTTTAAAGTAATATTTTCCAGTACATTAGTGTGTGATGTACACTGAATAAATTGTTATTCCTCTGAAGTGACTAATTTTCTACACACTCAGAATGTATGCCAACCTTCATTTATTTGAGTTCTTTGTGTTTTTAGTTAGTCTTTCCTAAATTTTTCTCAGCTCATGGAGATGTTCCATGAGAGTGGAGCACGGGATGATGGTACTGTATATAAGAGTGTGTGTTTTTCATACTGGACTCTTCAAGGCCATGTGAATACCTCCATTCTCCATGCCTTCTGACAAACTGAGAATTGCTGTTCTAGCAAACCCTGTTGAAATTAAATATCTCTTGCTTTTTTTTTTCTCTCTCTCTCTCTCTTCCGAAAAACAACAGCCATTAGATGGGACTCCAGCTGTGTCTGGTCCACTAGGACTTTGAATCCCTATGCTCTACACATTCAAACCACAAACTGACTAGAGGAACTTTGATAAAGCGTTTACAATTAGGTTGTTTATAAACACAAGTTGACATTAGACTTTTTGAGTGACTGGCTTGGCTTATAATAAAAGCATATTTGAATTATTTGCAAGTGGAATATTTACTTTTTGGGAGAAAAGGCAAAAACATTCTTTATTCTTCTTGCACATGACTGTGTGTGTGTGTGTGTGTGGATAAAGTCGATTTGGCTTAGGCGTTAGTATGTAGTCCCTAAATCCAAAGGGCCAGGCCGAGGGTGAATGACCATGTCTGAATTGTTCTCATCTCATATTTACCATCACAATGGATGGTATTAACATTCTTGGGCCAACATTATCACTGGCAGGCATGAGCAGCCAAACTCTGCTGTTTCACAGCACCACTGATTAGTGCACCCAGGCATAGTTAATCCATCCTGTCAATCACCAGAGGAAGTTACCACGTGGGATTGAATGATAAACACTCACACTCAGTTTGTCTGGTTCAAGCGCTAATAGAATCTGTCAACGTTTGCTTTCAGGTTTTGAAAGACCTGATTGAAGATTTTAAATGGTCCGTTAGTGTTCGTTTTGATTCATTACGGTTTGTGCATGAAGCATTGTGTATGTGTCAACTTATTGTGGTTTACAGTGTGTGCTTATAAAGTTTGTTTTTGTCAAATTTACATTTAGCATCAGAGTTTGTGCAAGTTGCATGTACAATGTGGCCCAATCCTATAGTGTAATGTGATCGTCTAACCCCCCCATTCAGTGGTAACTTTAGTTTAGCTTTAGTGAAGAGTCCTTCAAACCGCTCAAATGCTTGCTCTGGAGAGCGCTTTGATTGCTTATGACAAAGGATGGGATGCTTTGCGAGCAGTTTTAAATATTTGCATACTTAATATTTTGCATTCATTATGTCCAAAAAGTGACTAGTTGGGGAATGCATAAAGCAATTCATCTTAAAGAGGCAAATAGACAGAGGAAGTGCTCGTAATACCAAGTCTTTTACCAAGAATCATCTTTAGTTTTTATGGTTTGTAGACCATTAGTATAATATTCAGGGCCATAAACGCATCCAAAAACCTACCAGTTTAAAACAGGTTTATTGAAAAAAAAAAAAAAACGTGGTTGCTGGCTACTAGCTCACCTGGGTTTTGGCAGCAGGAAAGTTGCATAATGTGTGTGTATATTTGTTGTAGAATGTGTCCAGCAGAGACAGAGGGAGTCAATGTCCTGTCTAAACAGTGGATGCGGATACCCTTGATTTCCAGCCGAGACAAGTCGGTTTATTATTCTGCTGTAAAAATACACCTATGGCAAAAACAAATAGATTTGTTTTTACCAGAACTATCCATAGACATGATAAAAAAGATATCCTGTTTGAAACTCTATGTACGTTCGCTTCATCATTTTAAATTGTACAGTTCATAGCAAAGTAACCCATTTACGGCTTTTTTTATAACATACAACTTGGCGGGAAAATATTAATGAAGTTTGACGTTGTACTTTTTTAGTTATTGACTTCAATTCAACATTCCCGATGCTAGTTTTATTCCTACTTGATGTATTTGAGCCCCTCTGGTCCTGTCTGATTGTTCAATTCATTGGCCTCCAATGAAAATGATTAAGCTACCATTATCAAAGAGAAAATTACATGTTACCTCTGGGACTGTCGAATTCCAGCACACCATGAATATCTTTTCACCAATGCACAATTTTCTCTAATTCCACTTGGCAATCCAGAACACTCGTTTCATTCAGGGTCAAAGATGACATTAGTAGGGTGGAGGAAGCCATTTTGATTTTCAGTCATTTGGGATTTCCTGCCTCCCTGCTGTTTTGTTATACATCAAAGTCTATTTTCCTTTAATGGTGAGTAGATTAGCTAATTTGAGAACACCTGAAACCTTTGGTAGATTGCTGCAGGCAGGTGTGCCTCTTGGCTTTGTGCTGGGGCCTTTACTGGTTTCGATTACAGGAAGTTGATTGGTCTCGGAGTGCCGAGTTTAGACAAGTGGCGCAAGCATGTATGTTGAATGGTATCGCGAGGGGGTGGATCGGTGCTCTTTGACATTTAATGACAGGTATTTTCGACGCAGCTGGGCCAAAGCAAACAGGATATGCGCAGACGGCTACATCTCACACCACACTAGCCCAGGCTAGATTATTCAGTCTTGTGAATCAGACCCTGTGAAACCACAGAGCACCCTTTCTTTTACTCTTTTTCTCCTTCCTCTTTTTGTCTCTCTCCAAATTCCTTGCTTCCTCACAGGCTTTCGCACCCTTCACTTTGGATGTACCTGTTACAATGAAGATATTATACACTGAAAGGACAAACCGTCATAATTATCTGAGAGATTGTCTCCGGTTGTCTAAACATCACCCAGTTCAAGACAGATGATTCTGTTCGCTGCTTGATGATTTAATTAATGAGTGTGTTTTTGCAGATGGATGTTCTGATACTGTCCTTGCATTGGCTCTCATTTAGGAATCATCTATTTTGGTTGCAGAAATTTGTGAGAACGAATTTATTCTGTTCCTATTCGGAGTTGCAGGAAATTTATGAACTTAAGTTATGTACTGATTCATTAAAGTAATGAAGACTTATGTGTCTGAGTTTTGCACTTGGTACCATGCAGTGCTTCTAAGAGTGATTGCTGGTAACATCCAGTAATCTTGACTGTGATAACAGATAGTGCTGTTTATACATACCGGACTTCATCCATTTTAAAATATGACACAAATAATGGCCATCGCAGCTTTTTTTTTTTTATCTCATCCCAGTATTTTGGCTGAAAAATTACTTTTTTACTTTAAGGCCTTTGGGTTGGTGTCTATGGAGTGATTGCAGTGACTAGTATTGGAGTGTGTCCTTTTCATACATTTTTTTTAATTAGACTAGACTGATGATGTCTATCTATATTTTGGCCTTTTTTGTTTATTTCTGACAGGCAGAATATATTAATATATGGTGACTTCTTACCCCACTGTCTCCCATGTATCATATGAAGCAGGCGTTCTGATAGCTCGGGGTCATCATTAGGGATCAGGGTTTTCGAGAGGTGATCTGGGAAGTACCATTAGCAGTTAACAGTTGGGATCCGTACTCTAGCCAACTGCCTCTCTCATCTGTCTCTCATTTCACCTCTTGTCTGTCTGGCTTCTCATCCGTCACACACACATTTAAAATGTACCAGGATGAGACACATTCCAGCCCCCCTTAACTAGATTACATCTTTTAAGTTTTGGTCAGACTGGTGATTGAAAGTGAAGCTCTTTGTAGTTCTGATGTTGTGAAAGTACAGCTAAGTGGTTTGGTTAAGTTTGGAAATCAGTTGCAGATTCTCTTTGGTACTCTGTCTAATTTGTGTGTGTGTTTGTTTTCCAGGCAGCCATGATGTTCAGTTCAGGAGTCTTCTGGATGGGTCTGATCTTCATTCCCATCACCTCTCTGGTATTTGATGTAGCCTACAAAGTGTAAGTTGAGATTCTTCAGTACCCGCCATTAAACCCTGAACGTATTTTTCTCTGTAGTCATGTAGATGAGGTTTGTGTCATATATACATTTTTAAAAGTATTGATGTAGAATTGAAATGGCTTGCTACACTCCAAAAATAACTCTTTGTCTGTACACGATTCAATCATGTACCGTGGTTTCACACAAATTAAATCACATTATTTGGATAAAACAACGAATCACGTTATTTGGACATGTCTAAATTTACTTTAGTTCATTGTGCATTAAGTGTTAAATAACATGTTTGCATCATGTGGAACCACTGTCCATGATTAAATGAAGTTCTGCCAAAGTGTTACAATAACATAGCAAGTTAAATCTAACTTTTCTTTACACATATGATGTTAGATTTTGGCAGTTTGAAGGTAATACTGATTACATCCAGCCCTCTCATTATAGTTTTTGTAGCGTAAATTAATTATTACCAAAGTTTTGGATTTCTTTTGTGTAACAAACACTTACTACTGTAAGCAGTAACTTCTAAAAATCCAGCTTTTTTTATTTACCACATTTTATTAAATCAACATTAGTTTATTTTAATTATTTATTTCTATTTTTGCATTTAGGGCACAATATGGGCTGTTCAGTGGTAGTGGGATGTTACATGCATTTTTATTTCCCACCTTGACTTGTTTTTTTTTTCTTTTCTTTTTTGTTTTTTTTATAGTTTTAATTTTTGACTTGTTTGTTTTTTCCCCCTTATGTTTCAGTATGAAAAAGGTTTGCTTTAAGACCCTGGTTGATGAGGTGCAGGAATTGGAGGCGCTATCAAAGGATCCAGGAGCTGT
>JAUCMU010000026.1:10978394-11000310 GCA_032275025.1 Enteromius treurensis | reverse complement strand
TTAGCTTTTTTTCCCACATCTCATTGCATGCTGTTTATTTGATTTGCTTCATGTTTTTATATGATTTAATTTGTATCACTTGTCTTGTAGGTGTGCCAGCAGATTGTTTAGTTGAGTGTATTTATCTGATGCGTGTGTTCTGGGTCCTGTTTACAGATGGCTACGCATTCTCACAGGATGAGAACGGAGTGCTCTCCCAGTCTGAGGTCATCAGAGCCTATGACACCACCAAGCAACGGACCAGTGAGTGGTGAGATCCGGCTCGCTGGGCCCCACCCCCTCTCAGCGGTCACTCAACTTTTTAAAGGCTGACAGAGAGCTGAAGCCTGTCAGTTTAACTTTGACCTGCCTGGGGCACCCTGGGCAACAATGGATACGAAAAATGAAGCCGTATGAGAGAGAGAGAGAGAGGGGGAAAAAATCAAGGTCTGCCATGCTGTAGTTGTGTGTTCAACAGCAGACACAAGCACTGTGTTAGCATATTTTTGCCCAGCCTGCGGTCAGTATGGTTTCTGATCTGTCAAACAGAGGAGAACAGCAAAAAGAATTGACTCTCCTCTCTCCTCCGCCATTCCTTCAGCTATGAGTGTTACAGCCAAAAATGTGGTGTTGATGAGGGTGGTGATAAAGGTGTTGAGAAACATTTGTGGTAATGGTCTTTGACTGTGACTTCCTAATCATTAATGGCACATGAAACACTCCCTTTTGTTTTTATATCACGTATGGATTTTATTTGCTTCAGAAAACAGGACGTATACCAGAAAATAAGTTCCAAAGAATATTAGAAATACAGTCCCTATTTTAAAAAAAATCAGTATTTAGAAATTGTTGTTTTACACACCTTTGACTACTTTACCCTTGATTTATTTTATTATTGTTCATGTCAAATTCGAAGAAATCAAAGCCTTATATTTATTGTTGCCTTCAACCATTACAGGGTTTTTTACTTTGCGTTCAGTTGTTGTATTTTAACTTTGATTTAGTTTAGTATTTGTTTTGATTGTTCAGTTTACCGTGCCTGGTTCTTCAGATCTTAGCTTGCATGTACTTTTTTTTTTTTTTTTTTTTTACACAATTTGGCAACATTTCAACAGCTTTCTTGAACACGTTTCTGCATTCCACATCTTACACAGCTGCAATGATCACAAAGGTGCCTAACAGGAATTAGTGTTCCCAGTGAGATAGTATTTCAGAGTCTCTAGCTCAAGCACGCGCTTGCACGTTAGACCAAAATAATGATGTATCAGGCTGCTACACGGGCTAAATGAGAGCTTTTTAAGCCACACATTGAACCTCGGCCACCGTTTATGCATTCGGCTCATCGTAAGGGGCTCGTGCGAAACTCTTTTAGACGATCAGATGTTCACCATAACGTTTATTTGACTTGGAACCGAGTGTAAATCCCTCAAACATAAGTGCCATTAGCATAGGGGAGGAATGGAGGATTTTGCCAGACCCACACAGTATCGATACAACTTTGTCTCTCTATAGTTATTTAGTGAATTTGTATTTTTATGTTGGACTAAGTGTGACTTTTTGGACTGATCTGCTTTGTAATGAAAACGTCGTCCCTCTTTTATGTGGTTCCCCTTCAGAAACCGTTCGTGGTTCTTATTAACGCTTCTTTCTTTGATGGTGGAGTTTGTGCGTTGGTTTTCTTCTCCCTGTGGGAGAGCACGTTTTGTATATTGCGTCTGCGCAGTGTGTGGCGTCTGCATGTGCATGTGAGCTACGTTTCAGATGCGTTGTGTGACTGCGTGAGTGTTCGTGACCCCGTCGGTATGCATGTCTGTTTAACTATACTACAGCAGCCTGAGAGACTGGGATGAGGATGCGTG
Source organism: Enteromius treurensis (assembly GCA_032275025.1). NCBI lineage: Eukaryota > Metazoa > Chordata > Actinopteri > Cypriniformes > Cyprinidae > Enteromius > Enteromius treurensis. The sequence continues at coordinate 10,998,472 of JAUCMU010000026.1, read as the reverse complement.
TGTGACGTCCTCTGTGTTTTGTCCGGTTGTGTGCCGCTGCTCGTTTCGTTCGTCTGCACGACTCCAGGTATACTAACGGTGAGCTATATGCCGATGCATGGCCCTGTACGTCAGCAGGTGTGTGCAGGTGTAAGTGTGTGAGCGTCTGTGTGTCTCGGTTTGTATGTAGCTCTGCTAAAGCTTGACCAGAGATGTTACACAATGCACTCTTTGAACTTTTCGGTGATGAATATGATGAATATTCTCTTATCTAGTTCATATCAGTTGCAGTATTATTTATCTGGACGGATGTACCGTACATGTTCTTCATTTAGTTCGGGATCTCACTATAACTCTTCTTCTTCTTCCAGCTGAAACATGTTTTTTTTAATGTGGAAAGAATCCGATTATTGCTACTGTGCATTTCGTTCCTTACGCTGTGCTTTTGACCGATCGTTGGCGTTGTGGGGCGTCATTCGACCCAAACACTGGAAATATGATGTGACATTGGTTAAAGGCTTGGACTGTTGCTTTCTAGAACTCTTGTCTGTCTGACTGATTGCATGAATGGAAAAGTCGTTCTTGGTTTAGCATAAATGTTAATCGTACGCTGAATCTTCCTCTAGTGTTGGTCACTTTAAAGAATGAAAATGCACTTTTATATGGTTTCAAATTCTCTATTGGGTGTTTTATTTTTGTTTTCTTTCGCATCTTTCGTTTATGTCTTTTTGTTAAATGATTGTTTAGCATGTTGGAACTGCAAACTTTTAAGTGTTTTGTCTTAACTGCCATGAAGGACTACTGAAATAAACTTTCCACAACTGAACCTCTTTTGTGTTTTCTCTTGTGTTTTTTTTTTTTGCATTCTCTTAATTATATCCTTATGAAGCCTCAATGCAGTCCAAGATATACACTGTTAGAACAGTATTGTATCAGGGATCAGGATATTCACTGATCGTTTGTATCGTGTGGAGACTCTTCGTTGGGGATTCAGTGAACACAAAGTCATGATTTGGCAATAATCTGTTTTGTTTCCATACCATAAATTTCCAAGTGCTTATTTCCTGTCTAGACTAATGCATTTGTAGCTTCTTTTTTGTTTTTTATACAAGTATTAAATTATTCTTTAGTAAAAACAAAAACTGCATGCATAAATCTGTTTCTGGCTGCTATAATGTTTATGACTTAAAAAGACTTAAAAAATGTTCATTGCTCTTTTAAAACACCTTTTCTCCACCTGCACAGCACTCGCTAATATGCACTTCTTCATGCGTGTACTGCTGATTCTCTTTAAAGGGCAGTTAGGGTGTTACAATTTATATTGATGTCTTGTTTACAGCCACCAAAATCTGTTTATACTGTTTAATCATGAGCAAACTCTGGCTTAGCACCCAATGTATTTTTATGATTCTTTAAATAATGGAAAGTTTAAAAACAGCATTTATTTAAAAATTGTAACATTGTAAATGTCTTAAATTATCACCTTTGAGCAATTTTAAGCATCCTTACTTTTTTTTATATAAAATTTAGCTTTCATGATGGTTAAAGCTGATCATCGTGTGTGGTATTAAACAGGATGTGATATCAATCTAAACAGGAAAAGGTGGAGATACATCATAGATGACATTCTCAGTCGTTTAGATTTATCATTCTGACTGTTCTGGTGGTCAGTGACATTAATAAAGTTGTTTTCTGTTCCATATTTTAATAACAGCCATTTATTTCTGTTGGCTGCGCTTGATGTAAATGTATCCATGGCTGTGTCCCTAGAAAGAATTAGTGCATAGGTTAAAACAAGCTTTCCCTTCTTGGGTAACAGGATCCTGGAATGTCACTTATTCTCGGTCAGCCTGCTCTAAAATGGAACCTGATGTCATGCAGTTTCTTGAAGGTTCTTTTATTCTTATAACTGATGCAGTCTAGTTTTTTCAAAGTGATGAGACCAACCGGAAGATAAAATGGTTTAATTTAGCTCAAAAACACTGTTGGTTAGAGACTGTAATACTTATCTGAAGACCGTCTCGTCACATGACGTGCTTCCAGCTGCTCTGTACATTTAGATACACCTGATCATTTACAAAACGTCTCATATCAAATGCAACAAACTGCGTTGCCAATGTAATCTGAAACTAAGCCAATAATGGCTTTCTGATTGCTACAAATTATACAAAATTGAACAATGAATGCTCTCCAAACATTAAAACCAGAGGTTTTCCCAAAGGTAGCTGTACATTCGTATGATGTTAACCTGTTCCTTATGTGACTGATACTCTGAGCAAGAATAATGCATGATGAACGCCTGTTTTAAACTTTAACAATTTTTGTCTCAATCTGGCCACTAAACTTTCCATCTCTGTCCCGTTGCAAAAATAAAATAGCCATCATTCATGAATGGCACCATTTGTGTTCAGGACCCCTAAAATGTCATCGAGATTGTCATGTCATATTCTGACCCTCTATATATCAAATTATCTCAAGTACAGAGGCTAAATGTTCAATGAGTGTCATTGACCAGCTGTTCTTTCATCAAATAAGCGGATCAAAAGTGCGTATGAGATATGAGCAGTTGTAGATTCAGGCTTCCATGTTGTATCCAGCACTCAAGTGTCTGTCAGATTGATAGTTCACAATCTTTACCGGCCCACCAGGCTCTTAAATTCCAGCTGCGGTCTCACAAGTGCCAATCGAGCTTGCTGAAAGACACATTAGTGCCCGTTTCCTTGAATGGGAGCCCCTGTAATACGAGTCTACAACAACCACATTGTGAATGACAGATTCTTTGGTGTCCATTTCCTTTTGAGCAGGGAACCCCAGGTCAGCTCTGGCTGAAGTCAGCAAAGCCCTTGTTTGTGGAGAACGGTTCCTGCTGCAGGGGAAAGAAGTACTGTTGTGGCAGGAGGAAGCCGGAGCTTTGCAGGGTCTGGTGGTGCAGCTGTAACTGGCTGTGAGCGTGCGGGTGCTGGAGAGAGTTACTGCCCTGCTGGGAGGTGTAGGGCGGTGGAGGCAGTAGAGGCTGCGCCGGAGCCACGGACACAGGAGTGGAGGCCGTGGAAGATGAGACCATCAGGAGCTGCTGTGAACACTGTCCCAGGCCGTCACCCCGGCCCAGGGAGAAGCGGCGGACGGAGCTGCCTCCTCCCGCAGAGCTGGAGCTGGTGGTGGCCGTGCTGGACTGACGGGACGGCGTGCGCAGGCTGGGAGGGGCTGTGGTGAGGATCATGGGGATGGTTTCGCCCTGACTGCGCAGTGAGAAGCGGATGGGCTGCTGTGTGGGCTGCTTGGGTCGCAGGCAGGTGCAGCAGTACACCGCCACCAGAGAACCCACCACCACAAACGCCACGAAGATGGAGCCCACCATCAGGAAGGGCACGTAGATGGGCTCTGTGAATGAGAAACGGCACGGGTGGTTAGAAAAACTCTAATCTCTCTGTTTCAGTGTGAAGAACATTGTAATAATCAGAAGAACCTTTGTGTAATTGAAAGGTTTTCATGGATATTTAACATCAACTATCTTCTGTGGTTCTTCATGGAACCAAATGACAATAAACAAACATCTATTTTTAAGTATACTACTAGATGTAAAATAACTTCTAATTACAGTAAATATTGTTTATCAAACTTTAATTTTAAATGCTGTATTTCCTAATAATGTGCATCATTAGTTCGTTCCGTGGTGTTTATTAATTAAAAGGTTATTAAATGGGGAATATTAATGTGAAAAAAACACAAAGATCATCACAATTACTAAGTATTTAAACTTTTTCCCTTTATGAACCTCTACTTATTTCAATATCTAAATTAGCAAGAGCTTTGTTTTACATATTCAAAACACATTCCCACTGTTCACTTGACGCTATAAGACACACCCAAATGTATTGTGTATACTGTGTAAACTGTGACCTCATTTCACTTTAACACAACTATACTTCTCCTATATACATACATTTACTTTCAAAAGTAATGCATTACAATATCGGTTACTCCCTAAAAAAAAGTAACTCATTAAGTTACTTAGTTACTTTTTATGAAAAGTAACGTGTTATGTTACTTTTGCGCTACTTTTTAAATTTGGACAGAGCTTGAGTGTTTGTTTTTAATATAAGAAGTTCTATTTATAGTAACTGTAAAAGCCCTTTCAAACCAAAACTGAAGAAAAAGTAAATTCACATCTGTAAAGTAGAATACAGGAGAAAGTTCAATACTCTTCAATTTTTGCTTGTAAATATAGTTGAACTGGATCATCAGAGGTCAGCAGCAAAGACATTGGATAATAAAATGGGATTAGATAGATTTGTGTAATTTTAATTATTGCAGCTTTGCTTCATATTCGGAGTTTACTTTAATTTAGTTTGATGAATGCTACATCAGTTTTTTAGAGCGAGAAGAATTAATGCACATTCACATTTAGTCTAGAACTACACTGTATTCACACACTGCGCACAATGCCTCTGTATTTCTGATTTCTCCCAGCATGTCAGGAGACTTGTCAGTCATTAAATAAGAAAAAAAGTAACTCCGTTATATTACTCTAAAATTAAAAAGTAATGCATTACTTTACTAGTTACTAGAAAAATGTAATATTAGGTAACTCGCGTTACTTGTAATATGTTACCCCCAACACTGGTTAACTGAATCATTAATAAGGCCTTTATAAAAAATAAACACTGATTTAAGAATATTTCGTTTGTGCTAAATCTGTTGATGATCTACAGATGATTGGCTTTAAAATTAAATTATGTTAAACTGACTGCACTTCACTTCTGATGAAGGGAACAAGAAAATCTGGCAACTTGCAAAAATGACAGACTGTTGTAAGGAGTTCTAATGATGAGGAAATGTTCTCCAGTGACTGCAGGTGTGTCAGGTTAACCTCTGCTCTGCTCTGTCAGACATTGTAACAGGTGCTGGTGTACTGAAATCCCTTTATTGCTGTTTGTAGTTTACCTGAATACACTGTGTAACACACTTCACTCCTGAGACCTGCAGTATCACACAATCCTGTTATGATCATTTAGCTGGCAACAAGTGAACTATTATAACTAATTCGACCAGATGTTGTTATTCCTGTACTAGTCAAGTCATTCATTTAGCCTGCTGCTTCGCATAAAACAGTGTTAAATCTAGTACTCGCTTTTACAAACGCTTTAAGATAATTATTTCTGGAACAGAACTTCAGTCAATACTCTGAATCATGCGCATGTGATGAATCGTTTATTAATAAAGAAATAAATTTAAATCTTAAGGTTTTTGTATAATGCAAATGCTTCTTTCGTCGGAGATATTAATGGTTTAATATGTGTCTTACGGGCAGCATACTGCGTGGTGTTTTCCACCTCTCTGTCGTTCGTGCAGGTCCCCTGGTCGAGGCGCGCGTCGGGGGCCGCGCAGCAGTAGCGCAGCGAGCAGGTCCCGCAGCACACCGTCGCGTCCGCCGTGTCAAAGTCCTCCGGACACTGAAAGCCCTCGTGGTAATTCCCACTGCTGTCTAGCCAGCCGTGACAGTACTCTCCTCGGGCGTCAGATATCCGCAGATTCCATGTCAAATACCCCAAGACCAGGCAATTCAGCAGGCGCACCATACCGGCGAGACGCGCTTCAATTCAGTTCCTCTCAAACAGAGCGCGCCCGATAAACTGCCAGTTTTTGGGTTAAGCGAGCGGTAAACGAACTTGAATTGATTTATGAAAATACTCCATCAGCTCATAAGATTTAAATGTCACTGGAGTTAAATCCAGAGATTGTTGTCCAAATCCAAAATTCATCCAAGAGTCATCTAGCGCCGGTTTTGGTTTGTTTTAAAATATCACCTCCAGAAATCCCATGGTTTTATCCACGTTTCATCCGCTCTCGCTGATTACTGTCACTTCGGTCTCGTTGTAATCTACTAATCGAGTGGTTTTAATATCCATGTGGATGTGAAATATAAACTGTCACCTATACGTTTTTATCAAAGCGCTTTTCTATCCTGCAGTTTTCCCCTAAGAAGTTGTGAGTGCACATAGACGCGCGCGTGTTCAAATGAGCTGCTTCGCATCACTAAGTTTGTTTTAGACTCGCACCCGCTCCGTTTCAATGACGCGCACGTAGTTAACCGGCCTGACGTGCGCATTCATGTGGCTGGTGTCTGCGTCCTGTTGCGCGGGGAACACCAGATACACAGCAGAATGTATTCCGCTTAATAGAAAGATCTGTTTTTCTTTTTATTCGTTGCCCTTTTTACGTTTCTGTTTGGTTTACTTAAATGCAAATCTTTTTTTTTTTCGCATGAAATCTTAAAAAGTTAAATTAATTTAATTTGGTTGGTTAATTCATATCCGCAGATTTATCTTTGGCGGATTATTTCAATCGTTCGGAAAGAGGTGATGAGGTTTTGCCTTAAAATGAGTGTCATGTTGTCGCCCTCTTCTGGCCGTTATTGTTTTATGATAAACCTGGCGTGAAGGCTGCTTGCTGGTTCAGGCTCATTTGTATTACTAATGAATGCATCTGAAACAAGTCAGCATTTTTAGAAGCCAGTGCTCTTCACGGCAGGTGCTTTTTCCCTTCTGCGGCCTCAAATAGACATTATAATTTTTACAAATAATAGTTTTGCATATGTGACATAGATAGGTTATCTACAGGCTATTTGTCACCTCAAATAAGCTAGTTAGGTTTAACGACCTTCTGGTGACAGTGTATGCATTATTTCCTCTTTGATTCATTCGATGTTACATAATTCAGTACCTATATGCTCTATATGAAAAAAGCAAAAGTCATTATTATAGAATAACTTGTATGAGATGTGATCATTATTTATTTGACTAGGCCCACAGTTCAGCGTGTGTTCAGAGGATTAATTACACAATTTAATAGATAATACAGTAAATATTTAATCATTTGTACCTGTTTAAAAATAAATAAATAACCTCTCCAAAACAACATTTCCTCAGTAAAGGAATTCTTTGACCAAGTCCATTTATTGTATTATGTAATATGAATAATAATAATTATACAATTATTAATTTATGATTGAGCATGAGCTAACTGAACAGAATATTTGTTTTTGCAGCTGTATTAAAGTAGTGCAGATAGCTCAGATGTGCAGTGCAGCATTCCAACTTAAACAGTACAAACAGAAAACACACTGTAATAAGAAAAGTAGGGCTGAATTTATTATTCCATGAGCGTTTGATGTTAATGTGTGTTCTGGGCTATTATAAAGACAGAGACAGATGTCATTTATTCATAATGTTTTAATGTTTAGTTTGATAACATGTTATCTAAGTTGTTAAAAATTCATTAATTCTTTAGTATTTTTATAATTTTGTATTGTTGAAAATGTTATTTTTCCTCATTAAAGCTGTATATTTCATTAGTTTGGACGGATTGTTGTTTTGTTGTCTATTAGATGTATGTAGGCGTTCATTAGCTGTCTATTTGATGTGTTGTCTATTCTGGGGCTATGGTTGGACATCTATTAAATTTTCACTGAGAGCCCACTGACAGCCTTATTTTAGCCTAGACACAGATTCAACGTCTATTAGACGTTCAGATGTATTCATTTAATAGTGGTCTAAATGATGTCTATTCTAAGGCTATGTTTAGACGTCTATTAGATTTTCACTGACAGCCCACTGACCACCTTATTTTAGCCTAGACGTCTGGGCTGTGTTTCAACGGCTAATATACGTTTTTTAGACCACAAATTGCTTGCTGGGAACTGTTATAAATAGCTTCTTTACTTCTTTCTTTAAAATACTTTGTGTTTTCCTGCTTTGCTTCCATTCAGCACTGCAGCAAACGGCAGATTTTGGAACTTTATTTACACAATATAATGTAATATTTGTGGTCGTGTGTTTTTATTATTATTATATATTTTGTATGTAATAGTAAATATTACTGTTATCATTTACATGTCGTTTTAAAACTGTTTGACTTTTTTCTGTGGAATATAAAATATTCACATTAATGTCTCGACTATTCTTAGAAATATCCTCATTGTGTTCCCCAGAAGAGATTTGTAAAGGTTTGGGACATGGTGACGTGTAGACGATGGCAGAATTTTCATTTTGGGTGAAATATCCCTTTAAGTACCTAACCTATATTTGCATGTAGGCTACATTGTATTTCTAATCGGCTCCTACAACTTCAGACTAAAAACATCAAACAAACTAACAAATAACCCCCATCACTGACAACACGGCTATGCGAGAAAAAATGGAGGCATCGCGCGCACCTCTTTATATCATCTTGCACCTCTCTCATCATCTGACGGGAGCGCGAGCCTCATTCACACACCGAGCGGTGGAGGCGCGTGCGGATGCCGCCGGTATTCCCCTGTTGGTAGAATAAAAGCCAGCGAGTGCTGTTACCGCCAGGGGATTGGAGCAATGACTTGTCAGTAAAGTCACCCACCCTCTGAGTATCTCAGACAGAGTTAGAAGTGTTTGAGACACAGAGCAAGGCGGCGAGACACTGGCATAACTGATTTAACCAGACCGGGACAGAACGACACTCAAGTGCGAGGGAGATGGAGGAGGAGATGCTACCGGCAGACGAAGGTCTCTCTGCGCCCAAAATCTGCAGGCAGCAGCAACAGCGGAGTCCGTACAGCTCCCTCAAGACCTTCCCGAACAAACGCGCGGCGGGCAAAGCGAGATATGACAGACCCACAATGGTGGACATCCCGCAGCTCGGGGACCATCCTCATCATCTCAGTCATCAGCAGCAGCAATATTCACAGCGAGTACCGTTTCCGCAAGCGTCCCTCTCCATCAGCAGCAGTCAGCAGCACCGTCTCCCCTGCGAAATCAGGCCCAGCAGCAGAGTCGCGACACCCAGCGCGGCATCAGCGGGGAGCGCCGCGACGGCAGTGGCATCGTTTGGCAGCCTGAGGAGGGTCGCCGGCCAGGAGATGCCCAGTAGATACCCACCAGGTCGCCACCAGTCCCCAGACTGCACCTATGGAATAAGCTCAGGTAAGTGAACGAGCTCGCCACAGAAACTTTTATCCATCACAAAGCTGAAGTGTCTAAACTTTGGGGTGTGTTTTCTTACAAACAGTGTTATTATTTTTAGACTCGAACACATTTCCACAATTTGGCTCCCACGCCCAAATGATGCGACTCATTCAAGCCTTGTCGACATGTTTAATTTGAAATCAATTTTAACCTGAAAGTAGACAAGAAAAAATAACAGCAGTGGCTTAATAAATGAATACTCCTGCAATAAACTGTTGTGTATCTGTTATATCAGAATGACATTGTAAGTCTGTTTGTGGTTTATTTACCAAAATATTATTTTGCATCTTTATATTGGGATACTAACAACAAACTTTCAACATGCCTGCTTGGGGAATTTCTAAAGTGCTCTCAAATCCCTCATACTGACGGAGTTTTACAGTGAAATGTGAACTGGTCCATGATCATAGAGTGTAACTATCATAAAAATGAAAGCCTCATCAAGTACTGTCAGATTTCTTCACACGCTGCATAAAGATGCTCCCAGCATGAATTTGCGAAAAAAAACACAATGTTTTCTCATCAGCTATCTCTGGTCTACCTCAACTTGTCAACTTCAGTAATTGTTTTTCATGTGCTTGTTGCAAGAGTTAGGTTTTCGTTCAGCAGAGCCTCGGGCCTTCACAAACTGATGAGTTGTGTCATCATCATACAACAGGGTGTCTCAAGAGTCTGTAGAAAACATCCAGCTGATCTATTTTTCCCTACGTGAGTTATTGGATTGGATATGGGAAGGTTTTAGATCTACTTGCCACCTATCTGTTTTTTTTTTTTTATGTAGTGTTTAACATACAGAGTCCACTTCGAAATTCACCTGGGCATCATTTAAAGGGCTTCAGGCTGTTCACTAAATATTAATTGCACTTGTTGGAGATGCAGTAGATGTTTCCAATGAAGCTCAGAGTTCACAGCGCCTGCTTGTAAACAGTGCATCCTAATTTCATATGGAGCCCTTTTGGTTTATTGTTATGGAATATCTGCAGCAAAAGAATACAAGGGGGATTTTTTGGCCAATCAGACAATGCTAATGGTTTCATCTTTCTAGCCCTGGGGAAAGGAGCCATAGACACCCAAGGACACAGCTCTGAGATCAGTGCAATAATCCAAATTGCATTTAAAAGCTCCTCCAAAGGGATTGTGATTAAAACAAATGTGGCTCATAAATTTGGCTCTGCGGCACATGTTGTGTTTAATGAAATTTCATGAGGCTCACTCTGCGTGGCATAACGGAGGGAGAAAAAGAGGGAGGGAGAGCAGGAGAAAGGGGAAGTGAAAGGAAAGAGAGGGAACGACAGCAGCAGAGGAGGAGGGAGAGGGTAAGATAGAGGAGAATGATATCAAATCCATCTTGCTGGGGGTAAACAGAGATGCTGCGCATGTTAATAAATGGCCACATCTGCTTAAGCCTGATAGACACATCCAGGCGACGGCGGAGGATCGCGCCCGTCACTCATACGGGTGCCACAGCGACTGCCTAAGCTGATAATTGTCTGCCCTGTGTCTTTGTGTGAGGGTGGCAAATTCATAATCATCCTCTTAAGATTCTGCATCTGGGCGCGGCCAGAAGGCTGTGGGGAGACAGAGTAATTGTATGCGCTTGGTTGGTCAGCATTTTCCTTTTATTAATCTCTCTGCTTCTTCTCATCATATTTATAAAGGATTTGGAAGATATGAATAGTGTTTATTAGAACAGTGACACCGTGTGAATGAGTTGTGTGTGTGTGTGTGTGAGGACAGATTCACAGCGTCCTTATCTCCTAAATCTGTAGGCGTGCGGGACCAAGTTGCAGATTTAAAGATAAAAATGATGGAAATGAGTGCAAACAGAGGACACAAAGGATGTAGCGAAAAAGTACAAATAAAGTACTTAAACATCGAAAGCAATGGAATTGTGAAATTAGGCTGAACTAAAATAGTAACTAAAAAACTAAAAAAAATTTTTTTTAAAATTATTATTATTATTATTTTACAAGTGGGTGCAGAGCAGTATAGTTTATGTAAACCCGGATAGCAATAATAAAATAAACTGTGACATATACCATAAAATTCTTTATATAGTGGACTACCAGTAAAATTGATGAGAAAAAAACAACAACTGGGAATCAAATTCTTCAGACACTTCGACCTGACCATGTTTTTCTTTAATTGCTAATGCAATCTTTTTTCACCACAAAATTTAACATCGCTTGATAATTGGTTGACCTAAATTGGTATTATCTAATGATGTATTTAAATATTAAAATTAAATGTTTATAGATGTAAACAGAATAGCAAAAAAAGCACACAAAAAAAAGTACACATAAATTGAGGAAGATGTGTTAAAGGGATATTATAGTAATGTTTGTTTCTTTCTTCTCTAGAGCACCAAGGGAGACATTTAGCACAATATCCAAGTACAAAATAGCCCTGAAAAAGCATTGAAAATATTTAAATAGAACATTTTGCCTTGATACGTGTGGTACTGTAGAAAGGTTCTACTGTAAATAATTCTGAGATGTCATGCAGGTACATGATAGTGAGTTTCACTTATGGTTGAACTGTACGAAAAGTTAAATTAAGAAATGTGATTCTGCAATACTTGTGTACTTATGTGTGATTTGGCTCTCCCCTCAGAAAACCGTCTCATTTTGGATGCTTTTGCCCAGCAGTGTAGTCGAGTGCTCAGCCTCCTCAACAGCAACGGACGGCTTCTTGAGCCCCAGCCTTCCCTCGTCCCTCCATCCTCTTCCATTTCCACTCTCATAAAACAGGAGGACAGCTGCCTGTCTCCAGGAGAGAGGCTCAGTTCTAAAACCATGTCAGAGGACTCATCCCTGGAGAACACAGGTGACGAGACCCAACGGGGCAACCACTGGAACCAGCAGCAGACTTCCACTTTCCTCCGGATTTTCACGGAGTCTCTTCAGAACTACCTGCTCTCTGGACCCCAGTCAACGGACAGTGAACGGTGTCGCCCGGTCGAGGCGGAGCCGGCAGCATCAGGGTCCCCGAGGCAGAACTTAGGCGGCTGGGCTTCTCCAGCACCGTCTGAGTCATACGGACACCCCTCGTCCACACTGCCTGAGGAAGATGAGGAGGAAGGTTGCTGTCCACGCTGTATGGAGCTGGAACAGGAAGTTCTAAGTCTACAGCAGGAAAACGAAGAACTAAGGCACAAACTGGATAATATACCAGGTATTAAACTTCGATTTGGGTTTTTTTCTGTCTTTGATATTAGAAACACAATCCACTGTAATCATTGTATCCACAAAATCATTACTATCCTAAGCTTTTAAAGGTGCACAGTGTACTTAAAAGGGGTTCAGGCTGTTCACTAAATGTTTATCATTTAAGAAGTTCCACAGTCTCCCGGCTGTTTGCCACCAAAATAAAAGTGTAACATTGTTGCAATATTAATATCTATCTTTTTACATTTGTTCACTTTATGTTGAATATTATAATTGTGCAATCATATAGAAAGGAGGAACTGCTGAACACATGTCTGGTTTTGCAGTGGAAATTATGAAAAAGTTTCAGTTTTGGGTATCTTTTTGTAAAATTTGTGAGCTATGATTAATTTGTTCCATAAATGAAAGTGTCTAAAAAAGGTTATTGAGACATTTGACTGTAAAACTAAAAGTTTTCACCAAAGGTTTTGCTGGTTTTGCCTTAATAGCTCCCTGCCAGAACGTTCTGGACTTTTTTAAGACTGTTCTCCAGCACTACAACCAGTTTGTGCAGCCCCAGCCTGAAGAGCAGCTTACCGAGGTGAGCCTGACAAAAGACCTTTCAGTGCTGTTGAAATAGTCAAAAAACCACAGAGACACATGTTTACGCAAGAAACGATTACCGGTGGGAAAAGAACTGAAACTGTCAGTCAAATGAAGTCTAATCTAAGGTTATGAAAATATCACTTTTAAAGAACTGTTACGTAAACTAAAACCAACAGAGTCTTTAGCATCCCAGTTAGGCTTCAGTTCTTCATACTGAATTTGCCCGTTTTCTGGTACAGTATTTAGCGCAGCGTCTGTTTAAATGTTGATGCATTAAAGCGCATTAAAGATTAAAGACAGCATTAAAGATTTCTCCCCCCCCTACAAAATATAATCTCATAATCTCTGTCTTTTCGAAATAGGGCAGTAAACAGCTTCTGGGGAACTATCCTCTCTTCATCACCAATAAGCAGTGGGACGAGGCAGTCAACTCCTCAAAAAAAGATGGCCGGCGGCTCCTGCGTTACCTTATCCGGTTTGTGTTTACCACAGATGAGCTGAAATACTCATGCGGTCTGGGGAAGAGGAAACGTTCGGTACACACAGGGGAACCGGGCCCGGAGAGAAGACCTCTCAACCCTGTCAAGGTCACTTGTCTCAGAGGTAGTGAGCTTACACGTTCTTACACTTTTTTTATTTCAGCATCTAATTTTAATCAGATTATCAGTGCGATAATCATGCAAACTTAATTTAGCATCTCGCACGTCCTATCTCCATCATCCATCTCTGTCCCACGGCGTTCCCTCTCTCACAGAGTTTATCCGGATGCACTGTGCTTCTAATCCTGACTGGTGGATGCCCTCTGAGGAGCAGATCAACAAAGTCTTCAGCGATGCAGTAGGGCATGCGCGGCAGGGCCGGGCTGTAGGCACTTTCCTGGGGAACGGAGGCAGCGGTAGCAGCAGCAGTGGTAGTTTATACATGGAGAGCTACGATGGGCAGCTCTCTCAGGATGAGCTCTATCTAAAAGGCTCCCAGAATGGTTTGGGCGACTAAAGAAGAAAATAACACGTCCAAATCATGGATCGAGCAGCACTTAACGTGATCTTAATGTGGTTTGTGTATGAAAATAATCCTTCCTGTCAACACATTCCAAGGCGTTCTCAACTACCCGCTATATTATGTGGGATTCTTCCATGCTATATTGTTTAAATGGTTAGTAGTCACTAGGCAGCAGAATTGGTTGAATTCTTCACAATATCAGGTTTATTATGCGCTCCATTTCCTAATTTGTTCCATCGAATGTGATCTACTATAGCAACATGAATGTATTCATTTTACTCCATTGTAAATAATAAGAGCTTCCTTTTTTGTGTCATATAGGTCAGATGTTCATACAGACAGCCTGCAAATGAGGTGCTAATATGATTTTCTGATACGGTTACATTTAAAGTGCCGCCCTCTATTTTATCATATGATGTTGAATAATCTTTGATGTTTATAAAAAAAAAAAACTGTGATGTTGCAAAATCATTATCCAATTGGCTGCAGGATGAAATGACTGAACTCTGCGATTTGTCCGTGTCTGTGACTGTGGAGATACAGTAAGTCTGTAATATAGTGTGTTGGGCGGCTAATCTTTCCCCTGATCCAATAAGGAAGCGATGCTGTTCGTAATTTGTGTTGCTGCTTCTTGATACTAGTTCGTCAAGCACCACAAAGATCAAGTGTAGAGGATCGACCCGACTTCATTTATTCTACCACATTATAATGTTCTCTGTGACTGCATAACAGACTAAATGAAATGCCTTAAAAAGAGACACCATCTACCACTAAGAACTGCAAATACTGCCAATTTCGGACTGTTGTTTATTTCTTGGTGTTCCTGTTACTTTAGTGGCCTCTGGCTGTTTGGGTTTTCAAACAAACAAAAAAAAGTGTTTGAAAACGGACCATCTTTCTGTAATGCCTTAGACAAAGTCTCTGTCTGTGCAACGTTTCTACATACAGGTCATTGTGTGATGTCTGGTAGAATTCAGTAAAATGTCATTTAACTACTCATTTTGAATTCGTTGCCCACGGCGCTTCATCAGATGTATGATAGTGGGGAATCCCTAACATTTACAGCTGCTCACACAACATAAAAACTTGTAATCGTTGAGCTAGTTTCACATCTGAAGATCTGTGGCCTCATTAGTCTTCTACTGACGGCTGCTGTGAGTTCAGGGTTAAATGTCAGCAATTCCCCAACAGTGAACGGCTGATGAAGTGTCAGAGTGGTATAAAGACTTCAAAATAAGTTACCAAGTTGCAGTTGCCTTTGACTACCAGACGCACAAAAGCCTCTGTTGTTGTGATATGTAGCCTGTTGTGATTGTACAAATCCATGGTGATTGGAAATTGTTAGTCCTCTAGTCTATTCAAAGAACGTGTCAACACTGTGAACCCCGCCAAAAGTGATGAGACTGTTTTTCCCTAATGATATTTCCTTTTCAAACAGAAGATGCATTTATGTAATGTGGACAAAAATGAGACAATGAAGCAAAATAAGTGCTCCAGACAATGCCATCTGTGTTGTGTTTCAATAGCAGCTGCTCTATTAATTCCAGACGTTCAACAATAGATGGCAGTAGACAACAATAAAGCCACTGCAACGTTTCTTTGTGAAGGCAATTCAGAGGCTGTCAACTTCACTCCATTGTGAATAATTGCAGATGTCTGCGAGTACACTTTATGATATCATTCGGATGCAGCAAATTAACCTATTTATAATAAACAAGATTGCAAAACTGACCAGATGGACCAAGCTAAGAGACCAAGGCAAGCAAACAGTTTGTTTTAAACTCTTGTTCTTCTTCAACAGTTTAATCGCCATAAATTAACTTAGTATGTTGTGGAACAGCACACCAAGCGTTGCGCAATATATTTGGCCCAGATAGAGATAAGAAAAATCATCTTCATCATGGGACAGTTTAAGCAAAGATAGCATCGAGCTCCACCCCCAGAGCCATCTTCACTCCGCAGCAGATGTGATGAGGGTTTGATTCATTGATTCGAATCTTTTGAATAGGTTTACAGACAGTAATGAAGATTCTTATTCACTCACATTGAGTGAGTCTTCTTGCAGGTAACCGAACATCACTAAGTCATTCACACAACCGCTTGGTTAAATGCGCCTTTATTGTTCTTTAGATTTTGGTGATCAGTATTAACTTTGTTCAGACTCCTCCGTCTTAGTGTCTCAACACTTGCCCTCATGGTGCACTTTCCTGCAGAGTTTAGCGCCAACCCTAATCAAACACACCTGAACAAGCTCCGTTCATAGAGTTCCTCAGAGCTGCGAGAGCGCTACAGGCAGGTGAGTTGGATCAAGGGCTACCGAAAAATGCATCTCAAGGGCAAAAGTTGAAAACGGCTGAAATCTTATCTCTCCTAGTGGGCGTTTCTCATGACCAAGAGCGATTTGCTCTAACTCACTGTGGGTTATGTAGGTTTAGAGGGTGGGGGTTTGGATGATATTTTGTAAAGCTGTTGAAAAACGTTTCAGACGCTGGCCTGCGAAACATTTTGATTTTGAAGAGAACGCGTACTCCTCAAAACACCCACAAATGCGCTCCCTCGAAATGATATTTGACGGCTTCGGCGCATAAAAAAGTTATCACTTATATGATTTGTTCAAACCAACCGATTCGTGGTTCATTCACGAAACAAAATTACTGCACAGAACTTCTTCAGCGTGGATAAGTTCTCCGACACGCGTCACAGCGCGCTCCCTGACTCCCTGTCGAAGAAGAGCCCTAACCAGTGGTCTTTACTGGATTGTTCGGAGAGGAAGGATTTGAGTCGCCTTTCTCTTTAATTCAGCAGGGTACTTTATTGCGGAGCCCTCACAAAATGTTGCAGGGCGGGCCGCGCAGCAGCAGCAGTGCAGTGAGTTGTCAAAAATCTGTTGTGGTAGTGACGCCGAGGGTCCAGAACGCCCACTACGGTGAAGTTTGACTCGCCAGGGGTTGTTGTTAAAAACGTTACGAATGTGTTTGCCCTTTTGAATTGAGCTGGACGATAATGCAGCGCTTCGTCTCACTGCGACTTCGGGCGTCGGACAGGCGCAAGGGCGCTGGCAGTGCATAGTTATCCAGTGCGCAAGTGTCATTCTGCTGGATTATCCCAAACAACTGCGCCTCCAACCGCAGCGGGATGCCTCTGATCAGCCTGGACGACGACGAGCAGAGATGGGTCCCGACGCACGTCAACGTGACCGTCCTTCGCGCGAGGGGTCTGCGGACGAAGGGCAAGCAAGGCAGCCGCTACGTTTACACCATCATCCAGGTCGGCAAGGAGAAGTACACCACCGGCCTGGTGGAGAAGGCTGAGGAGCCGCAGTGGAGCGAGGAATGCTCCTTTGAGCTGCTGCCTGGGCTGCTGGAGGCGGGTGGGATGAGCAGCAACCTGGTGCTCACCGTCATGCACCGCGTGCTCATCGGGCTCGACGTGTTTCTCGGTCAAGCTGTTATTCCCCTCGACAAAGTTTTTCAGGATGGAATGTGTCCCAGAAATGAGTGAGTATGGCAGCTAACAATAGGATCAATTATAGGCCTCTTGGTCGAGCCTCCTTGAGACTTTGCTCTGTGGCAGTGCCATGGCACAGTGATGGCATCAGATACCATGCTACTGAATGATTAAAGACGTGCTTAAAACCCTTCCTAAACCACAGTAGGTAAAAGGCAACCATGGTTTTACTGTAGTAAAAGTGTAGTAACCATGTTTTTTGGTGTATTGATGATAACCGTATGTACTACATTTTACAACTACTAATACCATGTTTAAACTATGTTCTGTGTAACGAAAACATGGTTAATCTGTGGTTACCATGGTTTAAATACAGTAAAATCATGGTTAGTTTTCATAAGGGAAGCTGACCAGGTTTGTGTTTCAGCAGGTATACGTAAAAAAGCAATTGGTTTGTTTTTATTACTTGAAATAAGTGTTAACTCAAAATATTTAAGTCTGATGTACTGAAATAAAATTAAAAAAAATGGAAACCATTAGACAAAGAATAAATAAAAACACATACAAAATTTATTTAAAATAAATATCAATTAAAACTAATTGTAGTATCTAAATTATACTAAAACCACTGATTATAGGGTACATGTAAGGAAAAAAAACCACTTCTCATTCCCCCCAAAAAATAAAAAAATATAGCCTTAAGATACAAGATCTATGTTTTTTATAGCCTTGTCTTCATGAAGCTGAATGTATTTTTAAAGAATAGCTTTCCTTGTTTTTCAGTTGATATAGTCCTGGGATATTTTACACAGGCATGCCAAAACCTTGAGCCTGTGATTTTGGGTGGAAGAATTTCTGTGCACCCGTTTCACAGTTGGACAGACATTCCCATTCGCAACGTAACAGAACAGGAGGAAGATTCTTTGGCCGGCCACCAAAACCTAACTTAAATTACTGCCGTCACGTGTAATATTAAACACATGCGTGGTGGTCGAAGCCGCACGAGCGATCTATGGGAAGTGCAAACCCAACATTGTTTTGAATACCAGAGTAATGGGATATGCTTTTGCAGACACAACAACAGCAACATACTTGGAGGGGCATGCTGCATCTAGTCCTCATCAGTGCTGGCGCAGAGTCATGCCTCCACACAGAGCAGTACCAGCATGTGTCAGATTGGTCACAGAGTCTGCACTGAACTCAACAAACATGCATTTCACTGCACCCCAACAGACGTAACCTTCCTGGAATCTTGTTTTTTTTTATTTGAATATTGCTCTTGTTTAAAAGCTAGACCTTCTAATAGATTATATTCATCTACATATCTAGTCATTCAGAGTAAATTAGGGAGGAAGAGATGAGGTAGGTGGGGGCCTCTTGGCTGAAACCTCTATAAACAAGTGAGGGAGGAAGTCAGTGAGCCATGCTGAGCAACAATAACATTGTTATTTTCATATTTAATACACCTTTCTTTATTCCCACGTCCACAATTCAAATCTTACATTCAGAATGTTCCACTAAAAATGGATTTAATTAAACACTAAGATGACATAAGACATACCATATGCCCAATGTAAGGTTTTAAACATTCCAAATCTGCTGTTTTAAGAAAATTTTAATAATAATTAGATTTCTCAACTTCTAAAAAGGCCCCAGGATCACTATTGTCATTTAAATTAGTAATAATTAGTATTGTTGATATAAAAAATATATAAGTTAAATCAAAATTATAAGCTAAATAGAAATGCTTAAAAATGCACTAATACAAAGTAAATACAAGCTGAAATTGTATATTCCCCTGCTTAATGACAAATGTTTTTGTTGTTGCTGTTGTTTTGTAAACATATTATTCTTTAAATGTCTGGAATTACAAAATAAATATATAGTGTTTTCTTAATATATATATATATATATATATATATAATCATTGTTAACAATATATTAATCAACTTATGTTAATTGAACCGCTTTGTCGAGTCAATGTTCAGTGTTTATCTTGACAAACTTTCTAGTTTAGAGTGCTTTGTGTGCCTCTCAGTGTTTTAGAGTGTGTGGAGAGACGTATGGAGAAATGTCCGTCCCTGCACACACTATTCTGAGTCATCGCATGTCGTTGTAGGCTGTTCTGCACATCTGGCTTTAATTGAGCTCAGAGTTGCACCTCTCTAGCCTTCTCTTTCTTTCTCTTCTGCGTCTCCCAGTGTAAGGCGTTTGTCTTGGCTCTCTGCACGTGTGTGCACATGAGGTGCTCTCTGCTCCTCCGGAAATGGAGGAAATAGTTTCACCACTAGTTCTGTGTGAGACAAAGGCACGGCACCATGCTAAGGCAGTAACATTCATTCAAGAGGCCCCTGCTGCAGTATAGGTCATTACCGCTTGATTCCGTGTGGAGCAGGAAATTGTAAGCCAGCGTTATAAAAGATTAGGGCCGGCAGTGTGAATATTTCATCCCAAAATCGGTAAAAATAAATAAATAAACATAATAATTATAATTAGAGGAAGTCTTTCATGCTCATCGAGGCTGTATTTATTTGATGCAGTAAAAACAGTAATGTTGTGAAATACTGTTACAATTAAAATGTTTTTATTGTAAGATTTTAAAAATGTAATTTTTTCATCGTGATCAAGAAACATTCTTATTAATTAATCACTGTTTAAGATTTTTCAGGAAACTTTTTTTTTCAAACTTTTTTAAATTATTTATTATTTTAATTTTTTTTAAGTTTTATAATTGTAAATATTTTAAAAGTGCCATAGAATGCTTTGAGAGAATATTTTAAATTGTTCTCTGATATGTACATAGACGGTATGTAGGTTAGGTAAGGGAAAAAATGCCCAGAAACGGTTTTACAGGTCCATTTACAACCCTAGAATTTGACCCTAGAATGAAACAGTCTGT
>JAUCMU010000026.1:10949343-10971379 GCA_032275025.1 Enteromius treurensis | reverse complement strand
GTTGGCAACACTGCCAAAGAAAAGTGTGATTAACTGCGTTAAAAAACTTAACGCGTTATTTTTTGTGTAATTAATTAATCTAAATCAACGCGTTAAAGTCTAACTATAAATAATATTTGAAAAGTTTATTTGCAAAATCGAATCTAATTAAAAAATAACTGATTGAGAACCTAATTGATTGAGATTAATTTAAATGATTACGATCAATTAATGTCATTTGTTTATATATGTAATGCCCAGACAGACTTAGAAGACAGGAGGTAAGTCGAAAAAGGGTATTTATTATAATATAATGAATAAAACAAATAACATCTAAACTTAAACTTTTATTCTAAATGTTTTGCAACCTTAATTTCCTTCTACACCCAGTAATTAAAAAGCAGCATATAAAGTCACAAATTTTCAATATTCATTAGTCAAAAGATTTAAACCTGTTAAAATAATGTATCCCCGTTTATTTTGTTGTGGGGTATTTCTTCTTCTGTGCATAAATACTTGTGTATTTGCTTTTTTTTTTTTTTTTTTTTTTTTTTTTTTTGTTTTTTTTTTTTTTTTTTTTTTTTTTTTTTTGTTCATTATTAATACAAAACATATGTTATTCATGTTCATGGTTAATGTGATGAACTACATCCATTAAAAATAAGGTGACCATGTGCAGAAGTCCTGGTCAGGCCATGTCCCCGGAAAATGATACTTGTATGGTCAACATTCATGATGGGGTCCAGTTATTTCACAGTAAATGAAAAGAAATGGCTCAGAAATCAGAAGATCATATGTGCAAACACCACTTGGTTTGATATGTTGTAATCCCATGTGCAGTTGAAGTATCCACACATTTTTGGCGCTGTCACTAAATCTGTTTGTGTTTTTGTGTGCAGGTCTGCTGTAGATCAGGCAGACTTAAAGGAGCAACGGTCCCTGTGTCCACTGTTGGCCGTATGTTTCAGTTTGTTTGTGTGTTTTTGCGGGGTACCTTTAAGTCAGGGCCAGGCTTCTGTTGTCATGGCGAACCTGGAATCCAAAAAGCTTAGCTCTCCCTGCAGCTCAGGCCCATGACGACGTCTCATTGGCTGATTGTCCTGCATTGGATTGTGATGCGGGCTGTCAGTCGGCCAATAGGGCACGGACTGAGCGAGGGCTGTTGCTAGGGGGAGTTGCTTGGAAAAGAGTCAGCTGGGTTTTCTCTCTCTTGCTCTTGCTCTCCCATTGCACTCATTGACTCCATCTCCCCCTCCCGTTTCCTCCTTCCTGTCTCTCTCTCTGTCTCTTTTTTTTTGCACTTCTACATGTGCTGGGGGAATAGAGCACATGTTGAAAAATTCACTGAATATTTCATGTTGCTCTTTGGTGTGTAGAGCTCTGACGCTGTGTATGAGTGTTGCGATGTGCAGAACTGTTTTGGCTCTGCATTTGTGTGTGTGTGTGTATCTGTAAACGTGTGTTTAGTTTCTCGTGGGAATATAATGGTATAGCCATACTGTGTGTGTGTGTGTTCACGCTCACAGAGCTATGCACAGAGTATCACGTAGGCAAAGTTCTCTTCAGTCACCCCATTTATGCCGTGACCCCAAACCAGCGGCCCCACACACTCCCCTCCAGAACAAAAGCGCACATATATCTAATAAGCAATAAAAAGGGGAGTTAAATGAGATTAACTGTATATTAACCCTAACCTCAGTGACAGGTTAATATAAACATAATTTTGTCTCTTTACAAAGCCTTTTTTGCCTTCAGATTTGGATTTAAAATTTACAGCAATATTCTGTATATTTGGTCAGTATGCAACTTTGTTCATAAATTTTGCATGCATTATATTTACTTTATCTAGGGTTCCACTGAAATAATTATACATTTTGTTGGATGTGTTTGGAAGTAAACTGAAACCAGAAATGCTTTTTAATATTTATTTAATTATTGCGTTATTGAAAAATAGGAATAATTTTGTAAGATTTTTTAAATTAAAAACATTCAATAATCTGAATGACCCTGAATAAAAAAAAAAAAAAAAAAAAATACCCACAATTTTAGTAAAAAAACAAAATTGATCAGAAAATACGTTGCATATCATATGTTATTTTTTCATTCAGTTCTATGCAACAGTCCGATTTAACAGAACTTTGGACAATTGTTTGATGGGAGGCCACATGTTACATTTTAGGCAGTTTTAGGAAACATAACAAGTGATAGCAGGATTGTGATGAGACCTAAAGTTGGGAACTCAAACTTGGGATGCCGGATGCATTATTCAGAGTAAAGCTAAACTAAAACTGTGTGAGATTCAGACTTCACAAAACACTTGAATTGTTATGTGTCTTCTCTTTTTCCCAAGAAGCCTTTGCTCGTATATCTTTCGTTACATTAGCCACTCTCTCTAATGGGAGCTTTCCCTTTGGAAGCAGTTTCTGCTAATGTAAGATTCCAGTTTGTCTATTACAGCACATAAATACACAGACATTACCATAATCCTCTGTGTGTGTGTGTTGATCCCTCTGAAAACAATAACACAAGTAGGAGTGTTAAAGCTTGAAGTGGAGAGTGCGTTGATGAGATACAGTAGATTAGATCAAAGCACTCAACTCAAAGCACCCCACACCCCATCTCTCTCTCTCTCTCTCTCTCCATCGCTCCTGGCACAGACCCAGCTGTGTAAGCTCTTATTACTGTGTGTGTGTGTGTGTGCCCTCTTCTCTTTTTCTTGTGTTCTAGTTATTATAGGTGTGAAGTGAACACCTAGTGTTGTATAAATGGAGTATTTTTAGAATTTGAAGATTGAGATTTACTCTGATTCCTGTGGTCAGTTCTGTGAAGTTATGTGCAGCAGGCTGAGAAGGTGGAGACTGAATATATGCATTGCTGTACTCTGGGTCAACGAGCTCCCCTGTTGCACCGATGCAGGTCAGGTTATATAGCTCGGCACTTTTCTCAAGCAAATATAGCTTATAAGTTAAACCAGCTTCATTTATACACTCAAAAAATGATTCATTGGATGAACTCAATTTAATTGAGGGCAGGACCTCCATCTAATAAATACGAGTTGGGTCAACTAAATTTGATCAAATATAGTTTTAATGAAATTTGATGCTTGTTGAACTCAAACTAAAACATTTAACCGAAAAATGAATTACTTTTACGTTTAATTTACTTAACTCCAGTTATGCATAACATAAGATGGTTTTGATACTTTCATGGCATGCCCAGAGAATTTTTATTATTATTAAAATAGCTTTGATTCATGTCAGCAGGTCCCTAGGCACATGCTCTAACCCCCCAAAACACTAAAAAACCAGAAGGCCTTAAAAAATACAGACATATAGAGCATAAACATAAACAAGTCTCCTAATTTTATCATCTTAATAAATAAATGCCTGCAATGCAGTTGATTAAAAAGGGAACCGAACATAATGGTGTTCAACGAAAATGCTTTGTTTTTAATAAGCTGAACAGTGTTAGAGAATCATTATATAGCACTCCATACGATAGAGATTGTTTCTATTAAACAGGAAGGTAATAACCAGCTTCACCAAATATCAAACAAATCCTAATTCTCTTCAAAGACAGGCTTTTAGAGGCTTTAAAAAAGGAATCAGAGTAAAAAAAAGCCACATTTATGATATACAACAATATACAGCTTTTTTGCAGTTCAGAACGATACAAGCAGTACATATGTGTCAGTCATCTATAAAATGGCAAACAGGAAGGAGACGGATCTGACTCAAAGAGACTTTAATTGTGATCTCCAATTGCTTGCCATTTATTCATAGCAAAGCCTAATCTGTTTCATGAGACCTTGAAACTGTGTGGAAATCCACACAAAGCACATCCTCTACAACACAGACTGCGTGGAACAAGGATAAAAATATCCAGTGCTGTAAAATATAGCTGGCTTTGCCTGTCCTAACATACAGTATCTTGAGATGAACGCTTTCTGTTATTTTTACTCTTTCTTGTTTTTTTCCTGAAGAGCAGAATGCAGCCCTCTCTCTCTCTCTATTTCTATCTCCGCTCCTCCTCCCAGACTCCCTCACTGCTCCGGAAAGAAAGAGTAGGAGATGGCAGGAGAGAGACGGAGAGAATGCGACAGGAAGAGGAAGAGTAGAGAGAGAAGAGGTTCACAGGTGAGAGAGGATGGCAATTATCAGTTGTTGGAGTGAAGGATGTGCAGGTGTGTGTCTGCGTCTCAGTGCATGCGGATGAAACTAAGTGTCAGTTTAAGAGAATAAATCTTTCTTTTCTCGCTCTACCTGCAGTTTGATTGACAGACAGCATGTGCAGTTGTCATTCAGTGACAGCACTCAGGAGCAGTACTTTCTTCCATACAAACCAGACAATAGATAGAGAGACGGACAGATTAGTGTTCAAATGATATTAGACTTTATTTAAATGAGTCCGTCACTGTCACAAACTCCAGAAAGTTCACATGACTCATTCTGCATGTGATCTTACTCTCTGCATTACCAGGACTGTTTTTATTTTGGAGTATTTGTGCTCCGACTGCTGTGACAGGCCGTTATTTGACATCTTTGCTCATCTTATTGCATCTCGCAGAGCGAGAGAGAGATGAAAGGAGTGAAAATGAGTGTCTAAAGCCGGAAAGAGGAAAAATGGAATGGAGAAAAGTGTGTGTGTGTGTGTGTAATAAAGGTCTGTGAAGGACGGGGTCCCTGCAGTCGAGGGCAAATTGACTGGAGGCATGTGAATTACAGAAGACAGGCTACGTGTGTAACGTTTCTTTCATCTGTCTGCTCTCACATTCCCTCTTTTTCTCAGGTGACTGATTACACACACACACTTAAAACTGTCTGAGATTCATTCTGCCTCTCTTTGTCTGGCTCTTTGTTCAGCAGTGTCCAAAGTACAGTATAGTGTGGAGAGAGCGTTCTGTCTCCGTCTTTCTCATTTGTGCGGCACATTCTGCATCAGCATGTGTGCATGGCAGATATTTTTCCAGGTTGTTTGTGGAGGGCGCTGTCTCTTGTGTAGAGAGCCCTTGAGTTCAGATGTTGGATTTCTCTCTCAAGTGCAAGGCGACGTCAGGCCCAGCTCCTGATAGGAGATGCAGGGTGGGCCAAGTGATATTCCAGGTATAGTGGATATACTTTTAATTTAACAAAGCCGATGTATACTCCTGCGCACACCCTGCACTACACCACTGAGACTAACAAGACCATGCACCAACATGCATGATGCTGAGCTCATTGACAAATATCTTCGTAAGATGTTCTGCCTTTACATAGCACTGTATGCGTGTGAAAGGAAACAGCGCAGGCGCTCATTCAAAAGGATTTCAATTCCGCGCAAATTGGTAGGTTAGCTGCCAAAATTACATACATTATTAGCAGGTTTGTGGGTGTGGACGGACACTGCGTTTGTGGGGAAAATATAGAAAGCTCAACTGAATATAATAACAATTTTGTGATTGGCTGTTAGTAGTGTGGGGCCTGGGCGGGCCAAGCTTCTACGTTATACTCATAAACACATGGCATATAGAACATTCTGCTGCGCTTTCAGCAGGAATATTTGACACATTGACTCCTGCTGGAGGACGGGGTCCTGGGAGTGAATTTGGAGGGGGACTGCATTTAATTTCCAAATGGTTTGGCTTATTTTGAAATCAAAGTGGCTGCTATATTTTATCCATTCAAAAGACTACGGAAGCGATCTCAACACAGGCTATATAATCTACTATACTTTTTGTCCCGGTTCTGCACATTAATGTAGCGCAGTGTTTATGGTTCGCAAAAGTTAAAATGCAAAGGCCGAGTTGAGCCGCTGCAAATCTGGTCGCTGATTCGTTTACGAATGAATCTTTGCTTTAGAACAAATCTAGCGAGTCGACGATTCAATGACTCATTCAAAAAGAGAGTCAATTGCTTCATTACTAAACGAATCAACCGGTTAACTGAATCGTTTAATGAATGAATCATCATGAGTTAGTGCCACCTACTGGCGGGTTCAGTTATATTCTGTAATTATAATCAATCAAACAAACACACAAATATCAATGGGAGCTTAATTTCTGTCATTGATTAGAAAGTGTTTGTTCCTTTTTTATTGAAATTTTTTAAAGTAAAAAAACCTCTAGTGCTCCTGAGTCCTTAATAATGTAATATTAAAAACTAACTAATAATGTAAACTATTAAATATAGCTAATCGACAATTCTTGCAGTACTGTGCCTATAAAAGAAGTGTTTTTAGCTGAGCAGACCAGTTTGAGACACAGTCATTTTATTTATTTATTTATTTTAATGAAATAATTCTTTAATTTCACTAATCAATCTTTTTTTTCTAACACAGGGGGTCATTAATAATTCTTGCATTATAATGTGCAAATTTACAAACAAATCTTTAGTTTGGCTGGAGTTGCAGGTGCTTATCTTTATATTCAAGCAGGGTTTAATGTACTTTTCCAATGTATTTAATTACTTTTTATTTTTATTTAACTGAAATAAGTATTTAATGATATCCCTATATCAATATATCATTTTAAATTCTAGAGATGAATTTCAGATCACAGGACCACAGTGTACACTACCTTACATGTTTTTAAAAGAATCAGTTATGCTCACCAAGAGTGCTTGTATATATTAGTGCCGCGAAAACCGTAACATTGTAAAAATTTCTATTTTAATATTAGTACAAGTAATATATTATTAATTTAATTATTCTTGCAGTTTTCTGGAATGACATGAAGCAACGTCACGATGCTTCAAAAAACTTACCTGGAAAGCCACCTGAAAAACTCTGGGCAAGTGTACCTCTGAGCAGAAGCTGTTTTACCAAATGTTTATTTGATTTAGTTAATAGAAGTTAATTCCCTGCCCGCAGGCGAAACGGTCTCTCAATCAGTACATCACACAGTACCGATCCATTTTGCACATCCACACACATGGTTTTTGCACTCACTCTGGACACTGAACTCTCTTTCACTTTCACTCCACACAATCTGTACTTCAATTTGCTTCAATTTGACTACTTTTTTGTAGTTGGGAGAAGCCTACGTGGGGATAAATGAGTGGAATTTACATACCATTTGTCCCCAGGATGCCTCTTTACCCACTTTCACTATTACACTGCACAGCAAAGCACACGGGACACTTGCATTGACATACTTGTTGTTGTCTTGCTGTGTGTATATATACTTCTTATATTTTTATTTATATAGTCACATCATATTCTATCCTACTTCTATTCTCTTTTTATTTTTTTGCTAGTTTACTTTTTTTTTAAATTATATCGTTATATTTTTCTACTGTACTTATTTTTATTTTCAACTTCTGTTTTGCCATTTTACTTAAATTGTTTTACTTAATTGTTTTCTTAATGTGTCAATTTGTTGTGGCAGTCGTGCAATACATTTCACTTCATGTCATACCGTGTATGGATGTGAACGTGACAAATACAATTTGAATTTGAAATCTGTTTATGGCATTATTTATTACAGCATCCTCGTTTTACAGCATTTTTACACCAGTGTCTAAAACTTTGAACAGTACTGGAGCTTTCCAGGTAGGTTTTTTTCTTCGTCTTGGAGACGTTGCCACAGTTCTTCTGGATTGAGTCTGTCTCAGTTTGTTCTGTTACTTCATGTCGTTCCAGACAGACGGGATGATGATCAGATCAGATCTCTGTGTGGAGCACTAGCTGTTGTCAGACAATAATCTCACTGCATTATTACAATTAATGACAAAAAATATTGTTTGGAAATGGAAACTGATATTTCCAACTGACACACACTACCACAAAAGACAGAAATAACCTGACTTTAAACCATTTTTTGTTGGTGAAAATATTAGTGGCCTAAGACTTTTGCAGAGAACTGTAAATATTTTTTTATCATTGGTAAAGAAATGTTTGTAATCTAATGATTGCTGACTGTAGCACCTGAGAACAGTTTATGGCAGTGCTTAGATTTGTTGTGAAAGTTTTAAATAAGATGGTTTGGTTTCTTTATCGCTCCGTTAGACAAAATAAACTGCAATGCAGAGAGAGTTTAAATTAGCCAGAAGTGATTTTGTGTGTGTGTGTGTTTTGGTGTTGGAACACCTGCCAGCTGTTTCCAGGTGAGTGAATGGAGTATATTTATGCGAATGTTTGCGTGTGTGGTTTAGTGTCAGCGTACTGCGTCTGTCTGTTAGTCCCAGCAGGGGAAGAGAGCAGTGTGTTTGTGTGTCTGTGTGTGGTTTAAAAAGCGAGAGGGGCTCACTGCTTAAAATATACAATCTGCCCGATGAAAGCACTTTCTTTTCCTTCCTTTCAAACTGTCAACAGATTGCTTTACTCTCACATGTAAACACAGAAGTATCTCTCAGCGTGTCTCTGTTTGGTTTGTGCTGCTGACCTCGGCACATATATAGGTTTCAAACACTCCCACACACTTACCTGAGATACTGTAAACCATTAATCACACGCACAGAACCGATTCCAGTCTTTTGTAACTGTTTTATCTAGACATGTGTTAACCTACACACCTCCTCATGTGGAGCCCCTTTTCTCTGCAGGGTGTGTGGGTGTTTCTCTCGTGTGTACAGTCTGTTTGCCCAGCAGATATAGAGAGAGGCTTTATAGAAGTTGGCTATAGGTAGCTGAATTCCACAAACTAGTGAATTATGCAATCAGACACAATATAACCTACAGCGTTTCCTGTGAACTTTTCACTTCTTTTCTCTGTGCTGTTTACATTTGCTGTGTGTTTAAATGCGCCTTGTACTATTTTGATAGCTAGGTCTGTTTACATAGGTTCCATTTAGTGAGTATTTATGCTTGGTAACGGGATGCTAGTGTAAATGTTATTCAAGACACATTTGAGGCAGATAACTATCTGATCACTCAGACCGAGACGTACGTTAAAAAAAATCATCAAAATGGACTGTAAAAAGGCGGTAGCTATGTATGCCAGAATTTTACTGTAAAGCCTTGAATGCTGCTACAATATTTTTTAATTAAGTCTACATTTAAGCAGGTGGGATGAGAAAACACTAAACACTGTAAGGGTGGCATACATGAAACTGAAATAATGCATTAATAAACATTCATTCAACAAGAATAGGTGTAACAAACAACCCTAATGTACAAAACCTACAAGAAAAAAACTAAGAATAGTTATAAAAAAACAAAAAAAACATTACATTTAAAATGTCAAATTAAGCCCCGTTCACACTACACGCGACAAAGCGACATGATCCCATTCATTTCAATAGAGAGCTGGCGATTTACGGCGACAAGAGCGCCGTATGTGGGCGTGTCCAGCGAGGCGACAAATTTCAGAATCTCTCAACTTTATGCAAATGAAGAGCAACTTTCGGGAGCGACAGCCAATAGGAAAGAAGATAGTGCTCACATGCTCATTCTCCTTTTAGCTCCAGCAGTGATGAAGGCGTTTGCGTTTTTATGCCTCCAAAATTGTTTGCATTTAGCGGCAAGAAACCTGTTCGCTGTCAACAATGACGTTACTAAGAAACCATTAATGAGAACGCCCACTAGTGACCTCATCGCCAGCCGACAGAAGTCGCTGCTAGTGTGAACGAGGCTTTACTGTTATTCACTGTAAACTATTATTTTCCCGTTTCCAAAAACTGTATACTACCGTAAAATTACATGTAATGTCTAATACAGTTTTCACTGTATATAGTAAGGGAAAAACAGAAGTACCCCGTTACACAAGGTGGCGCTGCAAAACTTTTTACGCTTGTACCCAAGTCCTCAATTTGCCAACTGAAAATGCAGTGGTTTGTTCAGTCAACAGACATTATGTTTGTAATGTTTTTTAAAGAGTCATGCTCAAAAGTGCACTCCTTTGATGAAACATACAGGAAAAAACAACAGTAATATTAAAGGCAGGATAGGCGACTTCGGAGAGGCTAGCTATGCAAGCATAAGATCTCACCCTCCCTGAAAATCACTCTCCAAAGCCACGCCTCCTCCAAAAACACAAACACACGACTTAAAATGTGATTTATTCCCGTTTTTAGCAGCCTTTAGTCTTCACTGTCATGCCATCTTTCAGAAACCATTCTAAAATGCTGATTTGGATAATTATTCATTATTATTATTTTCAATGTTATTATCAATTCTGTTTGCATACACAGACTGCGTCTCATGTATGAAAGAAATATGTCCTAACACCTTTTTTCACCTTCTTCAGAATTACAGGATGCGTTCACGGCTGTTTTTAAACTATCGGCCGATGTATACAATTGTGTTTTTTTTAGCCAATACATCGGTGCGTCCAATCGGTGAGTCTAGTTATTAGTTAAATTTGTTTTATAGTAACTACCTTTTACTGTTTCATTTGATTTAGTGTGTTTTATGTTGATTGTAGTTTTAGGGCCTGTCCACACGGAGACGCGTTTGGCTGTATACGTATACATTTTTTATCGTATTGGCATTTCGTCCACACGGATCCGGCGAAACTGAAACCGCTATTTTTTGAAACCGGGTCCCAAAGCGGATAAATCTGAAAACGACACCCCTGCGGTTTCGTGTGTACAGCTAATCCGTATATTTTGTGAAACGATGATGTCATCAGATCACGTGTCGGCTGCGTCACTCGCCAACCTCGTCTTCTTCTTCTTGGTTCGTATACAGCGCACAAGGTTATGCGCATGATCAAAGTCTTCTTCTCCGTTTATAGCGCATCTCTATGGCAGAATTACAGAGCCCCATACTGGTTTGGCATGTATACTACACCGTTTTCAGTGGTTTCATGTTTACGCGATTTTTTTTAGAACGAGGAAAAAAAATTATCGGATAGGGAACGCACCGGCTTCGTGTGGACGGAGTCTAAATAGACAAAAAAAAAATCATAAAAATGCTTCTCAAAATGTTTCTCCTAGACAGTATTAATATTAGATTTCTTGAGATTTCAGAAAAAAAACGTTTTAGAAATGAGGTCTTCAAATTTGTATAATTACAAAGGATTTTAGTTTAAATATTATATATATAGTTATATTTTATTGTCAAATTTAATTGCATTTAATCGCATCCAAACTAAATGTCTTTGTTTACATATTATATGTGTATACGGTGTGTATTTTTTATGTGTATATATAGATACAAACTTATGCATGTATATATTTAGGAAAAATATGTTGTTTATATTAAATATATTTTTATGTTTAATAAAATATAAGAATATAAATGTATATACATGTAAATATTTTCAACATATATACTGTATGTGTGTATGTGTATATATATATATACACACAGTACAAATACATATATTTATGTAAAACACTAATTTACTTTTGTTTTAGTGATTTCAGTACTACAGGTTTGTTTGTTTAATATTTTGTTTAAATATCTAATATTTACAGATATTTCACCTTTCACATGAATTAATGAAAACTATTTTTAATGTCATGTTTTAAGTTAATATTAACAACACAGTAACTTGTCTATTGAGATATAAAAAGCAACTCTGAGTGATAAAATAGGCGTTTTTTTTTCATAACTTTCTAACCATTGCTTCCTCGACTGTGCGCTACTGCTTTTGTTATGCTAATGAACTCATCAGGACATTATTGAACATGAGACTTAAAAGATGGCTTAAAGTAAAAGATGCTTACACAGTACTAATTAAACCATGATGTAATGCCTAGGTCAATGTAAATACCTAATGTATTTCCTTTTTGCATCGTTGTACAGTCCTCATCCAGTGAAGCCCTTGACCAACACGACTTTGCAGGGAGAGAAGAAACCTGAAGGGCGCTCAGTGCTGGAGAAGCTCAAGTCCACCATCAACCCAGGACGATCTGCACCACCAACCACTGCTGAGGATGAGAAAAACCAGGTACTGTAAGTTTAGAGGTGCTGTAAGCGAGGTTTTTATCTTTCTAGCACTCTCTACCAAAATATAGCATTTCATTCATATTAATAATTTCCTTCAATACAGCATTTTATTGTTGCATTAAAACCTATAAATATTACATATTTTTAAAAATACCTAATAAAAATGTAGCGATATGTGGAATCCAGAATTGTCTAATAGTTATTTTAAAGAGGTGAATGTTCTGTCATCTATTACTCACCCTCGTGTCGTTCCGAACCCCTAAGTCCTGCGTTCATCTTTTGAACACAACTTAAGATATTTTTTATTAATTCAGAGCGCTCTCTGACCCTCCATAGACAGCAAGCATCATTACACGATCAAGGCTCAGAAACATAACAAGGACATCATTAATATAATGCGAGTGACATCAGTGGTTCAACCATAATTTATGAAAGTACAAAAACACTATAAAAATAATGACTTTATTCAACAATTACAGGTTTGCAGTGACATGAGGGTGAGTAAATAATTACAGAATTGTGTTTATTTCTAGGTGAACTATCCCTATAAACAGTGGTCTCATTTAGCTTGATTAGTGAAAATGCAGCTGGAAGACATGCTTTGGCCCAGGTCCTGGAAAAGTAGAATCAGCAAACAGATTACAAGCAGACACTGACAGAAGCATATTGATCTGGGAGGTTATTTAGTGTCTCATTAAAATAAATATGGACTTGTGCTGATTGCACTATAAAGATATCGAAAGTACATTGAAGTGATCAAAGATCAGCTGATGCGTTTAATTAAGTAGTTTTGGTTCATGGTTTTCTACATCATTACTGTTCTTCTCATGACTGTACCTGTTTCCTGCGCAGCTGGCTCTGATGGAGGCTCGGGCTCAGTACCAGAACATGACGAACATGGAGCTGATAGCCCTGCTGCTTCAGCAGGAAATGGACGTCAAGAAGCAGCGAGCTGAAACTGAGGTGCAGGTGGCATTATTGGAGAAACGCGAGGCCGAACTGAAGAAGATGAAGGTTCAGGTCAGAGACCTGGAGGACTACATTGACAAGCTGCTGGTGCGCATCATGGAACAGACGCCGACCTTGCTGCAGGTACGCGGCAGACCAAAATGACTACAGTGACCTGCTCCATCCCGAGAACACCTCATATTGATCTAAAGCCATTTGTGATCCTGTATTAAATCTCAAAACTGCCAGATTCACGTAGACACGATAGCGCTCTGCATGCTTCTTACTGGATTTCCAAAACCACAAACATTGAGTTTTAGCATACTTCTAGTCGTGCTGTGACAAAGGCAGTGGTTAAAAGTAAAAAAAAAAAACATGCGCAATTAGATTTTGTTGATCATGTGTAAATAGAAATATTCATAGAATCTTCGCAAATATGTCTTCCTCATAAATATGCTAATTTCCGTAATAGGAAATAAGATCTCAGATCTGGATGCATTCAAAATGCCAAACAAATCTCTATAAAGTTATAAAAATCCACAAATGCAAGTATTGGACGTATTTGGAATGAAATTCTAAAATAACACCAAAAACAAAAAGTCAAACTTCCATATCTCCGTATTTCAAGGGAATAGTGTTTCAGATTTATCAACATAGTATTAATGCTAATATGTTACACGGTTCCATAGGAATCCAGAGATTTAATACATAATAAGTAGTCTAATACACCTCGTGTCAAAGTTGATGTAAAATACTTCTTTAAATAATATTATGTAAATGTAGATAAATATCTTACTACTTGATAGCTTTTTAAAGCACCTTAATGCGCATTATGCAAAAGCATTGTGCTTGAGCCAGTCAGCTTTGCCTCATAGAAGCCGCTGATATTAGTGCATGCTCACTTCCATCAAGCACTCGCACAAAAGCAGATTGTTTCTGCAAACAAGTAAGCTATGCAATACAACCTGCTAAGCCGTAGCTTGAGATAATATATGCTACGCAAAATATATCCATGAAAAGCCTTAGCACTGCAGCATACTTAGATCATTGCTAAAGTAGCACATTTTGTGATATGCAAATGCTCTAAACCACAAGAATGCTTTGATTTTCTCTGGTATTCGTTCTGATTGTGTTTTATGCCATTGCTTTTGTTCACAGTTATGTGACTTTTGTTCATTATACAGTATTTTCTTGGTTGTTGTTTCCTGATTTATTAGGCTGAGGAAACGAGATTGTCACACAAGAATATCAGTTCGATGTCTTAGTATTGGAGGTAAAGAAAAAGTAGAGGGTTCCTGTTAATTTTGTTGACTCGAGGCTTTTTCATTTTTTATGTATCCTAAAATAAAATACAGAAAACATATTTTTTTAGTTTGACTTTCAGCACGTGTTGCAGGAAAGAACTATGTATCACTGTGATTCTGGAGTGTTGCTGATTCATTTCGCCTTTTATTTTCCATTTTGCAACGTGCCTCTGGATTTATTTACAACATTCACATTTGTATTTTTTTGTTGGATTTTTATTTATTGCTAATTATTTTAAACAGCTTCATTTTCAAAGTAATTTGAAAATAAAGTTTTAAAATCATTTGTCGTGTTTTTGTTTGTTCTTGTTCTTTACATAAATGACTTGTGTAGATTTATGAGATTTGTGCTTCATGTATAAACCTGAACAGTAGGTGGATCTGGCACACACGTTCACAGTCATAGTAGTGATATAATGAATTGCCACTGGGTGGCACTACCGCGCTTTTAAGATTATTTATTGTACTTCAATTGTGCTTAGCCCAGTTTGGAAACGTTAGGCTAAATTGTTATCGTCACAATTTTGTATTAGGCTTATTGCAAAAAATCTGCCTATTGCTAGAAAGTACATAAGGGTAATTGTACATATATAAAAATGTTACGGTAAGCTGATTCTTAACAGCAGCAAATGGTGCAGATGGGTTTCATGAAATATTAATGTTGTGGGAATCAAAGCTCAAACTGACAGTGTCTCTGCTTGCATTGTTTGGGCTCAGTGTCGAACGGCAATGACATTTTGCCTGTTTTAACATGAATATGCCACAGTAATGCAAATTTGATCTTTAACAATTCCTATGGGGATAGAGGAAACTCATTTTCATTCTTGGTTAATTATCTCTGGTGGAACAAACATATTTCCCCCAAATATTCTCTAAGTGTAGCTATGCCCTGACTATAGGCTTGATTGGCACAGTGTTAAAAGCCTGCTGTTTTAAGAGAGAAACAACAAAGGGAAATGCAATGTTTATTTTAAACCAAATTAACATACCTCATTTGTCTGATATTTTTATGATTCATATTTGATATAGTTGATATCACCCCCTAAATGTGATTTATTTAAGAACATCTATTTTTAAATGATTCAGGAGATGTTATTTATAACTGCCGGGAAACATGTTTTCTACTTCAGTGACCTTTTTATTACATAATCCTCATTTTTAAGACTAGGGGTGGAATCATTCTTTAAAATATAAATATTCTGAATATTCATCTGAATAACTCTCACAATATCTCTTATGTATATATAATATAATATATATATATATAAAACGAATGTGTGTGTGTGTGTGTGTGTGTACTTGGGTGATTATTTGGAGTTTATTCATCAGATCTGAATAATGAATTATTGTTGTATTACATGCTGTCTCATGCATTTTAGTACAATTATTTCAAATTAATTTGAACCATTCAATATTTGTAAAAAAAAATGACAAAGGGAGATTTCAGAATCACTCAATTAATTTGTGCATGTTCATGGTTAAAGGGCTATCTGGTGCACATATTGTATTGCATTTTGCATTATTAATTTGTCTGAAGTTAATATTTCATAAATATATATATATATATATATATATATGTATATATATATTGTGATGTGAATCTTTCAGAATTCTGTAATATCAGTGGGTGTGGATGGATCTGCTTTGTCCCGAGTTTAACAGGAAACTACACTTCCCATGAACCCCTGCGAGCTATTGCTTCACTAGTTTCGTACCCGAGTTGACTATTCTTACAAATTCCGTCTCATGGACCTTTTTCTTATTTAACAACACTCCTGCGCTGCTGAGATGGCGGAATCTGCGTCTTGCCCGGTGTTTCAGCTCGGAAAACCGCGTTACGACCAGGTAAAGAGTTTTCCGCGATGTTAAAGTGCATCTTTGTCTGGGCATCTTTGATGGGCGTTGATAAACAACATGTATGTAGATACCTTTGCTTTGCTCCAACGCTGTACTGCGAAAGTCACCCATTTCTCACGCTTTTTTGTTTATTGCTTCATTGCAATATTACTGGCCGATGCTCGTGATGAGAGGTTTTGGTAGCACCGTTATATTACAAACCCCGTAAAACATCAGATGCATGCACAATCGCTTTTCTTTTTATATGCAAATAACAGGACATGACATGGGCAGGATTGTTTTGTTATTTAAATCTGTTGAATACAGTGTCAGCGGTCACTTTTATTATTGCATTGCGTGGGAGGGATTTCGCGGGACATTATCAAAGTTCATAATTTTTTTTCGTAAAGCTGGAAAAACTGCCTGCCCTTTCTGATTTATTGGGGGTTTTTTTTCTAAAATAAATGTCGTTATACACCGGATAAACTCGTGTATTTTTGCATTTTGAAATAGCTTTTGCTGAACAAATGCATTTAATTGTGTTATCTGTGAGATCTCTCGCGCTCGTGTCGGTCAAATGAATGACCATCTATTTAAGTCCTGTTGCCTCCATGGAAACACCGCGGTCATCCTAATTAACCCGTTCAGACCCGTTCAGTCAAAAATATCTCCAATTATTTATACTGTGAATTAAGTCATAAATGATAAACAGTAAAAAATAGTTTTTGGTAATATTTCAATGGGTAGTTCTGATGTCCATTTTGGTTCTGAACAACAATAGATAGTAATGCTTGATATGGTTTTCAATTTCAAAAACACTTAAAAAATGTGAATAAAGAATTATAGTAAATTCAGGTTTTTTTAGACATGTACATTAATCTGTATATGATGAATTGAATTCAGTAACAACTTTGAATTGATTTCTGAATACCGTTAAAATGTTTTAAAATGTAAACAGAAAAATCTTGTCGGTTTTGCATTTGTATTCAGTACATCTCTTTTGCTTATATTGAAGCATACTGTCAACTACAAAGTACATTAATTAAAAAAAATGCATGATATTACTAAATGCAGTACTTCAAGTACATTCAGTCTTACATTGCCATTGTCTTAGAGGGCAGAATGGCGAGGTATAATCTGCCTTCCCCTTGTTAGTCTGCTCATATACAGTATAATGTCTCTGAATGCATTCAAAACAAATACTTTGCTCGGTGCTCTTTTTAATGCAGTCATGAATTTAATCTGATTATTATGCCATGTGCTGCCTAAATGAGTCTGCATTGGGTCCACAGGGAATAAAACCACACAAAAGATCACTGCCCCGCAGACAAGATGGTCCAAGATATTCTGAAAATACATGTGCTAATATGCTGTCTTTTGTCTGTGGTCTGTCCCTGTCTTTATCTTCATACTTTGCTGAGAATGAATCAAAATCGAATCGGTTTTATGGCAAGATCCAGCACAAGTGCACTTGATAAATGCAGACAGTTCTCTCTTTTTTTATTGCTGCTTTTTTTTAGGTGAAATCAATGCATCTGAAGGGTATGGGTGTATGTTTTCTTCCTGCTCCATCTCCGCTAACTGTGTTGCATATTCTCTGGGGAGCAGAAACACATGCATAATTAACAAGTCTTCTCCAGCAGACGTGCGCTCACATGGCTCTCTGCAACAGCTTTGAAGCAAGTGTCTGTAGCCCAGAAATAGGATTGTTCGCAGAGCGAAGTCAGATTTTCTTGCTCTCTTCACCATGTATTGTAAGGTAAAATGGATTTCAGCTTTTTGTGTGCCTTGGATAAATCATTTAAATGCAGTTGATTGAAGCTGCTTTTCTTACACTGTGTTCTTTGCCAAATAAACCCTTGGCAAGCTCAACCATTGGGCCTCTGAAACAGTTGGCTCTCAGAAAGCCGCTTGCATTGCTGCTTGGGGTTCAGAGACAGTGGGAATGTTGATGCAGGCAGCCGTCGCTCCTTTGAGCACATTCTGCACAACCCGTCAGTGCGTTGTCATTGTAGCCCTAAAATATTTCTGTTTATCTCTAAGCTGAAATTAGAACAGCTCCTGACAATTTAAGGTACCATACAGCAAGTTTTAATCATGTTTTGAGTAGATTGTCCTGTTTGCATCTTTACTTTTTCTTAGGTTCTGGCTAAGGATGTAAGTTTTTATGGAACTGAAGGAATGTTTTTCTTCCCCAGAGCACATTTCTTGGCAGGTTGAGACATTTCATTGATATCATCGACCCTTCCACTTTGTTTGTGACGGAGGTATGAAAATCTTGTCTGTGTTATGGTAAATTAATCAGTGAGTTGCATCGCTTCTTACCCTGCAATGATCTTTCCTTTCTTTTATATACTGTAATTATGTCACATCTATAAAGAATGAATGCTAATTAAAAAATACTGGATGGGTTGTATCCTGTAGTTTAATGTAATCGTTTCAGAATTCTGTTTTATTTTTATAGAGTCGTTTAAAAGAATGTATCAAACTCCTGGATGATTTTAAGCAAGGGAATCTTCCTCCAGGAATTACAGATCACCAGGTAAATCTTGGAGATTTCGATGATACTCATGTAGTACATGTGGTGCAGTGCTTTATAACGACTTATGTTCTGTGTTCAGCTCTGGGAGGCTCAGAAGGTGAAGCAGGTCGGTCTTCTGGACATTGTTCACTGTCACTTTTAAATGATGGTTGGAGTTATAGTCACTGACTTATCTCCTTTCAGGCCATCATTCACCCTGATACCGGTGAAAAAATCTTCATGCCTTTCCGTATGTCAGGTAAGAGTATAGAGTTAGTTTAAAAGCATTTAAAAAATAATATGAAATGATCACTGTATACAAAAAATAGAAATGCATACAAATTCAGGATCTTGCAATAAAATATATTACAAATAAAAATATTTAGTAAATGAATTTGGTAAAAAAGGATCACAGTTTCCACAAAATATCCCGCAGCACAAATACTTCTTATCAATTGTTAGAAATGAGTGAGCATATTAAAATGACACTGTGACTGAAGACTGGAGTAACGGATCCAGCTTTGACATCAAGGGAATAAATAAAATTTTCAATTATTTTAAATCATCTAAAAATCTTACAATATATTTTAAATAAATTAAAATAGAAAAATGTTGTTTTAAATTAAAATAATATTTTTTAATATTACTGTTTTTAATGTCTTATAAAAACATTGCAATTATATTGAAAGTCTATTTTTTACTGTTGTTATTTGTTAGTTTAACTAGAATTAAGACTTAAGCCAAATGACTATTATAAATGATATTCTGGATGTGTAACAGTAATTTATGTGTGCAGCAGTTTGGTCATGGCATGAAATTAATAATAGAATTGCACCGTACTAACACTGTTTAAAATGAAAGTAATAAATATTCAAACAAATGCAAATGAGGCAAGAAGAGCCATAGAGGTTGTTTTTACGCTGTTCCGATTTCTGAGTTCTAATTTGTTGTTGCTCTTTCTTTTATCTGGATGCTATTCACAGGCTATGTGCCGTTTGGAACGCCAATCGTAAGTCTTCTGTTTGCTTATAAAAAGTGTGAAACAAAGACCTCACAGACAGAGCGAATATGAGAGAAGGAAGCCTTGCTAATCATTATGCGTCCAGTGTTGACACATCCAAATCTTCTAAGCATGAGAGCTGTTGAGATCTGCATTGTTCTAAGCTTTTGTTTTACTAGATCTAAGCGTAAATTATTAACCGACGATGCCCAATCTAGGTAAAATTGTTATCAGAAGTTGATTTTCTTGCAGGTTGTTGGTCTTCTCCTTCCGAACCAAACTTTGGCCTCTACTGTGTTCTGGCAGGTAAAGAGAACCTCAGTGCCAGGAAGCCCTGCTTTATCAGTATCCCAACAGCAATGTTTCACAATTAGATATATACCTAATTAGACTAAAGTAGTCCTAATGAGTTATATTTCCTATATATTTGACTTCTGTGGCTGACTTCATAGAAAATGAAATATATCATCATTTAACACAGTAATTCAACAATAATCAACCAATAACCGAAGCGACTGTGAGGCTAATTGAGTTTCTCTTCTACAGTGGCTCAACCAGAGTCACAACGCTTGCGTAAACTACGCCAACCGCAACGCCACAAAGGTACGGTCTGAAATGTTCTTTTAATTCAGGTCAAGTTTTTGAGGTTTAACTACTGCATTTCCGCTGCAGATGGTCATTCAGTGAAGCGTTTTCTCTTCTCGATTCCGTTTGAATGATCATTGTTGTGTCCTGAGGGCCACACATCTGTTCTGCAACCTCAGAGTGCTTTTGTTGCACATTTGCTACACCTGGATGTTGATGATTGTTTGTTTTCCTCCCAATTTTATCTTTAGCCAACACCGACCTCAAAGTTTATTCAGGGATATGTGGGAGCCGTCACCAGCGCCATTTCTATTGCAGTAAGTCATTTTTGGGATTCATTTTGTATGTGATTTATAAAGTCAATGAGTTGTGTGTATATGTTTGCTCCAGTGTTTAATGTTTGATATGAAAATACTGTTTAAAAAAATGGAATAGGCTACCCCGCTTGTTTCACCTGTAAATATAATTCAAATTCTCCAGTAATGTTCTGTCTTACTCTAGGTGGGACTGAATGTACTTATTGAGAAATCCAGCAAATTTAACCCTGCCACCAGACTGTTCATACAGAGGTTTATCCCTTTCCCTGCTGTAGGTATGTCTTTACACAGATAAAGCTTTTCGCTGCACTCAGCAGTCCCACACTCTGCCTGCATGAAGCTCCCCCTGCTGTCAGTTTGAAAGCATAACACTGTTCAAAGGTTTGGGGTCAGTAAAATTGAGTTTTAATGACAATTGATCTATTTGATCAGTCATAGCAACATAGTATTGTTGTAAAACATAAATACAGTTTAATTAACAGTTTTCTTATAAATGTATTTTAAAGTACAATTTTTTTCCTGTAATTATTTCCAGCAGCCACTGCTTTACTGTCATATGCTCCTTCAGAAATCATTCTAATATGCCAATTTTATTATTATAGGTGATGTTAAATACAGCTGTGCTGCTTGATATATTAATAGAAAGTGTGATGCATATTTATCCATGATCATTAGAACAGCTATATTTAATTTTTTTCTTATTAAAACATCTCAAGGTATAGTGCAAGCATCAAACTGTTACAAAATTGGGAAAATAAGCAATTTGCACTTATCAAAATAAACTAAAGGGGGGAAAGTTTCACTTTGACTTCAAATTTAATCTTTTCAAATTTTAGGGCAAAAGCTAGGTCAAAACCCCCTTGCTGATAGGTTAGAGGAGATATGCAAAGTTCAATATTATCCATCTTTAAAGCTGTCAGTTAAGCATTTTCTGAACAAACCCCAAATAAAGCTGTCGAGGGTTGGGGTCTATTACTGTGGTAAAACATTTTTGAAAGTCTTAAAATAATCGACACACATTAAATGAATATTGTATCATGCGATTATTATTCACCTATGCATGTTGAATGTATATTGATGACCTTTGACAAAAACTGGATGTCATGTTTTGTTTGACACGGAAAGTCAATATTGAGATAAGTTTATGTTTTACTTCTCAGCCAGTGCAAACATCTGTAACGTGGCCCTGATGAGACACAATGAACTGTCTGAGGGAATAGATGTGTTAGACAGCAACGGGAATGTAGTGGGATCCTCACGGATAGCTGCCAAACATGTGCGTATATTATACAGTTGAGACTCCCCACTTTAATTTGTTGATTGCTTTTTTGCCATAAATTTGTGTGTTGTTTTTTTTTCTTAAATCAGTGCAAGTAAAAGTAGTCGTAATAGCAAAATTGTATTTTTACTAGCCGTGCTGCACTGTAAGATACATTTTCAAAGTTTTTTTTCTTTCAGGCACTGATAGAGACAGCACTAACACGAGTAGCCCTACCACTGCCAATCTTTGTCCTTCCACCAATCATCATGGCCTTCTTGGAAAAGTATGGAGTTCCTTTTTTTTCCAACTTGCATTTAAATTGATTTCTTTAAAGGTGCCATAGAATGCTTTGAGAGAATATTTTAATTTGTTCTCTGATATGTATATAGAAGGTATGTGGCTTAGGTAAGGGGAAAAAATGCCCAGAAACGGTTTTACAGGTCCATTTACAACCCTAGAATTTGACCCTAGAAT
>JAUCMU010000026.1:10918201-10949243 GCA_032275025.1 Enteromius treurensis | reverse complement strand
GTCTTTTGCAAACACTTGATTTATATAAGAAGTAGAAAACGATGGTGTTTGAGACTCACAGTATGTTATGTCCAT
This sequence comes from Enteromius treurensis, assembly GCA_032275025.1. Taxonomy (NCBI): domain Eukaryota; kingdom Metazoa; phylum Chordata; class Actinopteri; order Cypriniformes; family Cyprinidae; genus Enteromius; species Enteromius treurensis. The sequence goes on along the minus strand of JAUCMU010000026.1, from coordinate 10,949,168 downwards.
GTCCTGACCTGTTATTATTCAACCATGACAAGGTCAATTCAGTTTTCCATTCTATGGCACCTTTAAATAATAATTAAATTAATAGCTACAAAAGCAGTCATGAGAGTCTGTTGTTGCTGTCCTCCGCCAGGCTTCCTCTGATGCAGGCCCATCGCAGGATGATGCTGCCTGTGCACGGTTTAGTATGTCTGGCAGTCTTTGGTCTGTCCTTGCCGCTGGCTATCAGTCTCTTCCCACAGATGTCAGAGGTACTGCAGCAACACCTGCATCACTTCCCCTTTTCCTCTATGGCAAACAATTGCTGCAGCGGGTTTAATTTTGTCTGTCGACCTCTTGCCATTAATCTTTTCGTTTGTGTGTGTGTGTGTGTGTGTGTGTGTGTTCTGAATAATAAATATTTTCGCAGCGAATTGCTTGCTAATCATTCTTTGCTCCTCACAGATCGAGGCTTCTCACCTTGAGCCGGAAATTGCCATGGCAACAGATTGCAAGGTGCTGACTTACAACAAGGGACTGTGATGAAAGACAGAGACGTTTAATCAGCTGTCTAAGATTGCCAAGAACGTGTAGCATAACAGGTGCAAACAGCATTGAGGAGGAAAATGCATTCTGAGCAATAGTAACCAGCTAACCCTTTCCTTAACTGCTGAGCCATTTATTTATGTTTTATAGAAACAGTTAATAAAGTAATACAGTATTTACCATTTTACTGACAACTATAACAGGGAGGAAACAAGGCCTTATTACATGATTTTATATATTAATAAATATATTAATGTTGATGAAAACAATTAAAGGTTATTAGGGTGCAGCTTTAAATTGTTCTATTATATGGTCAGTGAATGCACTTTAACAAAAAATGTAATTGCAGTTAATTTTTTATTTGCATGTCACACTTAATATTTTTCAAATACCTGGAAAAAAGTGTATTTCTTGTTTTTATGTATACTTGTACAGAGCTTTAGTCCTTAAGTATTAACATTTCAAAACTATTTATATTGCAATATTGCCACATAAATATATGTTTGAAAATGGTTCTATTTTTGAGACTGTGGTTTATTCAAACAATGAATAGTTTTATAGCATGTTACTACTATTTAATTAATGTTTTATAACAATTTTGGTAAATATATTTACTTTTGCCATTGTGGTTCGAATATTTTATTTTAGTAATTATTATATATATATATAAAAAGTTGACCAACTTAAGATCAAGACACCATGTTGTCTTACCTTTACTTAAGTGAAAAGACTTTATAAATAGGACATAATGGATACAGACAGCAGTAAAAAAAAAAAAAGACAAGCATCATCACATTTCCAAACCATAAATGAACAGTTCTCTCTCATCTCCCTCCTGTTTTCTTATTCAACTGTTTGTGTTTCACAACAATCCTCCAGGTCAAAGGAGGTTCAGGATTCAAAAAGGATGAGCAACATTGTTGACATACCATCTCGTGTTTTTCCAGCTTCTCCTTGTCTTTGAATTTCCATTACATAAATTACACAATTCAACATCTGGCAAATATGGATTTTGAACCAGGAGGTTGCATGGACTCAAACAGCTTCATTTAAGAAACCTTCACTGGGTGAGAAAGAGAACGTCTGGTTTGAGTGACAGTACCACTGGCTATAAAGTCACGATGTACATGTTCACAGTACAAAACAAGCATGGGTCAGACTTCAGCACATGCAGCGGGCTAGTCTTTCCTTCCCATTCACTTATGATTCACATTATATGGCTGAACATATAAAGTTAGACGTTATCTTGCATATGCAAGAGCAATGCATTAATGGTGCAATATATCATATTTAAGAATTCTTTGACATTTGTTACGGCAAAGTTATAAATGGGTGCACACAAACATTTTATCTCAAACTTAGCACTAAGCTGCATGACAAAAACTTCTTAACAAATGCATAAAAAGTTACAAATAGATAAAACCAAGGCTGATTCCGATTACTGAGGTGTAACATGCATGAGAATAATTTTTCTTTTGGGATTGTCTGGTTAGATTAGAAGTTACTTCCCTTTTACGCTAATCTTGGACCGGTCTTTCCAATCAATAAAACTGGCCTTAGATCAACCTCAAAGTGCAACTTCTATGAATACTGTATCACTAAATAAAAACAGCGGGAGTGTGTGAAGGGTGTGAGTGTGGATGCGGATGATGAATGGGACACTCCACTTGAGTTTGGCCCAGGAGGAGTTCCTTCTCCCTGGATAAACAGGGTCTGCTGATCTGCTGACTGTGGGAATGATAAAGCCTCAGGAAAGACAAAATAGAGTGAGCCAACCAGAGAGCCGTTACACTCCACAGAGAGATCTGCAAAGAAAGGCACGCTTACAATAGTGTGTTTCCACGTAAAAAATATATGCATGTTCTGTTGAACTGAGAATTAAATACAAGTTACTTCAATGTTTCCTTTACCTGCGCACAATTGAGCTCAGAGTAGAACGAGGATGTCTCGACGTCCAGATACAGAGGAACAGACTGTGACTCAGCACAACTGCAGAGACAGAGAGAAGCACTGAATACATCAACATGTGACATTATGTAGGCATGTCGATTATTCATTAAACCTATATGTACTCAACATTAGCCTATACATTGTATTTTTATTACATTTGAATACAGCATGCTTTTTATGATTTTGGACCGTAATCAATTCTCTAAAGCTGCTGAGAAACTATTTGTACTGTGTTAAGTGCTGCGCAAACAATTTTTCCATGAGCGTATAGATTTAAAGCTTTGTGTACCTGTAGGGTCTGGTGTTATGGTCCGTAACAGTGTTGCACCAGGACACCAGGCCCAGGGTGAGAGTAACACTGGCCCCTCCAGAGAGGAAGAGCACACAGAGACTCAGCAGCAGTGTGAGGAAGGCAGAGAAGAGTGTGCTGCGGGAAAATGAATACCAATGGATCACGCTGGTTGGTCTCTTCAATAACCATATATTAATATAAGATATAATAATGTAAAATGTGTATACAAAATACATTGTACATATCTTTACGCAAAATGTGAATTAACCTTTCCTTATATAAACAAAAGCTTAAATGTGTATGTAATTTGCTTAATATATTTGTTAAAAGGATCAATCAAAAGTTAATTCAATTATATAAAGCCTATGTATGTTTAAAACCTAAAACCTTAGTTAATAACTAATATACTTATATGTAATTACATAAAATATTTTACGTTGTACTAATATAAAGCATCACATATTTTGTATGCATAATATTAATTACTGTATAATTTTTTTATGTTGTTGATAAAATATGTCTATTACATAAGTATTACCTATAATGCATATGTTTTACCTAAGTAATACAATATTTAAATAGTAATTATTTACGTTTTATGTCATATTATTATTAAGACTCACTCATCGTGCCGCCGATGGAGGTAGAACAGGCTCCTCCAGCCCTGGACAGCGCCGTACAGCACGCTGAAAACACCGACAAATGTGGCGAACTGACACGCCGCTAAGGGACCCCATTGTTGCACCACTAGATGGGTGACCTCTCTGGACTGTCCCTCGCCCAGCGTCAGGTTCTCCGTCCTCCAGAAGCCCTGACTAAAAAGCGCGCACCTTCCCTTGAAAGCGGATCCGTTAAGAGCGAGCGGCACGACTACCAGGAGTCCCGCTATAACGGACAGGGCGTGCGCAGCGCAGTGAGCCAGCAGCAGCCGCCGATCCAGCTCCATGTTCCCGAAGATTAGTCTCAGCCGGCGCTAGAGGAGTGTAGACTAATTTATCTGCCGGGACCTCGACGCTTGTTTCCCACAGTGTAGCTTCAAATTTAAAGCACAAACACTGGAATTTTCCAGCAGCTCAAAACAGAGCGAGTGGGGGACTCCTCCCTCCAGCGGCGGGACGCTGCTCGTTACACAACGGTTTAGCGCTGTGACGCACTCTCACGAGCCTCGCGTACTCTAGAGCCGTACCATAAACTGCATCGTTTATATCAAGTGTGCCTGTAATTGATTTCATTTGATTTAAATGGTTAATTGAAATTGACATTTAAAATAAGAATGAAAAAGTTGGAGTTGGTTTTTTTCCATGACAAAGGCAGCGCCACGCCCATAAAGCTTAACTCGGTCAGTGGATCAGCGCTGCGTTATGATGAAAATGGGTCATCCATTATCATGCAAAGACTAACAATAAAATCAAACGTCATCTTGGTTGTTTTTACCAATAGAAATTAGTAATAATAGAAAAAGATTTTACACTCACCATTTTTTTTAAATAAATAAAAAGAAAAGTGTACATTTAATGCCTCAAAGCATAGACTGTAAAAATGTGAGGTCCACATAGAAACGTATATCGGATTTTATTTGTTTGGTACGTTTATTTCCACCAACAGAAGTTTTAAAAATTCTCCCTAACTTAATTTATTTTATTTTATTTATTTTATTTTTTACATTGGAACAGACTCTCTATTTAACTAATACAGATTCACAAAACACAATAAAACATGTTATAGTGATAGACCTATTTTTCTCTGTGTTTTCCGTTTATATAATATATGTACATATATCAATAGTTTTAATTTAATTTAATACTTTTTTTTAAAACTATTTCGTTATGGATGTTTTTATTGTGTGTTTTTGCTTTCTTGTGTGTTACATGTGAGGTATTTTAAAATCATTAATTTAACTGCGTTACGTTATTTTTTAGAGAGTAGATTATGTAAATCTCTCACGTGAGTTTGCGCTATTCTACCGCTAGGGGTAGTGTTGCCAAAGCAACGCCGCAATCAAAACAACCACGAAGAAGAGTGTCAAAGATTTGTTTCTTTAGCGTCCCAACAGTATTTTCTTCGTTAAACTGGCGTGTAGGCAGACAGCAACCCTTTTAAAGCTTTAAACGCAATGGACGAAAAGGTAAAACAAAATTAGTTGACGTGTTGTTTCCTTTTCTAAGTGATAAAGGCTAGGCGAGGCTGCATGCTGTGCTGGGCGCAGTTCAAATTCATTAAAATGTGTTTTAGTTTCAAAAAGTTACGACTTTTTTAATGATGTGTATTCTGTTATATATACTTTGATTTCATGAGCTTGCTTGATTTGATTTATTTACTAGTAAGCGTTTAAAACGGTCATCTAACTTACACACCTAATGAATGAACATAGAAGTGATATGTGGTCTGTTGGTTCATGGTGGTTTTCTGGTGTTAGTTTGTCTCTCTGGTTATGGTTTTAGAAAGAACCGGGGGTCTTCTCACCTGGTCATTCTGGAAGACCATATATTCACTGGTTTGTTTTGGTTTGGCCAGGATAGGAGTCCTTTCTGAATATTCTAAAACCAGCATTTAATGACTGGTCTACTGATGCAGATGCTGTGGTCGTTACATTTAAGTTAGGGATAATAAGGCAGGAGTTTTGTATTGTCAACTCTTATTTTGTTTATGTGTGGCAGGTTTTAGTACCTACTGCAGGGGACGAAGGGGCATCATCATGTTTGGGAGCCACCGGAGGATCATCTGGTTCCCGTTTGGAGTCACAGCTCCAGGATGCAATTCGGTTAAAGACGGAGGGGAATGCTTTCTACCGGGAGAAAAATGTGCGCACTGCCATTGGACGATATCATCGTGCTTTGCTCGTTCTCCGTGGCCTGGACTCTGATGTGACTTCTGCCCTGCAAGGGTTTGGGGCTCAGGTGCCTAAACTGAACGAGGAGCAGGAGGACCTGCTGAGGAGCACTCAAGTAGATTGCTATAACAATTTAGCAGGTTTGTATTTCTTCCAAGATACTGTGGCGCTGTGAGTTAGTAATGCTTTGGAACTTATATAAAGCGTAATAATTTTGAAGGCACTTTTTTCAAAGGTACAGTTTCTTGGGCTAGGCTAGGTATCATCACTGGCCATGCATTATCATAGTAGTATTATCTGTCTTTCATTATAATACCATTTGGTTTAACTGTGTACTATTGGTTTGAAACCTACGAACCAAATCCCTCCATTTCTGTTCATCTCAGCAAAATAGTTTCAATCTATTTTACCCGTGACCAGGATCCTGTCATTTGCTCCCACTCTTTTTTTCCTGACATCTCATCACATCAACTGCATTAAAAACCTTGAACCAAAACAGTTAATCACATGAGAAACGGGAAACAAAATAACATGATAACATGTAGCAAGAACAGATCTTGCTTTATTAAACACTACCAAGTTACACTTGTATTCGGCAAGGACACACTACACCGAAAAGTGGCAGGAAGGGGATTTACAATCTTACAAAAGATTTCAGTTTCAAATACTTTTTAGCTTTTTATTCTTCAGATTCCTCAGAAAAATGTTTGCAAGCACAGAGTTTTTACTTGTATTTCACAAAATCAAGACCAGACTTCTTTTAAAAAATCTAACTGATGATAAAGTTTTGAATAGTAGTTTTTGTAAGTCTTACGCATTCTCCTCTTTACCTGTTTGTGTGTTTCACAGCATGTCTGCTACAGCGAGAGCTGGTGGACTATGGCCGTGTGTTAGAGTACAGTCTAAAAGTGCTCCAGTGGAGGTCAGGTGACATTAAGGCCCTCTACAGAGCTGGAGTGGCTTCATTAGAGATGGGTGATGCTCAGACTGCTCGACATTACCTCACACAGGCCAGCAGGGGGAAACCCAACGGTAAAAACTAACCACATCCCACCTTTCTTGTTTGATTATTCGCCAACCTGCACCAGGGGTCGCCAGAAATCTCCTAGAGGTTACCGAGTTAAGTTCGGCCAGCTGATTGATTTTACTGGATTCAGTTAGTCTAATTACCCTTATGATCTGCTTAATATTTTAATTATGTCTGTCTATGTGGGTGTCGAGATATTTGCTTTTGTCTAGCTATTTTTTTAGTGCCTCATGCCATGAGCAAAGTCAAGTTAAAAATAGTTTAAAAACATGTCACAAGACCCCTGCGTTCTCTTCCATTCCTTCAGCTATATTTAAATGCAGGAATGTGTCGTGTGTGTGAACAGGCATCTAAGCATGGTTAAGTGCCACACAGAAAAAGAGACAAATTGTAATGATAATCATATGATTGGATTTAACACTGCTTGCTGAAAATAAGCCAGACACAGGGTTCCGATTAAATATTGCTACATACTTACACAGTATTCTACAGACTCGTTTTGGTTTATTTTCACATCTTTGCTTGTTCTCTTTAAAGTATACATGTGTATACGCTTTAAAAATGTGTCAGAAAGCATGACGTTTAAAAAGTAAATAAATAAATTCCCCCTAATTAATATGCTGTCAGGGATTTCAGCTACAATTTTCACAAGGGAATGCAGTATGGGAACCTGTTACATAATGCAGCGTGTTATTACATTTCGTAGATGCATCCATTTTCTTAAGAGTTAGTAAGATCAAACACCTCTGCTCTGCAGCCTACCATTGAACTGCTGTTTCACATCTACATTCAAAGTTCATGTCCGTGCTTGGATTGGAATTAATGAGGCATTCATATCATCCTGTTCTCCGTTTCTCAGATCCTGATGTAAAGAAACAGCTGCAGCGAGTGGAGGAGAGGTTCAGCCAAGACTATCAGAAAGAGAAGGCACTGTACAAAGGCATGTTCAGCAAGCAGAAACAGAGTGAGGAGCAATTAGCAGAGGAGAAGACCCAGAAATTGGTCTAAATGGACAAATACATGACTTAGCAGAATGAAGCTTGAGCTGACATCACCAGGAAGAAAGTGGGATGTTTTGCTCCAGGGCATGGATAACTTGCTACACATGGCATTTACTGGTGTTGAAGGTCCAGTTGGACTGATTGTGTCGCTGAAATCTGGTGCAGCGTGGCAGCTTGAACAAGAATTTGAATGCACTTAAAATGCATTGTACTCTGGTCTTGTATGGCTAATACACTGTCTAAACTGCCTGCTTCTGTTTTGCATTCAGTTTCTTCCCAGTTATGTATCTTTTTTTTTTTCAGATGAAAGTACTAGCCTTTTGTTTACTCATCCTAATAAATATTTTTGAAAGAACTCTATGCATAATTTATTTGCCATTTAAATCAGAACGCTCAAAAGCTGTTGTTCTGATTGTTAATGGATTATGCTAATATGATTATGGAAATGCTGTGATAAGACATTTAATGTAGGTCTATGACCGCAGATTTTTGTGTGTGAGATCTCATGTAATCCTATTGTACCATAAAACACCTCACTCAGCAGTAGCAACACATGCAGTCATTGTCAAGCAAATCAGTAAGGACTGTTTTAAATTGGAAATACTTTTATTGACTTTTTTTTTTTCATCAGTTTCAGCACTTGAACAATCATTTCAAATTCTTTTCATTTTTTTTTCCAAAGTCCTGAGTATAAGTTCAAACAACATATTTTTGTATTTGGTCAGCATATACTTAACAGTGCTTTTTTTATGCATATGTTCATAGTAAAAACAACACCAGCACTACTATGACCATAAGAGCGCACATAGACACAGTACAGCATGGCATGCAGAAGCACCTAAACAAGCAGAAAGAGAAAAGGTCGTAATCGTTTGGAAAAAGTTGGCAGCTTGGCTTCTACCATTTTGAAATGTTCATACTAATCTTTCTTTTTTGATTTGTGGTTTTTATTGAAACTGAGGGACCTCATAGAGCCAAACACTTTCCTTCCAAGGTCGCGGAACGATCTGGAACGGGTGAGGGGAGCTGATGGGGGTGGCGAGGGTGAGAGCGATGGGGACGAAAGAGGAGAAAGAGAGTGACTGCTTCCCTCCAGGCTCTGGGAGCGAGAGAGATGGAAAAGACTGGCAGTTGAAGAATGATGTTTCTCTTTCCTCACAAGATTGCGAGCACGTTCAGAGCCCCGTCCTGCACGGCTGATCTCGAACGAGGAGCGCCACTGATTGCTTTCCCGTTTCTGAGAATGTGGCTCGAGAATTCCCTGAGACTCGCTTCGAAATAACGCACGCCTGGACAACCGGAGGCTGGAACTGCGACTGTCCCAACTCGTACCTTTCTTTTTTGAGTTGTTCCCCCTTTGATCTTGCCTACTGGACGATGTTTCTTTCAGTGAGGTGTGCCTCCATCCAAATCCTCCAGCTCTCTCATCTCGCTCATCCTCCTCCTCCTCTCGTCCCCAAAACCGTGTTTCAAACCCCTTCCAAAACTTTCCAGCCTTTTTAGGTGTTTCAGTGCTCATTTCATCCTCCCATCCGGTGCCATAGTCCCTGCCCGAATAACTACTAACCGTGGATGCTCGAATAAGTTCTCTTGAGGCATGTTTGCCCTGATAGAGCCGCTCTCCATCCCCACTCCTCCTCCACCCTCTATCTTGAGGCCTCCACCCAGCCCCTGTGTTCTGCCTGAGGGAACCTCCACGAGGCCGAATAGGACCCTCCAGTGGGGAACTACATGGGTGAAAGCGTGGAAGAGAGCATTGAGATGGGGAGTCACGACGAAATACTGAAAGCTGGGCCGGAGTGAAGGGTGAATTTGAAAGTAGCCGAGGAGGGGAGTGGACTCTGGTGTGGGAAGAGCCTGGAGAGGAGGCAGAATCTGACTGATTATGTGGGAAAGGCAGAATGGGAGAAGAACGAGTAGGAGTGAGACCAGAATTGTCTGAATGAGGGCTACCTGACTGTGATGTCAGTGCCGAATGGCAATCCGAGTGTGAAACTTGTAGGCGATGCTGTTGAGATATGTAATCCTGTCCGGTGCCAACACCTGCCCAGGCGTTTGATGGGGTTGTCAGATTAGTTCGATCTAATCCAAACGGGTGCTGAAATGATGAGCGGGAGGAGTGCAGGGTAGGAACGTTACTCGGAGAGGCAGACCCTACGCCTCTTTCCCGTTCGCTCCTAAAACATTCAGCATCCAACTCCACCCCCTCCTCCATTAAGCCAAGAACAACAGATCTTGGCAGGCCAGATACGCGAGAGATTTCACATACAACTGGAGAGTCCTCATGAAGTTTGGGAGGGCTGTCTGAAGCTTTGTTTGGAGGACAACCCTCTGCCTCTTCCCTTGAGGCTCCACTCCAGTCTAGTGACTTGGAGAATCCCATTTGCCCAAAACTCTTTCCAGTTATATCCAGAGACCCTCGATTGTTCACAGAGGAAGGGCAGGTGGAGATCCTCGGTCTCCTGCTCCAGTTTGGAGTGCTGGTGATGGTGGACGTCGAAGAGGAAGGGGAAGCAGTTGGAGTGACTATACTGGCGGAGAGATGCCCACACGATCCTGAGACCTCTTCCTTCACATTTTTAGCATCAACACTTAAAGTTTTATTCAGGTTTGGATTCAGGTTCAAATTCAGATTTAAGTGGAAGCTGATGTTGAAATCCTCCCCTGTCACGGAGGGCAGGTTTCCTAGGTTGATGGAATTGCGACTTGCGCGTTTCCCAATACTGCTGAGGCTGACCCTCGCTGAATTGCCTAGGAGAGACTTGCAAGGAGTAATATTACCTCCGGACAGGCTGGAGGAGGAAGCACTTCTTGGGTGAATCCCCTCATAACCAACACCTGCGATGTTTATTTGGGGTCCACGACTGGAAGTTTCTGCAGCCACCCTGCAGTGATGCTGATGGACTAATCTGTTGATGTATTGCTCCAGCTGAGTAAAGGAAGGAGAGGCTGGGGGTTGGCCCTTGTCAGGAGGTTGCTCAAGCCCTGGCTCCACAGGCTGCTCGCTCTCTGGACTGGGGGAGAGGCGTGTGGGGGAAGGTTCCTGGCAGGTGGTGAACAGGGGGCTCTGGAGGGCCACAGCATGAAGTGGACTAGGGTAAGGGTACACCTCTTTTGTCTTCCGAGAAACTAGGTCAGAGCAAAATTTAGGGTCCAGCTGTAGCTGTGGACTGGAGTTGGAAGAGGGTAAAAGGGAGCTGGGATGAATGCCTCCCAAACTGGAACAAAGGTCTGTCAGGAACATGAGGCTATTGAGCTCAAGATCCCCTGTTCATAAAGAACAAAAAAGTAGGCAAAGTTATTATTTACATCTAATATACAATAAATTATGTGAAGATTTGAAGAAAATTGTGTTTTCATTAAACAATATATGTTTTTTTTAATATTGCATAAAAATTAAGTTACCTTTTTTACATTAACACATTTTTTTACATTAATTTTTTACAATCCCAGCACAATTACTGCTACTGTAAATATAATTATGCATACAGACATTTAATTTTTAGTTTTTAATGCTCAATACTAGTTTACAGGCTTTTTATTGTATGATTTATGTTTTTTATAAGTATTTATATTATCTTTAAAAAATGCACGTACATCAAAAATGATGTACAACAAATCCTACCATCATGTATAAGTATTTCTAACATTTGGCTTATATAAATTGGTTATACAAGCTATAATAAGTTATTTGGGGTTTTGAAATGTTTTTTTTTTTTTTTATAAGACCAAAGCCATACCAGTAGAAAAGGGCCTTCTTTCTTGTTTCTCCACTGTGCCCTCAGGACACTCTGTACTATGAGCCTCAGCCTCCCTCCAATGAGTGCCACTATGATCCAGTGAGCGAGGCCTACAGTTGACTTTCACTGACCCTCCAGGAGCTGCCTCGCTGGATACGGAGTAACAAGAGTCTGACAGAGAACTCCCACTGACCGAGTAAAAACCTGTGGACAAGAGAATGATAGATAAAGTTAAGAGCATTAGGGGAAGCAGTGCTTCAGGGGTGACACATGATATAAATGATGGGTTTGCCATAAAAAGCCAGGGTTAATGTTTGCCAAAGTAAAAAGAGAACTGCCAGAAACACAGAAACTATGTGTCATGTTGAAGTTGAAAGGTCAACACTGAATCATTTGTTTCAAACAGAGCCCCAGGCTATCCAAGCTATGAGTCATGCACTTGTGTGAAATGTATTACTATTTCAGGCAGGACTCATTCCTCAGGGAGGGCTTAAAGGATAACTACTTTTGATTTAGGCATTTCACAAAGTTGCACCGATTGAGCAATCTCTACATAGTTTATCCAAAATGTTTTCATTTTGTTGTGTATGGTTAATCCTAACACAAAATGCTGACGTGGATCTTTTTGTTGTTCTGAACTAAGAGAGGCGTTTGTGTTTTTGTGGTACAATCAAAGCATTACTGTTTTGGTCTGGGATATATTGCTTCTGAATATATGATTTATTGTCTCTCTGAATATATAAATATTCCATTTTGTTTTATATCCAAAACCAAAAAATCTATATTCTAAGCTGTGACTCCAAAACATGTTGCACGTCTCTGTATTGGATGCATGCTTTCCCCCGAATGTAAACAAAGCAGAATATGTCAAATACGTTAGTATAAGATGCATATGCATTGTGATACTCTCTAAAATGGCAGAAGACGTAAGTCATAGGAGAAGAATGGTAGAGTTAAATTATGTTATTTTTGTATTCTTTAAGCAAAAAAAAGTATTCTCCTAGGGTCTTTTATCGATGTTTTTACTACGTTTCTGGATCCGAGATCACTTCAGTTGTGTTGCTGTCTATGGAGGGCCAGATGGCTCTCTAATGTTATCAAAAATATCGTAATTTGTGTTCCGAAGGTCTTAGGGGTTTGGAACGACATGAGGGTGAGTAATTAAGAACTGAAATAACTCTTTAAGGTTTCATATTAGTCATCTCTTCATACCAGGTTTTGAATAACACTGCTGGATAAAATACAATACCAAAAATAAGCAACTGTGACTAAATAATTATATAATGCTCCAAATGCCAAATACTAAAAAGGGAAACAATACTGTGGAACAATGATTAATCACACAGTTCTTCGGTGTGAGAAAAAGAGCTTTAGAGAAGCATCTCAACAAGAGGTCATTGCAACAGGTTCAAGTATCCACACAAAGACATTCTAAACGGCTCTTTACAAAACACCAAAGGTTTATTATTGCAGAATTTGGAGTACAAGCACCTGAGCTGGGTCTGGAGTCGCATTCAAGCGGTGTTGTGCCAGGGAAGTCTGGAGTGGAAGAGGACAGCAGATCAGATGGGATGTCCCAGGACAGCGTGGACCAGCGTGAGCTTATCCCCTCTCCCGTCGGGCCAAGGCAAGACAGATCAGGGTTTGCAGGCGACAGGCTCTGAAACAGATGGAGGATTCCTGTTACTACAAGATAAGGTGATGACACAAAGACCCTGTTTACACCTGGTATTAACATACGATCATAATCCATCATGACGCATCCCAGACAGCTGCAATGGACGCCTAATCACCTCTCAATCGATTAATTCTCTACAATAAAAGTTTTTAACTTAAAAAAAAGTTTAAAAAATCTGGAATACGCAGACATGAACATGCACACAACATCAATAAACATTAATGCCAGTGACAAACAGATAATGTACACAATTGTTTTATTGTCACACTGATTTATCAACTGGGTTCACATTCATGAATCAATGAAACAACATGCTTTGTACAGTTTTTGAAGTATTAACTAAATCCACTTGCGTTATTATGAAGTGACAGAAATCAATTACTTTTGTGAAAATCTTTCTTTGCGTTTATCTGAAAAAAGAGCATCATACACTTTTGGGGGCAGCAAGAAGAGTGAGTAAATAAGACATTTTTTTGCATTTCTTTTTAAGGGTTTGTTCAACCAAATATGACAATTTTGTCCAGAATTACTCGCCTTCATTTCATTCCAAACCTGAAAGCTGTAAAATAATTTATGAAATTCTGCCTTCTAAAACTCCATAGACAGCAATGTATCTACCACAGAATGCATGGCGGAGACGTGACACGGAAGAGAAGTAATTGTTTTGGTTTTTTTTGCAACATAAAAGGTGCTCTTGTAGCTTGTTGAACCACTGATGTAGAACAATGTTCTTGCTACCTTTCTTGTCCTTGAACAGTTGTGAACTGTCTATATGGGGTCAGAGAGCTCTTGGATTTCATAATAAATATCTCATTTGTGTTACTGAAGATGATCAAAGGTCTAATGGGTATGAAACGACACTAAGGTTAGTAACTAATGGCAAAATTGTAATTTTTGGGTGAACTATCCCTTTTAATATGCTCAACTAAAATAACAGCTTTCCCATCAAGACACAATTTAAATGAGATTTTATTTTGTGCTCCGTGCTAATACATTAACAAAACGAGTGATGTACTGAAATCAGAGATCCTCTCCTCGAAATACGATCACAGCTGGCCAACTGGAGGTGCATTTGAGACGCATGTCAATATACCTAATGTAAACAGCAATTTGTGTCAGCTGACCACTCGTGATCGGATCACAGGACACAGATGTTAATACCAGGATAGAATCACGTATCTGTGAGGTATATATTTACCAAACCATACACCTGTAAAGAGAAACCACATCATTAGCTGGTGACTTTTTAATGTCTAAGCCCGCTTTCTGAGAAGCTTTTAAAAGACCGATCAACTGAGATCCATCAAAGGAATGCTTTGGTTAAAGTTCAGACGTTTTGAAGCACTTATCTACATGAAGTGTTTATGGGGTTAGTTGTTTGTGATCCCCCAACCTCCCCCAGTTGCAAGGAATCTCCCTTTGCAACACTTCTGAGGAATGACATCAAACCAAGTGACTATTGTGCATATCCTATTAAGTCCGATCAACCTTCTGTCAGACTTTTACGCAGACAATGCAGGTGATGCATTGGCAAAATGAAAAAAGTCGGGGGAGGGCTGTTAATAAGCAGAGAGCGGAGAAAGACAGATGATGAAACAAAGGAGAGCGGGAGAAAAGACGGGGGATAGTGGGTGTTGAAAGACAGACTTTGACCAGGCTTATCTCTGCTCTAGCAGTTTACACACAATTGCTGTCTTGGACTCTAAAAATATATATGGAAGGAAAAACATACAGAGTAAAGAGTGAGCAGGACATTCAGCGATGAAAAAGATGGACGAACTCATGGAGGGGGGCATAAAGAGACTACATAGCAAAATATAAAAGAGTTTTGAAGAAAAGTAGAGAGCACGGGGGATGGGTTGCCAAGTGAGAGGAACAGCATGAAGGAGGCATCTCTTATGTGAGACCCCCTCCCAACCACCACCACTCCTGGATATAACTGCCTCCCCCACTTCACTTTAGAGAACTGTCAGGCCTCTCCTCTCTTCCTGCCCTCTCTCTCCTTCTCTTTCTCGCTCTCCTTCTCCTCTCCTCGCCCACACATCCGATTTAGCAGCAATACTTTAACTCTCTCTTTGCTGGTTGGATGTGAACTAACACGTGCATCGATGCTTCCACGTGCATTTGACAAAAAAACTCATCTTCCTCTATTTACCAGACAATGTTTGTCTCACGATTTCTAAATTGCCAAAATTGTTTTGGCTTTGTTTTCCTCTTTACATTCTCTTTACAGTCCTTGTACATTATATGCATATTTGCATTGGTTTGACCGTTCTCTGTAGTTCCCATCTTCTCGCACACCACAATCGATTCGATAATGTGCAATGTCTGCATGCTACTGGCCAAACTACTTTTCAGTCAGCATCTTCAGCAAATATAAAAGAAGTCAACACATCCAAATTTAGGCCTTTTTCAGTCAGCAAAAAAACTATATATGGTCATCCTGGGAGTTATTTCAGAAGATGCAGAACTGGACTTTTGCCTCCAAAGTCCAAAATTGGTCATATACACCACTGCGCACATCTAGACATAATCTATACTGCATTATCCTGGTATACAGTTGCAATTTATTACATTTCACCAGGAGGGGAATTGGTAGAAACAGTAGGGGAAACCTGATACGGGTCTCACACAGGGTGCATTGGCCATTTTCCAGCTAGCGATCAATTCATGAAGGAGTGCTCTGGCACATGGAAACTGCATTATATAAGGCTAATGATGCAAATAGACATAAAATAATGGAAATAATGGGATGAATATCCAGTCTGGCTACCAGTTCCATTGACAGAGGAATTACTCATTCAATTCCCTCACTGACACTGGAAATGGCTTAACGTCATATTTTAATAACAAGGTGAGTCTTGTGGGAGGCAGCGGGAAGACAGCTTTTCAGTCACTGAATCGGAGAGATCGACTCTTTGACTAAAAAACATATCATGAACTGTCTAATAAATTAACGTCAGTGAAATGAAATATTAGCTATGAAATCTGATGCTGCATTCAGCCATTGCGCAGAAGTCCATCCTAGCAAGGGGTTAACATATTAGTTGCTCTGCATGGTACACCCCCGTTCTCCATCTTTCTGTCCATTTCCCTCCATCCTCTCTCTCCCTCAGTGGGTAGCAGAGGAGAGGTGATAT
Organism: Enteromius treurensis; assembly: GCA_032275025.1. Taxonomy (NCBI): domain Eukaryota; kingdom Metazoa; phylum Chordata; class Actinopteri; order Cypriniformes; family Cyprinidae; genus Enteromius; species Enteromius treurensis. The sequence goes on along the minus strand of JAUCMU010000026.1, from coordinate 10,932,988 downwards.
CTGTGACGCCGACAACAGAAACATTTCTCCATGTGGTGTTTATGCAAATGGAAGTCGCGTAGGTGGAGAGGCAACAACATTGCCCCGATGATGACTAATACTTTTGTCTCATGATACATATTGCTGTTTCTCATGCGCACATTTTGCTGGACTGAATGGCTCCTTGTAAGTGTCCTTTAAAAGGCTTTTGAAATTGCGCAAACAATTTTGAATGCCATGAAAGAAACACTCTTAATCACATCACTTTGATCTAGGAGATCCCGGATAATTATTTAAATGCCCTATAATAAATGAAGGACATGAGAAATAATTTATGAGATACTTGCCACTATTAAATGCATTTCATTTTTGCGGCTTCACTTGAGTTCACTTGCACACTGTCCATTATATAAAAACACACAATGGTGCTTCTATTGTCAACTCTCACGTGCACTTCCCTCATTACACAAGCACACACCTGAACTGCACCTGTTATCAGTCCTTCATACCTGGTTAAGAGCCCTGCCACATCACCATGACAAAAAGCAACATTTTGTTACTCTCTACAGTCTACAGCATACAAACAGTGTCGGTGAAAAAAGGATTGGGTAAGTTGTGCCACGTTCTACAAAAGAGAGCATTATTTGTCATGTTTATAAAGAGGCTTTTATTTATAATTTCCAACTTTTGAGCAATGCACATGAAAAAAAATGTATTACTGTTTTTTAATTACTTTACATTTTCTCTTTTGCGTGCCAATTTGTTTTTTTTTCCATCTAGCATTAGAAGCAATATCAAAGCAAATTTATTCAGTCTGTGAATTTTATGCATACAAAACCACCTAAAATTTGTGCAATTTCATTTCATTATTAAATAAAGAATTTTCATCATAAAATATGGAACTACTGCTAAAATGCCCAGCAAAATATTTTGGGGGGTTTTTGTACAATCAAATATTCATAATATAAAAAATGTCCAGGCTGGTATCTATAAAATTAAGACATTGGAATGATACTAATTATGTATATTTTTCATGTAAAATGGTCACGCTGAAATAAGTCAATTTAACCCCAACATGAAGCAACTATCTTTTTCTGATAAGTCATATTTCAAATTTCTAATAGATGCTTTTGATAACAGGTTTCTTGATATGAAAGTGGACAAAATACATCTAATTTTTCTTTCCCAGAGGCAACCTTAAAAAGTGACTCAGCTTACCCCACTCCCGCCATATAATTTCCACTAGAAGGTATTTTGTATTGGCGCAATCAACATGCATTGTATGCAAGGGGCCCAAAATAGCTGTGCACTCCAACTCAACCTTGACACGTTGAAGAAAAAGGTGTGTTCGATTCTGAAATGTAAACACAGCAGCGTCCTGTATAGGTCATGCAACCTGAGCTCCACTGGATGCCACTGTCATCGAGCGTTTAGCAGGTGCCACCAGCAGGGTTTCACCTCGCACGGGAGATCAAAGTTAAAATTACGAGGAACATCATGTTCCTCCGGAATTTCCCACGTCCCCACTGACCTGTTGCCTGCGGGAGGTCGCGGCGCAATCCTCGGCGGCGCTCTCCAGTCCTTCCCCCTGGTGAGCGGGCGCTCCATTCACGTCCAGCACCGCGTCCACCATCTCCAGCTGTCGTCCTCTGAGAAGGTCCAGCTCCAATATGCCGGCTAGAGTGGCTTTCAGCCGCTCCCCGATACGAACCCGGTCGCTCCCTGACCATAGCGAATTCACACAACCGCGGCGACCGGCCATTGTGCGCGCAAAATCGGTTTGGAGACAGACACGGTGGTCGCCGGTGAACGGGAGGGCTCACTGCTCGCCTCTAGCCAGAGCACCGACTGTCAATGCAGCATGAGCGCTGTGCGACATGAGCAACACCGGAGCCGACGCTTAAAATTCAGAGTCCGTAACAATGTATCACGAAAATGCAGCACGGTCGCAACTCAACTTTCGCACCGAGGCACATGTAACAAAGGCATACTTTTAAACACTTAATTTACACCCTCGGAAAATCCTTTCCCACCTAACCGTTTTGAGACGCCACGATCATCACGTCAGCTATCATTCGGTTCATGATGATGATGAAGATGATGTGGATTGAATCATATGCGACAGTCTTGCACACAGCTCACCGCTGTGAAGAAGAGTATGAACGGGGAGGAGTTAGACGCGAGAGCTCGCTGCTGATTGGCCAGGGAAGTTTTCGAACAGAATTCACTAGCTTTTTTTTTTAAGACGAGGAATGTGAATCTGCTTGCTAGTTAGTACGACGTATTGTGTTGAGACTGAAGCGTAGGAAGACGTGTTACCTAATATTAAATACAAACTTTATTAAATTTATAGACTAACAATTAGTAGTACATATTTCTTTATATACCCCAGTTACCCAAATGTATTTGAGCCTTTGAGTTTTGCGCATGTATTAACCAGGCAAAAAATGAATCAGTTCATGCAAGGATGCGTTCACTTTAATCATTCATAAACCACTAACAGAGAAATATTGGATCACGTTCAACTATGAGCAAATTAGGAAAAAATAAAAAAATGACCCACATTGTGATCGAAAAAGAGTTTGCTGTTAATTTGATGTGCATTGCCTTACTTTGTGTACTTTTCCAAATGATCAAATATCCGCTTGGTTTTGTTGGTGTCAAATATCAGATTCCTGTATCGGCTGCTGAGCGACGAGAACGTCCACTGTTGACACAAACGACCAAGACTGTTTCTAACCAGCAGGTGACAGCATCACACCAAACAAGATCCCCATCAGTAATCGTTTAATCACCATCACTCTGTCACAAGGGTACAGGAGGATTAGTCAAATATAGGTTGGATACTCCATATCCATGTTGGATATAGTTTATAATGAAACCATGTCCCAAATAAAACATCAGATGAAAATAAATAGACCTAAATAATGTAAGACTCATTCCATCATGTATGTGAATTACATTTGTTAATTTATAAAGCAGTTTATGAAATAGAAATAGGCATAAATATATATGAAGCAAGCATATATCACCACATTTTCTGCATATCAGCTCTTCATTACTTCGTTTAACACTCTCTAAAATAAAACTAACTTGACTATTTATAGGCAAACTTCCTGCTGAAACCATAAAACTAAATGTGAAGCCTCAAAATCTGGCAGCTTGCTTCCACTTCAGTTTTTTTTTTAATCCTCTTTCCTGCAAACATAATTTGTTTAATAATTTACATAATCTATTTTGCATTACACTGATTTGAGCACCTTTAAGTCAGATTCATCAAAATTCATATGTAACTTTTCAACATGTTTCGAACATTTCATGCTATAGTTAAGTTTAAATGCTTTAAACGCAGTTTTACGCCTTAGGGGTTCAACAAATATATTGTTGAGCCAGTGAGTTAAATGTATGGTTAAAAAGTTTTGTTTTAAACTAAAATGCCAAACCCTATGCTATCTTGGCCTTGTTATTGTTTCATAAAATGCCCATCAGGCATATACACTGTTTATTTTGTATCTGTTTGACCTCATTGAGAATGGAAGCATGGTGAGAATGGGCCCTAGGGTAAGTGAAAAACTGGCTTTTGTTCCAAACTCTGAGGCGCTTGGGCTCTGTTTCACTATCGTTATGCAGTCTGTAACATACTAACCTCATTATGTTTGGAATCATATCACAAAAACACAAAGGACAGTTCACTCAAAAAGAGAAAGTTCTGTCCCAAACATTTATTCACCTATGTCTTATTTTAAAACTAACTGTGTGACATTCTTTGGGGAAAAAAAAAATAATTTTTAGAAAATTAGGGGGGAAATGTGTGTGTGTGCATGTTTATGTGGTTTGTGAGGACACAAACTTGCATAATGACATGGGTATGACATAGGGATTACTATGAAAGTGATTCATGAGGACATTTTCAGTGCCCCCGTAATTCAAAAGGCTTAAAAACATACTAACTGGTGTTTTTTTGAAAATCTAAAAACGCACACAGTTTCCTATGATGGGTAGGTTTAGGTATAGGGTGTAGAGCAATAGCACATACAGTACAGTTTGTACAGTATAAAAACCATTACGCCTATGGAGAGTCCCCATAAACCACAAAAACCAACGTGTGTGTAGCCTATATATAGAAGTCATCTACACTTTAAAAAGTCCTGTTTTTTTTAATAAAAAGACATGAATAGACATGAAAAAGCAAAAATAGTGGGATCACAATTCAATTTTCATTTTTAAACCAAACTTAATATAAAGACTATCCTTTCTCCACTATCTTATAGAACATAGAATAAACAAGAGCAATAATGGGAGTAATAATTAGCAGGACTTTCATAATAATAGCTCATATTTAAAAGGAACGCTGATGTATTATTTTTTTTCTCTATTAATTTGTTGTTTCTCCCAAAACAAACATGCTTTAAGTCCTGTTGTCCTCTACAGTGGACATGTTTGAAGTCGATGCGCTGTTTCATAACAGGAGGTCATACTTTGATTCGAAAACCCAGAACATTTCCCTGAGATGTTAATTTATTACAAACAATTTGAAATATAGTCAGATCAATTACACAGTAATTAAAGTATAATTACAAAATATCATATTTCCATAAGGGTGTTACACTAAATTAATTAGGCTTCTAAATCACTAAATTAATGTCAGCCATTTTTAAAGACCAATTGAGAGGGAGTGGTCCTGGTGAAACATCTAATACATTTGGTGTCTCTAAGCTGTAACATGTAACATCTCAGAAAAATCTCAACAAAATTTGATGTCCTCAGAGGACAAAACTCCATAGCTGGTAGTCGGTAGGATATAGTTTCTATATAGTTTGTGCGTTTGGATGTCTGTACATTCACAATTCATGAGGTTTTGACTAAAATTCTGTGATTTCATGTAATGTTTTTATACAAAGAATGCATTTAAAAAGCTTCACACCCTGAGGCATAAACGCTCTGTTACGTCTGTTGTTTACTGAGGTGTTAAACAAACGCATGCCACGATTCGCAATTAAGCTGTCATGGCACTCACTTTAGAAAAATACTAACTTCAATAGCCGGTGTCTGTGAATGTTTTGCTCATTTACAGTGACGTTTCAATATTGACCGAGCGCGAGGATGAGAGAGGCTCTCAAGAGGTTTTGAAGAGCTTATGTAACAGTTCATATCCTTATATCACCGCAAGGCCTTTAATTACGCGCAAGCACTTCTCCTCTTTTCACACCTCAGACTGTCCTCCCCCTAAACACACACACACACACACCACACACACACAGTCGTATAAGGGCCGAGCCCCGCTAGCTGAAAACAGGCATTTGAGACAACCTCCACCCGTGGGCACCTCGTCAGCTCGGGACCAGCCTCTTCTACCTCACCCTCGTACAGCTCTCCAGCCTCCAGTCAGAATGCCTCCTTACGAGAAATCCATGGAAATTACGCCTTTCAAGCAAAGGAAGTGCCTCGGTAGGTCATGACATCAACACTCAACTATTGCATTTCACAAACTCTCTATGTTTTGTTGGGGACAGATCTTAAAATGTATTAGACTGCAGAGGCTAAATAAAGATTGATTTTATTTTTTTTTCTAAAATACATGCTCGTTTTTCATAAAGTTGATAGGAGAGGTTTTATGTAGCTAAAGACAAAAATACACAAAACAAAAGTTACTATTCAGCCTCTTGTAGGCTATTTCCTTTTTAGCTCGTCTTCTATACTGAATTAATAAGAAATGGTTTTCAATTCTCAAAAAAAAACAAAAAAAAAAACAACAACAACAATGTAACAATATGACACAAAAATGATCTTCCATTCTCAGAAAATAATAATTTTCTTTTTTAATAATGTAGCAACAAGACAAGATGAAGTCTGCACTATACGGTCTAAGTTCCCCAACAAATTACCAGTAAGATACCCTTTTAATATAAAGCATTATTATTAAAGTATACTTTAAAGCATAAAGTAAGGTATAATTTTGTATACAAGGTCATTGTGGAGCGATACCTTCGGGAGAAAAAGCTTCCCCTACTGGACAAAACCAAATTTCTTGTCCCACATGAGCTGACATTAGGGCAGTTCCTCACTCTGCTCAGGTGAGTATACGCTCCCTCTCTCTCTCTTACTCAATCATATTATGCAGTTTTAGCTGCATGTGTTCTGATTTTGCAGCTCAAAAGAAAATGAGTCATGGCTTGTTTTCTTGAGTCAGTGTGAATGTGTGTTATATGAACAGTGAATCAGGTCAGTGCTGCTGTGCCACGTTGCTTCGATCGCTGTATGAGGCGCCGCCTGAAGTTTCAGGCTCTTTCAAGCAATTATTTTCCGTGATACCAATTTCCCATGTTGCTCTTTCTCTTTCAGAGGTAAGATAGCGCTAGAGGCATCTCAAGCTCTGTACCTACTGATCTCAGGAAAGAACATGTCCTGTTTGTCAGCCAGCATGGGAGAAGTTTACTCTCAGTTCAGAGACCCCGATGGCTTCCTCTACATAACCTACGCATCCCAGGACATGTTCGGATGAAAAGACCTTCAGAAATAAGCATGACACATTGAGCACCTCACATACCTCCAGACCGATGCCTCTCTGAGATCACGTATTGCTGCTAAAAGAAGACTTTCTGCACATCAAACCTAAAACACACACCAAGTACACTTGGCCGAGAGGACTCTTCTGACCTCGTTTCTTAATAGTTTAGACTTCTTTGAGGCTAATGTTGAAGCATAAATCAGTAGATTTGAAAGAGGTATATATCTGCGCCGCCTTATATGAAGAACAGAAATGTGATGCGACTGGCATTACTTCTCAAGGCGCCCAGTCATGAGGCTTCAACACAAAAAAGGACGTCCTGTCCCTCACAGGACCTGGGATGTCCTCTCACAATGAGACAGGGTTTGTTCGATGCTGGTTTCCTTTCCTTGTTCTTTCTGTGACTGTGCATCTGTGTTTCTAAAACAAACACAGAGGAAACGGACAAACAAAAAAACGATTTAACTATCCAACAACACAGTCATTATGTCTTCAACTTCAAATGCGGTTGGAAAATCCTCAATAAATCAGTTTAGTTCTTTTAACTGAATGTCTGGTTTTTGTTTGATTCGATCTGTTCTGTTAATGTGATTTATTCTGTTCAACAAAGGACCTACGATGAACATGGTGACAAACACGCAGGGTAGGGACATAATTTGCTTATTTTTCATTTGGTTATTTTTATAATGGGCAGCTTAAAATAAACAATATGGCCAGTAAGAGATCATTTACATAATCAAACATGCACAGAGCAGTGAAGCAATTCTCTGCCAGAGTCATTGCTTTTCAGTCTCACACCTCTCCTAAAGATGCATCACCCTTTTACACATGGCTGTTATTAACCAGCATCTCTAATAAAAGGGTTTAGGTTACTGTGTCAGTGAGCAGGAGATGTTCAGTGGGTCAGGTCTTACAAATTATATGGATATAAACTACTTAAAAGCTGTTAACTGCATGTTAGTGTCCCTCACAATGTAACTATAGACCTTCATACTTTATCTGTATCTTTTAGTTTAAGATTAAGCACAAATATAGGGTGGGCTGACAGTGGTAATTTTAAACCCTGCACATCTGCATTCTTACTGTTACTTAGGACATTACTGGGAACTTTAGCACCTTCCTGCAAAGTGTGTTGTGAAAGCAGAATGCATTAACTGAGAAATGGCAATGAGAAAGTTCAGACAGAGGTAAACAGGATTTTAATCGAACAGAACGTATGCAGCTTTCAGCACTTTAGTGTTTTTGTAATGACAATCTATTTACTATCACTTTTGATCAATTTGATGCTTTCTTGCTTAATAGAATTATTAATTTGCTTAAAAGAATTACTGCAATCTTTTAACATTTTAATGCAGACAAACCAATTTGGAATTCATAGCCTTTATCTTTCCAGCCCAAAAAAAAGTTGCTTTTGCAATTTGGAAACGCAGAGAACAAGCAGTCTTTCAAGCACAGCTTACAAAGAAACTCTTTTATTGGTCATTGCAATTGCTGCATTCAAATAAACGTGAGCATTTCAGATCACAACATCCCAAAGGAAAGGAAAGATACACTCCCAAATAACAGAATCCATGTCTGGACATTGATACAGTTTACAGAAATTAAATCAAAAGAAAAAGGAATAAAAAATAAAAATAAAAATAAGTTATTGAAGAAAAACAGCAATCAACATTCTGGAGTTACATACCGTATACTGAATATTTTCACATTTTTGTTTCAATTCAATAAAATTTTTGCCTCACGCTTTACAATCTCAATCAAATGCCCATTAAACTGTACCATAGAACTTTGCGATCAATTTGTATACTTTCTGTGCTCATAGTGGTTTCTCCAAGTCATATTAAAAGTTAAAAAGAAAGAAAAAGTCTCTCACTGGCACATAAGTTCTTGGTTTTTCTTCTCAGTCCTATCTTTCTTAGCCAAGCATTTTTAATTTAAGACAGAAATCGAGTTCCTGAAGACTGGTTAGTCGAATGGTCAAAACAAGCTTGAAGATGGCTTGGGCACTTTGGAATGTAGCTGAGAGCCACTGGGATCCAACCTACTTAAACCAACCCTTTAATTCTGCTCCTGCCGTTTGGAAGGAGGCACAAGGTGAACAGGCAGTTTGGCCGGAAGCTCGTGTCCCTCAAGCTTTACCTTGATCAGGTGATTTGCAAGTGCAAACTCTTCATCATCCAGATAGCCGTCTTTGTCAACATCCGCCAGACTCCAAATCTTTCCAAGCACTGTGTTTGGCAGCTTGGACTTCACCATCTCCTTCTTAGCCGTGGCACCAGATACCTTCCCATTGATTGGCGAGAGCGTGTAAAATATTTCATCATAGGATGGTTTATCACGGCCCACGATCCATTCCAGCTCATCAATGCCTTCACCCGCGCCTTCTCCATATCCGTGCCCAAATGGCCCATTCATGGTTCCCTCAAAAGCACCACCCTTTACTGACTGGCTGGGCATGGCGGCCTCCTCCTTACGAACCAGCATCATGAGCTTAGCGATGTCATTACCAAGCATGTCTTCCACTGACTCCAGCAATTTTGGTTTCATGGCAGGAAATTTGGTGAAGTCCTGAACAGCTAGCAAATCCTGCAAAAAAGATGTGTTTTTAAAAATCTTTTAAACAAAAGATCTTTATAAAACTTCAATTTATGAGATAAAAACTTCATCATACCTGCATTTTCTTTATATTAGGAAAGTCTCCTGGTGAAATGTTGTGCTCTTTCTGAATCTTTTCATATATAGCACCCAAGTTGTTAATAAGCTCTTTCTTCTTGTTGTCTTTGCCAAATACACTTGGCATCTCTTTCTTCAGAGAACTGATAATGTACGCATGTACCTAAAAAGAAAGTATTAATGGACTCAAATCCAAATAGCATTTTTTCAGTTTAGCGTGTCAGAGCTACACTTCTCACAAGTATTAGGTTATGTCATAAAGTGGAAATAAGAAGTGAAACTAATGGTAAATGGTAAACATGTATTTGGGTTTAAAGTTCATAAAAATATCCAGATAAAAGGCATTTTCATATACCAACACATTGAACTTCAACCCAATATATAAAAATGCATTGTTTCCTAGTTATATATGAATTATGTTTTAAAGTGCAAAGTATTTCATATAAGTAACTCAGTCTTCAGTGTAACATGATCCTTCAGAAATCATTCTAGTATGTTTTTTGGAGGTTTACAAATGATAAATATAATTATAAATGCCTTTTCTATCATTTCCGATCCACTGAAAGCATCCTAGCTGAATAAAAGCATTAATTATTATTTTTTGTATGTTTTTTGAATGCTAGTGTAAATGTGCAAAAAGTTTCACCTTAGCGAGACGTGCTCTTTTGATCAGATCATTAAGTTTCCGCAGCGCTGCATTCTGGGGAAGACTTTGAATATCCTTGAAGAGGTCCTGCTCCTCTGCTTCAAACAGCTTCCTGTTTTCTGCAATCAGAAGAGGCTGAGCCCAAAATGAGCCGATGTACACTCGGACCACCTCAGGGGTGTTGATGATCTTCCCCAGTGACCACATGAGGGCACCATACACCCTCATCAGCTGCTGGGTGCTGATCTGGTCAGCTTTGTTCAGAACCACACGCATCTTGTCCTCGTGGTTTTTCAGGGCCTTGATCACCTCTGAGAACTCATCAGAAATATCCAGCTTGTGGGCGTCAAAGAGCAAGATGATTCTGTCCACTCGTTCTGCAAACCACTCAAGAACTGCTGCAAAGTCATAGCCTGCAATTGAAAGAAGTTAGAAATAAGTGCATTAGATTGGGCCCTTAAATCGAAGCCCTGGAAAGAGGAAGTCAGCAGGGCTGCATGCAACATGCTTTATTTTAGAAAAGGAGGTCAGGGATAATGGATTTGATTAGAGACAGCGTCATCTGATCTCAGTGAACTCTGAATACACGGCTTTATAGTAGCTGTTAACAGTTTTCTGAGAGACAGAGATCTGCTGCCTGTGAAATCCCTGGTGAAGAGGAATTGAAAGGAATGTATCATCATTGTGCAATTATTTATTTCCAGTAGAGAACTTGTGGGAGTACTGGCTAGGTTATAACCATAGAGAAAGAGAAAAAGATATATTTTTAGAAAAAAAATTGATTCTTTAACCCACAAAATTCATAATATATTGTGGTTTATAGATATTAATGAAAAACTACTAGCTAAAGGGAAAAATGAAAACAACAAGAACCAGGGTTAAAGTGAAATGTAAACACAAAAGATTTGCATCAAACACACTATTAATCAAAGTCAGCAATGAGACTGTCAGAACGATAAAAATATACAAATGGGTTGTAAAAAAATAGATGAGGTTAATATAAAATACTTTTAAAAATGTAAAATATTTCATGAAGATAAAAAGAAAAGTCATTCAATTATTATATTTTAACTGTTATATTTAATTTTAAACATTTAAAAGTAATAAAAATGGCCCAAAGAAAATAAGAAACACTATTTTGACCTACAATGATTGTAACACAATCTCTTTTTTTAAGTGGCATTAAAAAAATAATACATGAAGACATTTAGGGGGAAATTACATGCAGAAAAAAAACAACAACATGAGGTTACAGTAAAGTGTAACCTGTTACAAGGCTGTAAGAACTATAAAGAAAAACTGAATATTTTAAATCTTTTTTAAATTATTTTATGATTTATTTCTAACATTTTAAATAAATTTAAATCTACAAAAAAGACATACTTTTTTATTTAATACAAAATAAATAAAATTCTGCTATTTAGTTATTTTAAATTCTGTTATTTCTGTTATTGCAACATTATAAATAATGTTGCAAAACATCCATGCACCCCATCTTAAGAAAAGGCATGTAAAATAAATTTAAATAAAAATTGCAGTGGCTAGTGAAACGTGCTTCTGGGAAAACGTTTTCTGAGCGAAATCTCACATGACCCTGTACCACACAGGGACTATTAGTTCCACATTTTAAACTGGACGCCAGCTCACGATGGCCCCATTTCCAGCCATTTGCCGTTAACGTACCTTCCCTCAGCGATAAACTCCAGTTGCAATAGTAGACGCAAGCGGCGCAATGACATCATAATAGCAACCCACAGCAACAAATGGAGCACAAAGGCCGTTTGAGCTGCAGTCAGACAGAAATGCTCATATGGGCTTTCATGCTTAATCTCACAGAGACACAACTGCGGCAGCGTCTGCTGTGTCTCTGCTGGGACTAGTGGTGAGGAAGCCTCAGGGTCTGACTGCTGTGTATTCACGGTATGCGGGGAACCTTGATCTCAGTATCTGGTTACCGTCCCATCGGGCCCCAAAAGGGACAAAAAAAAAAAGAGTCACATGACTTCTTGAGACATATCCTGTAACAATGCTACATTTATGTTTCTTAACAGTTGTCTCTTTGTGATGTTGCTATCTGTATCTACAGTCCGCAGCGAGATGGCATACGGGCCAACCCAGCATTTCCTTCTGATTCTTCCTGTTCACAGATGAATGAGAATAGAGTTCAAGCATAGTGACTGTGTGAAATATTGGACAACTCAGTAAAATACAAGTAAAAGTTACCAGTCATATGATGACTCATCCCAAACCACAAAACCTTTTCAGCGGTATTAAAAGAGGGAACGGGAACAATGTGGTCAGGATTATATTGGCACAGTAGTTCTATCCCTACCAACATTAACATTAGGCCAGAGGTTGCTTTTAGATCAGGGATTTATGCACAAAGAACAAACTTGCCTGAGCACCTCTGACATCCTGTTTTTTGTTGCATCTTCATTTAATGAAGTAGCATCAATGAATATTATTAGTAGAGAAAAGGATATTTAAATATTTCCTGTATCACAGAAAATCCACTTAAGATTTTAAAGACAAGAATGAGCAGGAAAGGAAGTCAGACTTGTTTTACTTGCTTTTCATAGCAAAGGAAATAAACTTAAATTTACAGTTCACAATAAAATGTCAGACTACAAAGATTTGTTACACTAGGTTACATTAAGTTATACTATGCTAAAATGCTTTGGCTTATAGTTTTCTACAGACGTGACACAAAATAAGCTAAAGGAGAGTGCATATATTATGTGCAATAATTTTTTATATGTGAAAGGAAAGGGAAGTGACAAAGAAGAAAGAGTACTAAAATATATCAATATTCCTTGAAGAAAGAAATTATCAATAAAAAAAAATGTCAGACGTATAAACAAAGTAAATCTCAAAATTATAGATGTATTATAGAAGTGTATCAAACTAAATCAAAACCAAAATAATAACAGAAAATATAAATGTTATTAACATATTAATTAAAATAAATAAATGTTATGTTTTTGTTTTTTATTAATTATTTTAGTTAAAGTTTTTATTTAAAAAAAATTGATTCTTTTTATTGTTGCTAATTTATTATTTTTGTAAAATCAAGATAAGCCAGAAAGCACCCAAGGCTGCTGACCTCTGCTGATCCTTTGTTTTTCCCCTGACAGGATGCCTGGAGTATCGATGATACTGATGCTCTCCAAGACGGGGTTGTTTAACTGAGCACACATAAACCTGCGTGGAGACAGAGAGAGAGAGAATGTCATGTACAAGAGACAGGTAACAGGTTTGGTGAGATTTGACGACAAAATACCACACCGCTCTCTTTCCCCTTTTTCTCATGGTCTAAAAGGAAAAAAAAAATACAGGATAGAAATCAAAAGTAAAAATGTTTGACAAACACATTTTAGTGACATAATAATATTTAATGACATTGGTAGAATAATTGTGTAATTTTATTAAAACCACAGGCACAAATTTTACTTTCTTGCGTAACTACATAAATGTTTCATTCAGCGTGAGATCCGGACTGAAATCTGAAGAACATCGGCCTCATTCTCTAACAACATGAAATGAACTTTGCTTAGCCTATACAAAAATGTGGATTTGTTTATAGTGATTAACAGTCTTTCTCCCTGTCAGCCTACAGCACTGCCCAAGCGCCTGCTGTTACACGAATCAGTCACAAGACCGAAGCTTACTTTCTTAAAAAAGTGCTACAACTGTCGCACTGAAAGTGAAGCGGTTTCCCACAGACATCGAAAGCAAGACACATATAGGACTTGGACATGTCTCTAAGAAAAGAAAAGCACAATTTACTTCCAATATATATTCCATTAGCAATTTCTCTCCAATGGTTTTGACATTTTTAAACTCGTTTTTAAAGGGCAAAACTTTGACACGGGCCATAAGGGACTGACACATACCCAAAGAAGCTTCATGATTACATTTCATTGTACTTACTGTTTGACAGTGCTTTTCTGTGTCATCTAATAGCAAACTTTTGGAAATCTGGATGAGAGACAGAGAACCGAACATGCAACACTGAAACAGCTCACCCACCCTTTTCCACCAGGCCAAAGGTTCCTGCTGCAGCATAAGGTTTCATAAAGTATTGAATACTTGGTACATTAAGTATTCCTTTCAGAAACACAAAATGTGCTGAGCAGTCTGCACCATTCAGACAAATTCCCTTTTACGCAAAACAGAGGAATTTCTCAAATTTGCAACTGTACGTGTTCTCACATTGTGAAAATGGAACCAGTTCACACTGCTTTCATTATCCATAATTTCACAACGACCACAACTCAAGTGACCAACATTAAGAGTGGAAAAAGGGGAAATAGCTTCAAAATGAAACTGCATTTTTATTACACTGTGGGCTTTATGGTTGTCTGTTCGGGACCAAATATTTAATTCTGCTGCATCAGCCTTGAACTTTTTCAAGCATATGGCAGAGCGCTGGTAATCCCAGCCTGCTTCAATCCGCTTGAGTAGACTCAACATCTGACACCACCCAGAAATCTGTTACAGTTATTTCACGGGGAATGTGGAAGTTGTTCAGACTGGCATCACATAACATTACACATGTACTGAACGTAGGCTAAACGGCCTGGTAAGGTGTCGCCCTCATCTGCTATAGCTGTGTGATACTAGGTAGGCTAATAGCTCAAGACAAAACTCAAGCTGAAGAACATGGCCTGTGTGACACATGCTCACAGCATATGCCATGACTCAATCCAACACACGGAAACTATGACACACAACTTTTTAGAAACTGTGAGGTCATAAAAATAAATGGATAATGTAAAGTAAAATGGGAAGCTACTAAGTTTTAAAGTAACAGTAATAATGTAGATTACTCTATTTACAAATATGTGACCCTGGACCACAAAGCCAGTCTTAAGTCGCTGGGGTATATTTGTAGCAACAGCCAAAAATACATTGTATGGGTCAAAATTATAGATTTTTCTTTTTTGCCAAAAATCCTTAGGATAGTAAGTAAAGATCATGT
>JAUCMU010000026.1:10882177-10918101 GCA_032275025.1 Enteromius treurensis | reverse complement strand
ATGAAAGATCAAAAGGATAAACAATGCAGATTTATTTTCACAGCCACCTTTGCTCAGATTTACCAAGGGTGCCAATAATAGTGGAGGGCACTGTAAATATATATATATATATATTGCAAGGACTTTTGGGAATGTTAGTTAACGTTTTTAATGCACTTACATAAAGTTATGTAATGCATTTAGCACCTCTCTTCTATGAGTCATTTACAGACCGCATCAATTGTATTGAATACACTGGATGTGGTTTTTAATTTCTTTCAGCTGGGGCCAACAGTACGATATCAGTAATACACAAAAAAGCCACAATGAAGCAAGAAGAACTTTATGAAGAAGTTAGTAATAATGATCAATTACCATGTGAGTCAGTAATTTGAATGAACAATAAAAATTTAATACCACAAAAAAACATTAGACTAAGTTATTTGGTAACTCAACAATAAAGCAATGACTGTCTAATACATTGGCCTCAAATTTTTGCTCCAATCCTAATCCCAAACACACCGTATCGCATCGTTTATGCGTGTGTGTATATTTCATGCATATTATTTTATTAACATAGAGAGTAACTACTGCAAATGTAGAAATGTGAAGAGAAAGTTAACCATTTCAACCCCACTTAGTACATTTCGATACACTTACACCACCACTGTATCTGTAACAAATAAATATTTTCTAGTAAACCGTGTGCCAAACACCCAAAACCTGGAGGGCCTGGACCTGCTGCCATATGCACTACAGCGCTTTAAAACCGAATAGTTCACCTTACTTAGATATATATAGTAAGCTGTACTTAGTTGTTATACTTACAAAGTTTTACCAAGTTACAGCAACTTTCAAGGAAAATAAAACTATTTACTTACTTGCTTTGAGTGACACTTACTTAAAATACTCAAGTAGCCGCAAAGAAACCAATGACACTAATAAAGCAGTGAGAGGCAGCAGTGCACTAATTTGTTGCCAATGCACAACATAACAACAGAAGGACAATTTCCCCATGTCTGTTATATTTCTATAGCTGAATTCACTCGTTTAACAAAGTCATCTTCAATGTTGCATTTTCAATACAACTGAACATCACATATGCCACATAAGAGTTTCCCAAAATGTTTTATTGTTTTCTTTTTACTTGCCATTATGGTGATTAGCGTTTCCTTGGGTTGGACACTTAGAACGTTGTATTTATTCTTATAATTGTCCTCCTATTAATGCAGTGATGCAACTAGAAATCAGAGTTATTTTGTGTCAAAGAAAACCTATTTGCTCTTTATGTTTTGCTGACACAAGACAGCACATTAACTGTGCAAATAAAAACAACAACTGTAAAAAAAAACTATTATGTAATTTATTCTGCTGCAGTGCACTCTGGACGTCAGTGAGTAAACCCAAAGAAAAGGATCAAGTACACTTTACAGTTCTTTTTTAGTAACTATAACTTGTTTAAGTGAACTATACTAAGCATTTGTCAGTACAACGTACTGTTTTTATTTCACTTTACTTTTTAATTAAAAGCATTAAGTAAATTCAACTTAAAATGGCTGTTAAAATCACTTTTATATTTAAGTAATTATTATTTGAAGTTTTCCAGTAACTGTTACTTAAATTTTTTAGGGCAACCAGTTTCCTTGCATTTTTTAAGTAAATTCAGCTTAACTGGGTTTAGAGTGAGGCCCTCTGTAGTTTAGGAGAATTATTATTATCAAAATATTTTGCGCTCAGCATCGTCCTTGATAACATTGGTCATTGACACTGGCCTGCTGTAGGCTAACTATTTGTCCAACAACTGAAAAGTGCCCCCATCACCTAAATGTTCCCTGACTCTTAAGTTTCCTGAAACATAAAGGAATTTATTCCAGATGGCACTGATAAAACATGAGTGAAATTGTTTATAAATTCTAACAGAAAGATCAGTTTAAACCTTTAACTTTCACCCCTAAAAAGAGCTAATAAAAAAAAATAACAAACAAATCGTATTACTAGACACCTAATAAATAGTGTACAGCTCTTTTTTTAAATGTATGTTTTTAAGTAGCGCAACCATATGGATCAGTGCAAAATATGCTTTCTAAGACTAGATTGTTTTTTTGTCTCCAGTCAGAATATCTAAAAAGTCTGAAATCAAGAAGAATGTTCTAGACAAGAATTTTTTTTTAGAAAAAACAAGCTAAAAGTAAGTAAGATAAGTAAGTTAGAACAAGCAAAATAATCTTCCAATGGGGTAAACGAAATATTCTTATTTCAAACAGAAAACAAGATTATATTGCTTGTTTCAAGTAAAAACTCACTTAATTTTAGCTTGTTTTTTTTTTTTCTGAGAACAAGACAGTAATTCTTTTTTGTCTAGAAAATCCTTCTTGATTTGAGAATTGTTTTATATTTTGGCTGGAAATAAGACAAAAAAATCTAGTCTTAGAAAGCATTTTTGCAGTGTTGAGATGTCAGTCCAACTCAATTTAAATTCAGAGAACTATTTCATGAGATATTTTGCAATAATAAACAACCCTTGAACTTTATTAGAATATTCTTGTCCTTCAGGGTCCACAAAGAATATATATATAAATATATTTAAGCGTCTGTAAACTAGGCCTATATTTACTCCATGTTTTTTACTGATATACGGTCACGCATGATTTTGGGTAAATTATGGTAAATAAACATTTGTGCATTTCTCATATAATATTTTGCTATATTTCTGCTCTTTAATCCCTACCCTATTCACAACATCATTATGGTTTCATCCCTTCCCTCTTGATTGCTTGATTGACCCTATTATCTGATGAGTGTTATTTCTTCTGTGACAGACTGAAGTTTGTAAACTGCTGCTGTCACATGAAAACTGGAAATACACAAACACCTCATAGCAACAGCAGACACAGAGCCGGCTCAATACAGCAGTGACTTTATTCTCTCTCATCTCTAGATTTATTCATTATCAAAGTAAGCTCAACCGTTCAGTAGAGGTATCAGTTAAAGGGGTTAAGTGCGTCCTGATTGCGCTGATTGGTCGACATCAACAGTCACGTCAGCTGGTTTATTTTTGTGATGTTATGTCTGCTTCAGACGCGCATAGCGTGAAGTCAGATCGTCACAGAGACAAACATAATTATTTGTAAGTGATTTGTTCCTTCGTCATACTTAATTTACTTATCTAGATCGCGGGACGAATACCGCGGAGCCTGGATCGTTAGTTAGTTAGTTTGTTACAGTAACGTTAGTTAGTTAGTTTGTTTGTTTTGTATGACGTCTGCTTGTCGACTCCGCTCCAAATACCTGATGTTTTTCAACCTGATGTTTTTTCTCGAAGCGATAACCTATTATACCCACTTACATGAAAATGTGATTAATGTAATTTTAAGAATATCCCGCATATTGCCTTCTAAAAGTCATTGTGTAAGTAAATAAACCACACGCGTGACGTAAGGCTCTGGATCACAAATGTCGGTGTTTCTCTCATAGGACAAGAGTAAAAACAAGAAGAACGGTAATTTGAGTTGGCCATGGCACCGACAAAGGTAAACGCATTTTAATAATCTGAAACAAACTGAACTGTATCAGAAAATGGATTATTTTAGTGCTTGTTACTGATGAAATGGCAGTGTTTGATACTGTTGCACAGTTAGGTAATTATGTATGCTTATATTGCTCAAGGCCCGACATGTAGGAGAATTATTATAAGATACAGAGAGTGTTTAAGAAGAACAATGACAGAAAGAGCTAGAAGTCATGACCATGTCTTTGTGCATTTAAACTAACAGAATCTCTAGCAAGCACACTTTCGCTTTCATTATCTTTTCTATTCACAAGTGCTATACTATCTGTTATTTGAGTCAAACAGTATGATGTAATACTGTCAATCTAATGTTAAATTAATCTTTCACAAATTATGATATCTGATATTGTATCCCAGTACGATCAAAAGCCTGAGCCCGGGGACCTGATTGAAATCTTCCGAGGCTCATATCAGCACTGGGTTATTTATGTTGGAGAAGGTTATGTGATTCACCTGGCCCCTCCCTGTGAGTATTTTACATGCCTCAAATGATGTTCGCTTATCTTGCATTGAATTTTAAGCATTCTGTTCAAAGACATTGTAAAGACTTTTTCTTTCTCTACAGCTGAACATGCTCAGGCTGGAGCCTACAGTATGATGTCTGTATTATGTGATAAAGCCACAGTAAAGAAAGAGGAGCTTTATGAAGTAGTTGGTAATGATGAATACCGTATCAACAACCTTCTGGATAAAAAATATGAGGCACGTCCTGTTCGAGAGATTCTGCGAGACGCACACAGTCTTTTGGGACAAGAACGTCCATATTGTGTGTTTAGAGGGAACTGTGAGCACTTCGTTACTGAGCTGAGATACGGAAAACCAGAATCCAGACAGGTAAAGCTTGAACATGTATAATAATAGTGTAGTGGTAAATTGTGCTTTCAGTCATTTCTTACAATGTGAAACTCTGTGATGGGTGCGCAGCTCATCATACAGGAGTATTCATATAAAACTTTCTGTCCATTGTTACAGGTGCGGAAAGCGGTGGAGGTCGGTGTTGGAATTGGTTTTGTTGCAGCAGCTACTTTTGCGGTACTTGCTGTTGCTTCAAGCGCATTTGGCTCGAAAGAAAAACAAAAACGGAACCAGTAAACTCTGAGATTTGAACACGTGAAAGCACAGCTATTGAGGAATTTGATCATTTCAAGTCAATGAAAAGTATATTGCATTTAATGGAATTTAATTGATTGCATTTAATTAAAACATTTAATGCACTGATTAGGCAGGCTTAGATTTATAAACCGAACATAACTTTGATATCTCTTATTTCTCTTTCTACTGGTTTTCTATTAACACTTTAAGCACACTTCAAGCACTTTAATACTATGTAATCAAAAAAAGAATATTTGACCATGTAAATCCTAAAATACACTGCCATGTTGCTATTTCTGTGCCATTAAATATTTACATCATATACTAGGTGTTTGTTTATTTCTTAATGGCATTACATTACACCAGCATATATTAGATGTAACTGGTTAAATTAATTCTGCTGTTCTATGGCGCAAGATTACCATTTACACAAAATTGGAAGGTTTCTGCTGTCCTGCCTTACATCAGCTCAACTAAATTCTTGTGACAGCAAAGCAGTGGGAAGCATAGCAATTGGACAACAACATCAGAGACATTGTGCTAAACACCAATTAATGGATCAAATTAATTGCTCATTTTGTGGCCTGTTGATCACCACAAAATATTTGGATTATTCTCTTTAGGTAAAAAGTATGAAGGTCATGGTGAGGCATTTTAAATATAAATTGGAGGAAACAAAATTGACATAGTACTCACATCCATTAAGACAAGGGTCAAAGACATCATGAAGGTAAACACTAACTAATGATAACATAATTGTGCCATTATAATCTGTGACATCTTTGGCAGTTGGATTTGCCAACACTCATTAAACAAACATTAACAAATATAGCCCTAGCCAAAGATAAGGAAATAAATACATTTTACTGTGCACAACTATTTAATTCTAAGAATTTAACACATCTTTCTTCCCAAGTTATGTTCATGAGCCAGTAATGCATTTCAACCCTCTTTGAAATATTTATCCGTGGGTTATAATCCTTTTGACCAATAACTTTTTATGACTGCCTAACCCTTGTCATTCAAATTTTTAGCATTTTCTTTTTAGATTATGAAGATTAGATTATGGGTCATAAATATTTTAGATCTAAACACTAAACCAGTGGCTTTTTTTTAGGCCTGGGAATTATAATATTAAAATTCCTTGAAATTTATAGATTTTTGATGACTATAGAAAATAAAACGGGACACTGCTTCTGTTGTGTATTTTAGAAGGCAATGCTGTGTTTCTGGCAGTTCAATGAGACCTTTGTGACCATTTGCTAATCTATGAAACATTGCAATTGTGCAACACTACTCTGTAAAGCAAATTTCCAAAGACAGACTGCTCCTCTTTATTATAATACATAGGAAGTTGGATTTTCCATCTGTGTGTACAGTACATGAATCACCCCTTCTGAAAATATTGCACCAGATTTCACAGGCTGTCTCAATAACTAAAATCATCTGTCGATTAGTTTATTTTACAACATAAGCAGTCCCGCCTACTAGGAACACAAAAGAAGGCACAAACCAGAAATAACAAGCACATCCACCCTCACCCTGTCATATGGCAGACAAATAAAGAACAAAATACCTGTCATGAGTTACAATGGTCATATTTTTTGGTCAAGTGAATCCTTTGCTTTGAAAATATTCATCTGTGTTTATACATGCACTAGTTATGGCATTGTTCCATCTAGGATCATGATTAAGTAACAGCTAACATGAGTTTCTCCAGATCATCCATTTTTTTCTATGCCCTCAAAGACCACACTCAATACATAGTTATGCATAATCAGTGTACATCCATACAAAGATATCTAGGACAATATTGTTCAAATTTCCTCATGCACACTCAGTAAACTATGATATTGTGTAGTATAAAAATCATGGTAATGTGAGGACAGTAAAGGAATATCATAGTTTAAGGTGTGTTAGCTGTTCCTCAGTCAGCAGACACGGTTGAATTCATTTCTTCCAAGTTGCCGAGCGTACAGACATCTGTGAGTTCCATCACGGAATGTTTCTTTAAAATCTAGCAGTCCCTTCATCTTCTAAGAGTCAATGATCCGTTGTACCTCCAGTGCTCAGTCCAGTTTGCGTGCGCCCAGTTTGAGAGGACCCTTTGCCGCCTTACGCTCTGCCCGTTTGGCCTCCAGCTCCTTCCGCCGCTCTTCTCGTTTCTTCTTAGCTAGTTCTGCTTTACTTAAACCTGAGGGAGTGAAACATGGTTATTTGAGATGCACTTTCTATTGACTCTTAACTGAAAACACAAGATACATGCATTTTAATACGCTGGTTTAAAGGGATAGTTCACCCAAAAAGAAAATTGTGTCTTTCATTACTCACCCTCATGTGGTGAGAAATGACAACTTCATTCAACAATTTGTATTTTCTGTGTCACCTTATTGCGTTATTTTGGATTGTATCACATTCATAAACACGTATGTACATAGATATGTGGTTTCTGTTCAGGTCAAAGCGCGCACATCCATGTACGGCACTGGCTGCCAAAATGACGCTATAGGGTGACGAGGAGCAGTCTTAAGGGTTTGGAATGACATGAGGATGAGTAATTAATGACAGAATATTAATTTCTGTTTAAACTATCTCTTAAAGTGCATAAACTGGAACAAAATGTGTGTCTCAGACCCTGATCTCCATCCAGTGACTCCCAGTTTTCTTCTGTTCCCCACTCTCCTGCATTGTCTGCGTCCCAGCCATCAGTCTTCTGTGGACAAAAACAAACATCACACATAAACTATAATCCACAAATGATTTCCGCCGTACAATGAAAGGAAATGCCTGCGCCAGAGACTTACCATAGTACTTCGTTGTGACACACTGGACAGCAGATCTGATGTTGCTGATTTTCCTTCCGCTGCTTCCCAGTTATAATCGCTGGCCAATCGTACCCCTTCCTGTGCAGAGCTTAATCTGCTACTCCTTGGAGCTCCAGTTGAGGCTTTACTTCGAGGTGTTGGGGAGAAACTTTCTGCCAGATTCCCATCCTCATCCCAGTCATTACCCCAGCCCTCATCGGCAGGTGAACTTTGACCCTGACCATCTGCATCTTTCTCATTAGACCAGCTGTCATCGGCATCCCAGCCAGAGCTCCAATCAGAACTCTGCTTCTTGACTGCCTCGGAGGACTTTCGGCCCACCTATGGAAACGTGACAAGAGTAGATTCTCATTTGATCATTGTATTGCAATGCACATACAACACTTTCTATTTATTTATTGAAAATCCCATCTCTGACTACCACTAATGTAGAATGAATATGGTTAAAAACATGTTACGTTTTACCATTCAGTAATTATAAGTATGGATATTGTATCTATGTTTCTCAACATTTGCACAAAGCAAAAACTGAACAGATCAAGCAGGATAATATTTCATAAGCTATACTAATGCAAATCACTTACACTGCTTTTCTTCTGTGTTGATGACATTGCTGACCAATCAGAATGCCAATCGTCTGGATCTGTTTGGACTTTTTCCGGGTCCTGTGAGTGCACAGAGATAGGGTATTATTCAAATTTCTCAGTATTCATGTGTAAGATGTTTAACACTTTAAAATGTCAAGCACTAAAAAAAAAAGAATTTTGAATAACCATATTTCACCTCAAGGTTCCCCCAGTCTTCATCATCCCACCGATCCCCTTCTGGCTCCACGGTCTCCTCATTTAATGTCTCTGATTTGATCCCAAGTGCATTTGGCGTCTGTGCTTTCATTTCTGGCCCTGAGAGGAAAAGTTAATAAGATAGAACTTGATGCCACCCATTTTAATATTTATTTTTTGGGGAAAAAATTATAATAAAAATAAATAAGAGACTGCAGATTTAAGCTGTTTGGTCGTTTGAAACTAGGTTATAAAATAACGAACCAATATAAAATCACACATCTCTAAATTAAAAGTTATTTTTGTGTATGTAAATATGCGACTAATGTTAAAAGGTTTCAATGTTTTCGAATTTGTAAAAACATTTTCGTGGCAACTTACATCATTTGGCTTCTTACTAAACGTTCCCTTCCCTTCATTCCACTTCCTTTACTTCTCATTCTTTAGCTGTCTAAATTTGAAGGCTATATTCTCAGGAAGTCTATTTCGTTGGCCGTATGTCATTGAGGAAGCCACATTTATGCTTCACTAGACATAACATGCACTTTTAAAATGGTTAATTTTTTTTTTAAACGAGATATCCTTTGATGTATGCAAATGACAAACGTGACCTCCAGAGGGCGAAGCCATTGAAATGAGACACACCTTTGATTGCAGTATTTGTGGGTACTGTTCCAGCAGCAGGTTGAGGGACGGGGCTGTTTTCAGCAGGTGGTGCCTCCGAACCAGCCGGAGCATTTCGGATGAGTTTGGAGGTGAGCGATGAAACACCTGTTACAGCCCATCCTGCCCATGTAGCAGCCGAACCTCCTGTCTGCGCCGATGCAGTCACATCCTTCTCTGCGATTGAACCAATAACATCATTTTTATTCAATTACCTTCATTTAGGATTTTTTTTTTTTTTTGTAAACTATCCCTCTAAGACAAGGGCCAAAACTATTTAACAACAACATACCTATTTCAGCTAGTTTAGAGGGGTCTTCAGAAACTGTCTCCAGCTTACTAAGAAAACTTTTGATGGCTTTGAACGCCTACAGGAAGAGAAATAATTAAGAAATTGTCCTTTTTTTAAAGATTATGTATTACACTCCCAAACCACAGAACATTTAAAAAGATACTGCATCAGTTACCTGGTCTCTAACGTTTTTGTCTGGGTCTACAGTCAGCGTGCACAGTGTGGGCAGAATACGACTGGCGCTTTCTGCCACACTGTAGTACTGATGGGTGGCAGCAAACCCCAGCACGCCTGCTGCACGCGAGGCGGGAAACGGGTCTTTAGATGCTCGTGAGAATGCAGAGATTAATACACGCTGGCGCATCTGAGAAAAAAAAGCATTGGATAAAAAAGATGGTCATTGAGAGAAAACAATATGTCTGAACAAGTGAAGGATTATGGTTTTTAGATACAGTTACCCCAGCATTGAGGTAGGGGGCAATCTTGCCCAGGCAAACGGTGGTATTGCAGCGGATGGGGCCCTGATCGTCCCGGGCCTGGAGTCGAGCAAAGTGACGCATCAACTCTTGATTTAAATTGGTTTCATTTAATTTAGGGGCCAACAGTAGCATGGACTACAGGAGAAAAAGAAATGTAAAGAAACATCTTTTAAGCGTGTTGCAAATGTATAAATATGCCAATATCAGCTACATTGAGTGTCAAAACACTGAAAAGGTGAGACAATGGAGCACACAAATACCTTTACAGTCTGCTCTCGAATAGCAGGGTTTGTGTCTGTGAAGCCATGAACCACGTGTGGAAAGATTTGTGAGTTAACTGCTGCTTCATTCAAATACTGAATAAACTGCTCCATCTGGTAAAAAGAGAGACAGATAGAAACACATTTAGAACTGAGAGTTTAGGTAAGACTTTGTTGTGACTAAATTCTAATGTGGAAAAGTCTTCCGTAACTACATAAAGCATAAATGAAGTGACGTATACCTGCTGTAGCAGTCGTATCCTCATGGCACGGTCAGTAGAAGAGAACATCTTCACTATGACTGGGATGATTTTCTGCTGGTACTCCTCAGCCGACAAATACTTCCCTACCTAACACAAACAAAACATCAGAACTGCATGAAGATGCGCTGAAGATAATGTACAGCATGGTTTGTGTTCATGCAGAAACAGGAATGTCTTTAACCTTAAATAACGGTGTGAGGACGACAGCGCCAGCGTTGCCGAACTCAAAGGCTGTAAGGAGCTGAGGCAGCACTTTATGTTTACAGAAATCTTCAGGAAAAGTGTCGAGATCCTCACTTAGATCCTGGAAAAACTGCTGCTTCTCTGCAGGTTCTTTAATCTATAGAATTCAATATACAGTATATTTATTATTTTAAAACATATTAGTAGAAATATAAACAAAATACCATACATGCAGAAATATAAACATATTAATATGCATAAAGTATTAAACAAAATTTCAGTAATTAATGGCCTGATCATTCTACATACCGTTTTATCATTTACATAAAAAAACATATGAATTATTCATTTATCAAAGCATATTCATTAATGTACACTGCTGCTCAAATATTTGAGAGTGGTACAGTAAGGAATGGATGCGTTAAATAGATGAAAGATGACAATAAAGATGTCTATAACAAGACTTTTATTCAATAAATGCTGTTCCTCTGAACTTTCTATTTATCAAAGAATCTCAAAAATATTACGCAGAACAGCTGTTTTCAATATTGGTAATAACAAATTCTTAGAATTACCAAATCCAACTTTTGAATGGTAGTATAACGCAACAAAATACAGGCTCAACAGCTGAAATACCTGTATCTCTTCCAGAAACAGACAGCTCTCTACAAAGCTGTTGTTCATAAAGCCTCCAGGAGATCTGCAGTTCAGTAAGAATCGGGCAGGGTTGGGACGAATCTTCGGGTTCGCTCCCACTAACTCACAGTAATGCGGCACTAACTGCTTTGGAATCTGTAAGAAATAAAGGCAGTGGGTTGTAAGACTGAGTATAAATAACTTTTATTATGCATGTAATAATCAAAACTACTAATGAAGGTATTTATTCACTGCACAACTAGTCTATACTAAGCAAAAATGCTTTGGTACCTTGCCGAGAGATCGTAACGAGGAGGCACGAGGTAAAGTCCCATTAAACACTTCCCAAATGAGACAACCGAGACGCCACATGTCCCCTGTCCTGAGATGGTAGAGACACAACAGTAAGCTATAGTTTACTAAAAAGGCATTTTACTAAACATTTTAGGTCTTGATTGAAAGTCAAGTCTATTTCCGTTTTTTAAAACCTATAGGAAATGTATGGGAAATGAACTAAAAAGTGAACTAGAGAATAAGATATTTCTGTCTGCACCATTTTTCTCCACCATTGCCTGGGCTCTCTGGAGGGTCATATCTCTCCAAGTCGGGGTTGATTACTTTCGGTGGCGGTAAGGACGTGGAGTCTCCCTGGTCTGAGGTCACATGATCCAACCCTCCAAGTTTCCATTCACCAGCACGGTCCACAAAGACGGCCCACATGCCCAAGTTATTATGGTTGAGATGGCAATCATTCACCAAGAAGCTCAGTGCTTTCTGATGGGAAAGGAATGACAGCAAACAGAGTAATTTAACTAATGATTGAACTATAATTTCAATTTAGTCTATGCCTTCACAACTTACCACAATCTGATGAAGACCCCATGACACCTCTAAATCACTCGCACCACCTTTATCTGCCTGGAGCTTCAGGTGAGCGGCCAGAGGAGTTACGGGCTCTGTGACAATGTACAAGCTTTTCTCTGTCTGATGCCAAACAGGAAAAGACAGAAGTTTTTTTTTAAAATTGGCTTTTTAGTAACTGCAATCAGGATAAGTCTGGTCAGTTTGTGTAAAAATGTTAACAAAAAACTTCTATTATGAGAGTCAAGTAAGCCTATATTAAACAGACAAGATGCCACATTCAAAAAGCTCTCCTCGACCTAAATAATCAAGATGAAGCAGCACTGCATTAAGAGAACAACGCTCTTATGTTTCATCAGCAAACTGATAAACAATATAATTTCATGGCATCCTTACCTCCAACCCATCTACGTAAGACAAGATGTTGGGGTGTCTGAGAGTTTTTGTGCGTTTGAAAGCAGCTTTAGCCAGCTGCGTCTGCTCCTCTGTGCCCTGGGAAACCTCATACAGGAAGACTGACACTGGCTCACCAGTCGTCTGGAATAAAGAGGAGGTACTAGTTAATGTAAGTTATAATTCATCTATAACTGGATAAGAAGACTAGTGCAATTGGATTTGTTAAAGCAGAATGTCCTGTTCATATTGACTAATCTTCATATGAGCGAAGCCACTGATGTATAGCCTTATAGTCAATATGATTACAGTGAGAAGCCTCCCGGATGTTTGAGCTGCCATTATAATGCTGATCATTTGATGATCAGATCACTGTTAGAGATGATCAGATGGTTACTGATGCCTGCCAATAAACTTAGTAAACGACGACCAGATACAATTACTGATACGACTCAAGTGATTCTGGAGAATGATCATGTGAAACAGTACACGTGTACACTAAAATACAAATACTGCACCTTTCTTAGCAATTTATATAAACCACACATAACACAATGAGCGATGACAGTCTAATATTCCAATTAAAAAATAAAAGGAAACACATCAGCAAATGAATACTAACAAATTTAGTCATGCGATCATTATTAAGCCGTTTAATGTTTCTGCAATTTTTTGTTGACGTGGCCACAGGAACGAAATATACTGGTGAAATGATGACAAAAGAAACCCATTTTGTGTTATAAGGGGTGTATATATGCAACTCTACAGATATTTAGAACTGCTTATTAAAACTTATAATAACCCTACAAAGAATTTCAGGCTTTTTACATTTGCTTTACTGCGCAACGATGCGCAATGCTAAGCGGGATGTGGCTAAACTTTAGACCGAGGCTTCAGGGGCCTGCTGCGACACTATATGCTATTTATTAATATGTCAAGTCATTTTACCTTGCGCTTGCCCCGACTGAGGGTCCATATGCCTGACCTTTCTTGATTTTCGGGTAAAATCTCATAGTTGAAGTCTTTGATAGGATCCCGTGCGAAAAAGGACCACATCCTTCCCCGTCAATCCAGCCTACGATGTTGCTGCAGGACGAACAGCGAACCAATAGAGGGCGCAACTGCTCCGCGACCAACAAGCCCCCAGGCCATATGACACACTTGATCCTGTTTGTGTTTGGGCCGGGGGAGATCTCATTACGAAATAAATGTTTTTCTCTGGTACACGTTGGACACAATTAGTGGTAACCTTTCGTTCAATAATTTAGTATAATCCTTTTGCCAAGATAACAAAGTCTTCACCTATAATGCGTGAAACGTTTATCCAAAATCTCTCCAAATCCTTTAGATTCATAGCTATATGTTGGTGCTTCTTCTCCTCAGTTCACACCACTCAGGTAGGGAGATTATTATTATTAAAATTGTTATAATAATTATTATTTACTATTATGTATTAATTGATGCCGTACATCTGTACAAGAGGTCCAGGACCTCTAGTGGAAATATAGACCCATAACATTAGAGAGACAGAAGCAGATCTCATTGTACACTTGGGGAACCCTTTTCATCTGACCATAAAATCCAGTGCTTTTTGAAGTTTCCAGTAGTGTCTGGCAAATTATGATGTTGGATTTTTTTTATCCTTTCCAACGCCAAGGCTCAACTATTTTGGAGGCTCTGGCTGCTCAAACTTTCCTCTGTGACACTTATTTTTTGATTGGAAATTCTTGCCCTGGTGGTGTCCTGCAGAGCTCCCACCCTAAACACACCTGAAGCAGCTAATCAGGCTCTTACTAGGCATGTTAGAGACTTCTATGCAGGTGTGTTGAGGCAATTAAACTCTGCTGGACACCGGCCCTCCAAGACCAAGTTTGAACAGCCCTGCTTTAGCTATTTTTTTACAGACACTTTCTAATTTGTAAATCTTAACCTTTTGCTGTGTATCAGAACTATATTCTTTTTTTTTTTATTGTGATGAATAAAGGAATTCGTCTTTTGTTCTGCCTCATATTTATAATCCTCTAAAATTGTGCATTAGAGAAATTCCAATTTAACTTTTTAAAAACTTTGTACAAACATGGCTTAATCTGTAAGCCCCTGGGCTAGTTGTCACAAGGCTTATATCTCAGTCTAACTAAAGGGTTATTTGAGACAGGATTACATTTGCAAGATCTGTTCAGACTAATGTGTTTTTTGAACTGAATATTTCATAATAAAAACGAGCAAAAAAAAAAAAAAAAAGTTAATTCCCACTACGTTGTTTTAAAGGATTTTTATTTGTAGTTGTTTGTGTGTGCGCAGTTGTACAGCTAGGGCCGGTTTGAGTTTTAGATCAGAGTGAGGACAATTTTGTAAAGTGAGGACATTTTGGCCAGTTCTCGCTTTCTGAAAAGCACTTTAAAGACCTGTTTGAGGGTCAAGACTTTATTTTAGGGGTCAGGTTATATTTGGGTAAAGGGTATAGGTTTAGGTAAAGCATTTAGTTCTGATGGGTAGGGTTAGGATCAGGATCTACAACTTACATTGAGTCTATGTATGTTCTCACAAAGATAGCTTTACAGAGTTGGGCGTGTACACTTTATATCCTTGAAACTAAGGATTCTCAGCTTTTGGGTAAACAAGTCATTTTGCTCTTTAACATGAAATTAACCTAAGTCACAAATATCCAATTTCCCCTGAATAATAATAACACCACAAGTACTAACACGGTTTCCCCCTTGCCCTGTAACATTGGGGCAAGCGGTCAAGTTTATAAAAATTTTTTTTTTTAAAAAGCTGTAAAATGATACGAGTGGTGTAAGCAGATCGCTTGTTTTTAGTATAAATTAAAATTAAAGCAATTAATTGAGATATGAACATAAACACACAAAAAAATATATGACAATTTAAGCCCTTTTCAAAAACTTTATTTAAAAGTATTCACAGATTTTCACAGCAACTGTAGACACACATTTATTTAAAAAATAAATAAAATTAGAAACTAAACTTCAGGTATACTAAAAGTATCATTTGAGCAGAGGTTATAAAGCCAAGACACCGCAGGGAATTGAACCCCGTCCTGAGAATCAGGAGTGCCTCCACCGGAGTCTTTTGCTTTTGTTTCTTATGAGGTTAAAAGCAAAACCTGAAGGAACAATCCGAAGATTGTTCCCTCAGGAAAAGAAAAACCTCAAGCCTTCTGCTCTACAATACTCTGGTCTTCTACGGCTCTTCTTCTTTAGCCTGAAACTACACAAAGACTGCAGGTTTCCCCCCCCCAATCCCAAGATACTCTTCAAAACATTCAAAATTGCCATTGCTATAACGGTCAAATGTTCATATGCCTCAACTTGGAAGATCAAATCTCTGACCAGCGAGGTCTCGAACAAGGCAGCACTTGTATTCAGGTGTGACTTGTTCCTATTTAAAAGCTGAAACACAAAGAGAAGAGTTTAGAGCCCCCCCTCCCCGCCCAACCCAAAAGTCACATACCCGATGTAATACAAATGTAGTTTACCACCAAAAAATTGGTCCAGGTCTCGAAATCCCGCCAACACGACCAGAACAAAATCCTGCCTTTGTATAAATCACCATTCCTGTAACTAGACAGATGCTTGCAGGGTTTTTCTGTCCCCCCCAGATTCCCCAAAACTATTTGCATAATCTTTAAGAGGCAAGAGTGCACTGAAAACTTATCTCCAGCCTGTGACGCTTTACACCCAATTCTTCAGAGTAAAAGAATTAGCAAGTCTATAGCTGCAATGGAAAAGAGAGCAAAAGTTTACAAGCCCACACCCCCCCTCCCTCCCCATCCTAATGCAATTTAAATCAAATTTACAAACCATTGCAAATACTAGGTTACGCAACCGCTTTGACGCAAGCACATCCATCCACTCCCATGTTACGGCCCAGTCTCAATTTTAGAAGAATCACAACAGCATACCTGAAAAGAAAGAAAGTGTTGCCCCATCCCTCCCCCAAGCTACCAAATTCCAAACACTGACATTGGATTTGATTGAAATTTTAGCGCAAGTGTTATGTGCATGCATATTTATGAGAAGGTGAATGCTTGTTCTAGCCATACGTAAGATTAAAATCAACTACATGTACTTAACTCAGCAGATAGCAGCAGAGCGAAGCTCAATTAGCAGCAGAATATGACGAATATGAGGTTGATCAGAGCAACTGGATGTTTCATCAGGCGATTAGGTTTCTCCCAGATGACAAGACAATTTTGCTCCCTAAGTGAAATTGACCTAAGAAAATGAAGAATTGGAAGGGAGAAACAAAAAACAAAAAAAAGAGAAGGAAAGACGCGCAGACACAGAAGGACTTCGGCGAAGGGCTTCTGAGGTTTGGGACAAAGCTGTCAAGCGCACAGTAGGGGGGGGATTCGATCGCCATTCATTCGAGTGAGGACATTCACCAGGGCAACTGCTCTCACAGACAGCCTTGCATTCAGATGCAGTCGAGAAGGCAGGGGGACAGACGGGTAATCTGAAACAAAGAGCTTCTACACACAAACACTTCCACCACACCAACTGCAATACTGTATGACTCAACTAACGAGTTAAGAGATGTGAAAGAAACTCAAACGTGCATGAAGCATTAAAAAAAGCTTCTGAAGCATTGGTGATTGATGTTACTGAAGTTCACAAAATGTTGCATGGAGGATTCTACGATCAAGTTTAAAGATTCAGACACCTGGTAACTACAGACTCCACAGATGACATCATGTTACTTTCACCACACAGCTGGCTGATGAAATTTCTGCAGAAGAGAGAGAAAAGTGCAAAGCCCTCCCCACCCCAACACATCTTTTCCAGATAACTTCCGGTTGTACGGCCAATTCCAAGTAAAGCTGTACAGTTGCGCAGCTTCTCCCAGCCACTCTCAATTTAGAGTCTGGAGCACATTTGTGCAACAGCTATTGCTATACATTTGCAAAGCAATTTTTTCCCCGACCCTGCACAGTTGCGCAGAGCAGTGGCTGGGTAATTTATATTTTAAAAGTAAAAAGTTTAAGGTCTACTGTAGCACAACAAATTGTCCTGCCTGTCGAGGCATTCGATGGAACCGGAGGATTTCGGGTCATAACTTCAGAGAGGTGGCATTCTTCATGAGGCTTTGTACGATTCTGCAAGACCAAAAACGGCAAAAACAAAGACCCCTTTGCCCACCCTTACACAACCCAATGTTCAAATAATAAATCTGCAAGATTCAGATAATAAAAGAATAGGCTTCTAGCCAAAGAGACTAGGTAACTTCAGGTTAAGTTAAAGTAATTTTGCCTTTCTTCCTTTGACCTGAGCACAGTTGTTGGACTGGACTGATCTGCCTCTCCAACTTGAACAGAGTTGACATCAAGCCCTGGCATCCAAGCTCTACAAAAAGCGCCAAGCTTTACACTCACACCTGAAAAAGCAGAGAAATACCCAAGAAAGCCCCACACATACCCCAAGAAACAAAATGCATACCAAAATATTTAAAATCACAACAAGCTATGCATTTATTAACTGAAAATGGGAACAGTTACAGAATGTACACTTACATACAAATTACAAAGCTAATTTGTAATAAGTGCTCAACCACACAGCTTACAATTGTAACAGACTATTAATGGAAAAAGGTTAGGAACAAATGGGCTTGCTTAGGTGACCTTACGTGACCAAAAGAGGCTGAAGTTGATTGATGCGAAAGCAAATCTTTACATACAATGTTAGGATGACATCTTCAGTTGAAAGCATTCAGGGACACTGCACACTGAAAAATGCAAAGGGGGGAGGAAAAGAAAGCCTACACACATCCCCGCTCTTAAAAATACAAATATGTAACCAAACAATAAGCAACTAATACAATTACTGCTTAAGACACTTAGCCATCAAAATTGTATTCAAGTACAATACAATGACAGACAAAAGCAAATGAATGCCATTTACATGAATACCCAATTACTTGCCATTAGAAAACGTTAAAAGCATCTTGGCCTCTATTGAAGTAGCTTTGCTCCTTAAAGGGGGGAGGGGAGCGGATATTGGTTGGACCACCAGCTTTGTTCTTTGAGGGTTTGTTTCAATCTGTAAGAGTCAAAATTATAGCAATCCCCCCCAGATCCACAAACCCCATAGAGAATAATAATAATACATACAACCAATATCGATACACCATTCAATGAGACAAAAGAGTGCCTTAATGTTGTGTTAAACAAATGGAAGCGTTTGATCCCATGCCGCGTTACCAAAGATGTAAACGCTGGTCTAGCTGCCATGGAAGGCTTGTAACAGGGCCACTCATCCACTGGCAGACACACTGGTGGTTCCTTCCCCCATACAGCACTATTCAAGCCACTGCCACCATTAAATAAAGCCGCTTTCACAAGCTGCAAAGTCTAGGAAGAGATTTGGGTTAACGGCCCACACCCCTCCCACCCCATGACAATCCCCGACATTCAATACTGGAAAATGTATGGTAAAAGTGTATGGTTCACAATTCCAAACACGACTTGACAAATTCAATTAGGTACCT
Source organism: Enteromius treurensis (assembly GCA_032275025.1). NCBI lineage: Eukaryota > Metazoa > Chordata > Actinopteri > Cypriniformes > Cyprinidae > Enteromius > Enteromius treurensis. Next base: position 10,899,321 of record JAUCMU010000026.1, on the reverse strand, counting down.
TCCTAATTCCCATCAAAGTAGAGGCTTTCCTTGTAGCTTTGTAAGAATCGTTACACAGCAGTCAACAATTTGACTCTAAAAGGGTCCACACAAGATCCTGGAATCCCTTTTGGTTCTATCGCCTCTAATGTGACCAGGGCCTGTGGGAAAGAGAACTCGAGAAACGCATTTGCCCCTCCCAAACCCCCAAAACACTGTGCAATAATACTACTATTCAGAAACTGCATTTGCAAAATCTGTATGGTAATACTCTTGAAAAAGCGCATTTAATCTTACAAAACGCATTGCGTTTTTTTTTTTTAAAGTTAAATAAAAGAAGCTTTTGCTTCAATTTAACATTGAAAATCATGCATGAACTCGACAAAATCTTTACCGGCAGGCAATACACAGCTGCCCTGGCACCATATGTTGGACTGACGCAGCGAGGGTGGCAGTAGAGGTAGTGATGTCGTGTAGGGACAGACGCAGAGGAACTTCAACTCCGAAAAACCCTTCGCATGTGGATTGCTTCTCAGGACAGACCTAATGGATTTAAGCGGATATGGGGACGACTTTTTCCACGGGCCTAGAGCCAAAACGCAGCGGAGGCATGGTCGATTAAGGACGGTCATCTCCACAGCACCCTAACGCCATTCATCAGACTTGGCCAACAACGGGATAGATGACACATCGGAATTTCAAACATTGTCACTCACCACGCCTGAAAAGGAAAGAACAGAACTTCGCGAGCAAAGGTGTTCTTGTATGCATACTACTGACATGACTTTAAAATTACACAGGATACCTCTACCCATACAAACCAAATGCCCGCTTCATGACTTTGCTATGGCGAAGACCCCTGTTACTCTGCTTGTAAGCCATCTTTCTTTCTCTGCTGCTGAAGGGACATTCATCTTTGGCTTGCTCTGATCTAGACCAGCTGAGCTCCCTCTGGTGGCGAAAGTTGTTCTGACGCTACTCTGCCTTGCGGACCTGGCTCCCCCATCTGGATACTGCTGCTCATCACCCTGATCTGTGCCCTCTGATCCTCCCCTGGTTCCTCTCTCTGGTCCTGCCTGGCTCGCCATCTTGTCCTGATTCACCCTGGTCCTGGCCTCTGCTGTAGATCTTTTCTTCCATCCGTTGTCATCTAAGCGCTAGGTCGTTACTGGATAATTTAAACTCAGTCCATTTCTCCTTTCCTCCGTACTTCAGTCTTCTGCTGATATTTTTGGATCTTGAAAAACAAGCTATGCTCCCGTTTCACAGCTGTTACGCAACACGTGACTCAGTCCATAAAAGCGATCACTTTTTCACGCACTGAAAAGTGCGTCATCACAGCCGATTCAAATACTTCTAGGCTTATGAATTGATTGTCGAAATATTGGTTTTATGTATGGAAAAATCCTCCAAAAAATAAATAGACTGCGACTATAACCATCGTCCAACTATAAAATCACTTGATGTTCGGTTTCTTTTCCTAATAAAAGGCAACAAGACGGGCTTCTCCATTTTCAAAAGCTTCAAAAATAAACAAAAATGGCTACTTTTTGGTTTGTCCGGCATTTATCTTAGCGGTTAAACTCACTTGATGCTCAATAACTTCTTCCTAATAGAAGGCAACAAGACGGGTTTCTCCGTTTTTAAAAGGATTAAAAATAAATAAAAAGGAACGTTAAATAAAACACGTTTCAGCTAGCGTTCGTCTGGTGTTTATCTTAGCGATATGAAATCACTGACTTCTTCCTTATAAGGGCAACAAGACGGGCTTCTTCATTTCTAAAGGCTTCCAAAACAATCAAGTCAAATGTTTTCTGTTTGTCTAGTGTCTAAGTTGCTACGGCTTATAGACAAAAGAAACTATTTTGAAACCTACTGTGACTTAATCTTGCCATTGACTTCGCCCTCACGATCATATGCGTGGCGTCGCGAGCGCCATTTTGTTAACGTTGCTAACGTTGAGAATGAGAACGCAAAGATCGCGAAAAAAAAGCTTAAGTCACTTCATAATTACTTCGCTTGAAGAGGAATACATTTAAAACTAACGTTAGCTTCATAAAATAAGACAACGTTGTCATAGCTGCACTTTGTTTTAGCTATTAAGTCAGCTGGTTAAGTTAAACAACGTAACGTTAGCTTTTGTAAAATACACAATAACGCTTTTTACTCGAGATGCTTATATTTCATAGGCTGTCTTTCTTTTAGAAACAGTCTAACGCCATTTCTTTTAAATTAAGGCACTTTAACTTAGAAGAGTTTTATCAAATCTTCTTAATGCTGAAATGTTAATAGTAGTAATATTAAGCCTTGGTATAGTAAACTGCAGTAACGTATAATTACAAAAACGAAAAAAGCTGACTAGTGCCTTTAAATTATCCTCAAAAAGTCAAATAAGATAATACGAAACCATATCACCAGATCAACAGATCAACGAAAACTCCCTGACTGCCTTCCTTCGCGCCTCACCCCGTCATAATGCGCTTTGTTATAGCCGCAGTTTTTATAGACCGCTGTGAGGCGGACGGTTCCAGCTCTTTCCGCCGTGTGATGAAAATATAGTTCCTCCCGAAACAATCTTGATTGACCTTTTTTTATGTTTCAGAGCTCTATAGATCAGAAAATGCTTGTTGCTATGAACATTTATGAACACCGTTATGTGTTAAACTGTGTATGTAATCGAAATATCAATGTTTCATGGATATACCCTGTTTTAAACGTGTTAATTCCTCAAGACGGAAAGTCGAACTAGAAAGCAAAGGTTCACTAAAAGTAGATGACATTGGGAAATTTTTATAAAAGGAATTCCCCCGCCATATAAGCTTTCCATTTCTATAAAACCAAGGGTCACAGCTGTCCTGAAACCCAGGGTGAATCATCACAAATGCACTTTTCAAACAATAACAGTTACGTCAGAGGCGCAGTGCGGAGGAATACAACACGTGTAACACAAACCCCCTCTTCCAATCCGGTTCAAACCAGTTTTAGTGCACGGATCTTCTTTCTTTTTACTGCAGTGCAGCAGTGCGCATGCGTGTAACAGTTTTTGGCTTTAAAAAGATGATGGATCCTCTAAATGCCAGAATGTTCTAGTTTAATCCAGATTGAAAGTTATGCGAAAACACTCAAGCTTTTTTTGGAGGTCAAGACACATGCATTATACTTTGGACTGTTAATTAAATTGCCCCTAATGATAAATCAAAGAGATTTTGCCCAATGTTTTTTGTTTTGATCTAGTGATGTAACTTACGTATGCTGTGTGGGTAACGTTATAGTGTGTTGTGCTTGTACTCACTTTTAAACCGCTTAGGATAAAAAAAGGTACATTTAAAATGAATTCGCTGTGAAAATACAGTATGTACGTTAAATTAAGTCTTTTCTTTATCAGACTGTGGGTGCGGGGCAAACGAGACCTCTAGCACGTATCCTTTCTGGTATTTGCTGACGTTCCCATCGGGACAGTGTGAAGGGAAGGGGGATGGGCAACACAAATACACGTAAAAACACGAAATACCAGTATATTGCTTGTTTATGTTCAAACATTCTTCATGTAATGGGCCAGTAGAAACATGTTTAGTGACGAATGCTTTCGGTGCTAATTTGGTTAAAACCAATTTAATCCGATAAACGGTTTTGTGTTACACTGCGCTAAATATTGTTTGTTTCAGGGATCGGTTAAATGAAAGTCTCCCAAACTCGTGTTACGATAAAACTTGTTTTTGATCCGTGTGACTTACGCAATGCAATGATTTATTATTCTTGGCAGCTGTCGTCATTTGTGCTTAATATGACTTCGCAGATTCGTCATCATTGGACAGCAATACTTTCGCACCCACTGTTAATATAATACAGTCTCGCTTTATTGTACCTCATGGTGGTATTTTGCGTCACTGCATGATGTGTTAACATGTGTTACAATTAAATGAAGTTCTAAATGTGACGAATGTGGAAACGTGTGGAAAGATCTGTATATTTTGGGACTGGGCTTTTATTTGGAGGTTAACCACTAGATGGCACCAATCTCACACTACTCACACAACAAAGTCTATTTTACAATTTGAAAAAAATCCCATCAGTCACGAATTAACATGAATGAAAACCTTCAGCCAGTGATATGGTCTATTTATTAATTTCCTTACCATTTCCCGTGTTTTGAACATAAACATGACAAATGGAAGTTGACTGAAGCATATAGGAGTAATGTTTTTTGGGTAAATGATGCATGTAAGTTTGTAAAGATTTGTCACCTTTTCTGTAATGACTGGATTTCTGAAGTCATAAAAATGAATGAATATAAATAAATGTCTTCCAATAAATCCATTGTGATGTAGCCGAGTAGCCTTATGAATTTCATTCACACTATTTTGTGTAGGCTGTAACCCAGATACCATGTAATGCAATGTCCTTTTACCAAATCCAATCGATTGTGTTCCAGCTGTGTTCCCCCTGTGAGTATGTGTTTTCACTGACCGCAATGTGAAGTCATTACATCAGAATCAGATGGATATTGGGTGACAGAAAGCCCTGGCAGCATTAAACCTTGTTTTACTCCTGCTGCTTTGGTCTGGTGGAGAAACATCTGTGAAAGGACGCATTTTTGAATATATTTCTTTAAAAGATAATTTATTTTCCAGATTCCTGGAACTTTAACAGCAAATTTTAAATAGACCCCAAAACGCTGCAAGTAAATCAGAGCTGAACAAATCGTTTTCAGGACTTACAAGGAAGGCATCAACAGACTAACACAGCTAAAAAAAAAAAAAAAGTGTAGGAAGTATAAGAGATGCAAAGATACTTCACACCTGTGCGTGGCTCCTCAGAGGATGAGGTGAAAATTTACAAACATTACCAACCTATACCTCAACGGCATCCTCACAACCATCAACACCATCATGGATCACACAGGTATGCACTTAAACTTTCTCCGGAGGATATGTCATTTTACACTGAAACTAAAATAAAATAAAAATAAAATACAAAATGTTAGCTTAAAATGCTTTTGACTTTAAAAGCTTCTTAATGGTAATAGAAATTGAATAGAAATATAATATTAATATTCTATTTTCAGGGGCAGCAGATGCAAATGCCTTTTGATCTGTCTATCTTTAGGATATGAATACAACAAAATTAGTGCATTTGTTTAATTGCAAAAGGAAAAAAACTTTTATATTCGTTCCCCCTTATTTTCTACTTTCTGTAATTATGATTAATTGAAACTGTGTCAACAATATAGTGGAAAAATTGTACATTGTCACCTGTAACAGAAAGAAAACACACACATAGAGAGAGAAATTTGTATATTATGCACATTATGCATTATTTTCCTGAGATAATTAATGAGAAATTGTTATTCAACATTGTGAATCCCCCTGCTGTTATTTTGAAAATGAGTCCATATATAACAAATACAGATCACATATTGACATTATTTTAATATTATTTGTCATTTCCTTATGTAACCCCCTTTTAAATCAGTCACAGCTCTTCAAGCAGTCATGGGAAACACACTGATAAACATACTCACCATCACCACAACAACCAGCATCCCTTTTATAATCCCACAAACCCTAAAATGTCTGGAGACCATCACAGCTTCTCTAAAAGGTCTTCCTCCAGTCTGTCCTCATCCTCTTCCGCTTCTTCATCTGCATCTTGGACCTCAGAGCCCAGCCTGGATGATGAGACGTATCTCATGCACAAGCCCCAGCATTCCTTGTCCTGCTCAAACATCCCTGCGGTCCGAAGGAAAAGCCATGACAGAGAATCTGAGGACTTTGATTTTGATCAGAGAGACCAGGGGCACCGCCACAGCCTAGAAAACGCAGTTGAACTGCTGCCTGCTTCTCAGCATAGACATCGGATGCCAAAACTATTGCGGTGCCATAGCAAAAGCGAGGAGGGCCTTCAACAAAACAAGCACAAAGATGGTTACGCAGCAGGAACTCACTCCATGGATCATGGGCCACTTTACAAGACGGCAAGCCTGGGACAAAGCCTCGCCTTTGGTGGCAAAAATGACAACACTCTAGATGATAGGGTGGTTCCCAAGAAGGCCGTTTCATCTATTCAGCTGCCCAGCAAAGGTATTCTGAAAAACAAAGATGAGGGACAGAAAGAAGGAAATTTTAGAAAATCTAAGTCTATGGAGGTACTCTCCACCAGGGTGCACGTCACAGGAACATCCGAGCAGACCTCTATGGAAGCTGCGAGGGATAACTTTGTGAAAGGGAAGCTGCAATTCTCTGCATTTCTGGACGAGATCACCAAGCAGGTTATCAGTCCCTGTGCTCTTAGCTCTTTAGGTGTAAATACACCACCACCACCAAAATCTCCTAATGAAGAGCGCAAGGACCGCAGCGACAAGCAAGAGAGCTTCGTGCCGCCACCAAAACAGCAGCCCGTCAGAGCTGAGAGGCCCAATTCAAGAAATTCAAGCTCATTCCCTCAATCCCATAAGAACAAATACCAGACCCGAACCCTGACCAGCCCTCCACCGCAGCCCCGCCGCCCTTCAAAAGCAGAGAGACAAGGGGCTGCTTCAGGTAAACAGCACCACAGGCAATACTCTCAGATGCTCACTGACGGTACCAGCACCAGCCCAGAAACTGTCCACAGCAATCTGTCTAAACACAAAGGGCGACATCAAGGTAGTCATGGCCCATCCAGGAACTTTCATACTAAGCATGCAAAGGGATCATCGCCGCCTCAACAAGCCGCAGGGATGGAGTCAGAGTCCCAGTCGAGTAAATCATCCACCAGTGCTAGTTCAGAGAAAAGTGACAGACCCAAACACACAGGACACAGGAGGCAGTCCAAACCGCACAGGGTGAGTTCATCATTTTTTATGTTTAACAGAATGTTTGGAGTAAAATAGGACCAGAACCTCTTAAAAAAGTTTCTAGAAAATATTAAGATAAATAAATACATAAAATATGAAAAATATGAACAATGGATTATTTATCAATATAAAAATGAAGAAAAATAAAGCTTTTCAGCATGAGCAAAGTTTGTTTAATTATTCTTACATTCAAACAACCATAACAAAATTAGTAGTCAGTGACATTTTTTTTTTTTTTAAATTATTTAGCAAGGACACTAATAAAAAGTGATGGTAAAAACGTTTTTACTAAATATTCTACTTTTAATAAATACTGTTCTTTTTAAAAAGTTATTCATTGAAGAAAAATGTATTACGTTTTCACAAAGATATTAAGCAACACAACATTTTTTCAGCTGAAATATTTCTTGGTTTCTGAATAACATTTGAACAGTGTATATAGTCCATAAATTAAAGTAAACATATTTATTTGACCAATACTTGGGTAACAGGAACAGCATCTGACTGTCTTTAGTAATTTTAACAAGCTTTGCACGTGTTACTCAACAGCAGAAATATCAAAACGAAGGGATAATTAAAATATAGACTGAATTATTGATAGCCTTGGAATAACCTCTATGCTGGAAGCATGAGGGAGACCCTTCATTATGTCCATATCCGTTGATGAACACAATTGAACCAGATGAGTCATCAATCAATGGCCATCTCTGGAACATATCACTTCAAAAATCAATTTTCTGTCCTGTTCTGTCCTCTATTTGCTGTTTCACCCCTCTCTCTTCCCTCTTGCCCCTAGGATTCATCCGGTTCTATGGACAGAGTTCAGTAAGTGTTTTCCCCCCTTTTTCTGATTGGTTATTTCAGACTATTGATTTTGCTCTTATTCCAGAGCTTTCCCCCCATTTTACTCTGCTCCGGTTCCTAAACTCTGCCATCCAGCTAGAGCCATATCGATTGCATCTATTTTCATCCGTCTCTGTTCATATGTCCAGTACACAGTTAGAGCAGAGTCGTGGTGTTTTTCTTTATAAATGATTTATGATGCTGGAGTTTCTGCAGATACACAGCAGTTTAACTCCTGACACAGACAGATAAACATACTGATCTGTAATATATTGCAGGATGCTGGAGGAGTACAACAAAGAGCTACATGAGAACCTGTTGCAGACGGTGGCATGCATTGAAAACATGGAGGCAGAATCGCAGTGTACCAAGACAGAGTTAGTCAGCTTCAAAGATAAATACAGAAGGTCAGGAAACTATATACATAATACTCAGAAAAAAATATTTTTAACTCATAAAATGAAAATACTCTTCTCTTATTCTCTGTTATGTGTCATTTGCAGGCTACAGGAAAGCTATTCTGTTTCCCAGAAGGCAAACAGTGCCTTGGAGCAGAAACTCAAAACTACAGTAAGTTTAAGTTAAACAGTTTTTCACAAAATGATCATTTTAAATAGGTTCAAATTTAACCTAAATTGTTCAAATTAGCTAACCACACATAGTTTATTATTACACTGAAATGTAAATCAGTTTAATGGAACTATTATGACTTTTTTTTTTGGATTGTCAAGATTTCTGAGTTGGGACCAAATCATAATTTTGGGAATAGATGTGAGATTTGTACCTGACATAAAAAGTTTATACTAAATATGAAAACAAAGAATATGAACCACAAGGAAAAAAACACAGGTTGTTGCAAAAGCTGCACATCCAGTACAGTTCTTCTTTAAAGAAGCTCTGCGTCATGAATTGCTTTAATTTATTTTTTTTTTCAAATACATAAAGTGCACATCTGTAAAATATGACGGTACTCTTTTCTGGCCTTATGGCTTGCTGATTGAAACATCTGCTTTGCTGTGCGCTGGGCTTTATAAAAATGCAAATTCACATCTGCTGAATTTCAGCGGTGCTATACTGTCACCTGCGCTATATGTAAACAGTATTTTTTTTTAACCTTATTCTGACAGGTTGACAGCTTGGACTCGGAGAGGAAGTTACTCACGCAGAGAATTGCGGATCTGACTAAACAGCTGGAGACTGCTCAGAAGACCATCAGCTCACTGGAAAACATCAATGTAAGTGCAACACGCAGAGAGATTCAGCAAAAATTACATATGATATTTTATTGTAGTATAGGACATGTATTACCAATGGGGCTTGATTTTAGATGTCTTGCCTCTTTTTGACATCACAGCTCAGGATAGTTAGCATTGTTGTGACAGATATATATATAAATCTGTTTGAATAAAAATACATGGCATGGCTTGAGGTAAAGCCAACAGGCAGGTTATTTGAAAGTATAAGTAATTATTTCAACGTAAAAAATATGAGTTACCTGTTGAAAAAACCTAAAGGTAAAGATTAACATCTTTCTCTCTTTAGGTTCCCTCACTGATTAGAGAGTTGCTGAAAAATCACGTTGACTCTCATGAAGCACAGGCACAATTCTTATGTCCTCGAACATCTCCACGCCAAACCGATCAATCAGAGACGGTGCAGGAGCTCAGAAACAACCAACTATTTGGTGGAAAGGGGGATGTTTTTGAATGGCCACAGACTGGACAAACATACTCAGCTGCCAGACAACAGCCTGCCACAGCCTTTCTGCCATGGAAACATGATCACGATCCATGGGCAGGGACAGGGCAACTCGTGACTAAAGGAAGTGACTCACAACTTCCTTCTTCTTTTTTTACGAATGATGTGCCAGTCCAAAAGACGATGGCAGATGCAAAGGCCCCAAGTCACCAAGCACACCAATTAACCATGAACACAGAGATCCACTTAATTCCCCCAAACCCGTATAATCTAGATGAGATGAGGCTCAGCAGACAGACAGGTGGAGTGACAACTGTCACTCTGGGAAAGGAGCCCACTGATGTCAGCTATCTTACGGCTCAAAGGATGCTGAATGAGTTTTTGAACCAGATTCCTCCTCCAGTACATGATCCTGAAGGGAAAGATGCAGCAGAACTCACAGAAGGGAAGCAGTAACATTTGATTTGATGTCTATTGGTAAACTGTATAGGAAATAAAAAATAAATAGCAATTGTTACCAATGTTGCAGTAAGGATGCAAATAACTGTGGCTCTGGAATTTGTGAAATACACTTAATTTCTAGCTTTACTAGTAATATTACTGTATATACCATCTGGTTTTATGCTATGTTTATTAATACATGTAGTTTTCTGGTTTTATTTGTAGTTCAATACATACTGGAAAAAGTACTGTTTTTACACTTTTCGTCCTGGATATTGTAAAATATTTAAAGATTGGTTAGAAAAAATATAACATAGCTAGATATTATTATTTTATAGCTAACCTAAAAAAATGAAACCTGAGATAGTATTTTATAGGGTGTATTTATAGAACACAGGGACATTTAGGAATGTCTAAATTGTTGTTTTTGTGAAATCTAGTTATAGTTATAGTTTCTGCTAGAAGAAAAAAAAACAACACACACCATGTACATTTATTATAGAATATCCTTGTATTTGTGTTTTAAATGTATTAATAAAGTCTTGTGTGCTGATTAACTCTACAAATGGAAGTGGTTCATATTTACCTTAGCCAATTTAAGGGTATCTTTATATCCATATTAAACTTTAATACTTCAATTGACTTCAAGTAAAAATTAAATTAACAAATGCTGATCATAACACTGTTAATACTGCTTTGGTATATATTTACTTTACATGACCCAAGGCTCTAACCCATTCCTAGATTGCAGTGGAATATGATTACATATTTTATATCATATATTACCATGTTAAAATTAAATGTTATAATTTGACAATTCTGCAATGTTTATCTCTCTTAGTGTGTTTTTTGCCCTAAACCGTGTCCTCATTTATGAGTCCGAGACTCACAGCAACGCATCACATTCTGTCATGCCTATTTTCTTCTCCATTCTTTTCTGTTCCACGGTTTCTCAGTCCATTAAATGGCAGACTTGCGTCGAACCCCTCCTTCTGGCACTCTTCTGGACTTGTTGACCAAGGGCAGGTTTGCTTAGAGGACACTGGTCTGGATTCTCATTGGTGGAATTGGTCTAATAGGATCAGACATGACAGGAGATTATGACCCTCAAGATATAATACTCTTTATCATATTTTTCAGACCTAATCAAAATGGCTGCCAAAGTGTAGGAGGCATATTGAAGGCTCAGGGTCTCAAAGAAAGGGCACTCAAACATTCTTAAAGGTAAAGACTTTTTTTCCACTTCTGTTAAAATCAGATGATCTGGGGGTCAACCTAAAATGTAATTTTAAATTCAACTTCAAAACAAAGTTTTTTTTCCTTGTATCTATTGTTGAAAGTATTATGGAGGTGATTTCCAAGTTATACTGGATTGTTCCTTATTATTAAAAGGAACAGAACCTGATGGGAATTTACCTGAGAATGATTATTTGCTGAGCTGGATACTGATACTGCATGACCTCTATTAAATTCCTCTTCTGCAATCTAAACGTCTCTCTCTCCTACACAGCATGGTGTTGTTAAAAATAAAGTTCCCCTTTCAAAAGAGGGTGCGTCTGGCCCAGGGTCTATGGCTGCTTTCATGGGTGGCCATGTTCTCTGCAGCCATCACTTTTGCTATGGGAGTCTTCCTCAAAACTGAGCTACATCGCAGATCAGAGGTAATCAAACTTTCCTTATTTTAAAAAAAACAATAACAGAAACTGAAAATGAAGAATGTCATGTGCAAATGCATCCCTAGATACATGCTTCTTTGCCAAGACATAAATGGAAACATAACAAACTAGCACACAGTGTGTCTGCCATTATAGTCCATTAGGATCTATAAAGTCTGTGAGAGGATAATCAGAAATGCATTGCTTAACGTTTCTTAGAAAAGGTCTGTATTTTGTACAGTAAGCATTAGTTTTACTGCGTGATACGCAGATATTATTTATTTGACACAATGAATAAATAAGTGCTATATTTACAATTCTACAACAATTACTCTTTTCATTTACCCTTTATATTGCCAACACCAGTGTCACAGGCCTAAGCTTTGTCTTGTTGAGAGGAATAATCTCACATAATCTGAGGATTGGCACTCTGATAATGTCCTGTAATGTGCACCTCTACCTGAGCCTGTGTCTATTCACAATGAAACCTGAAGATAAGTAAAAAGAGCATTGTGGGAAGAAATTAAGGATTTCAAAAAACAATACTTCTACAGCAGATGTGGGATAATTACAAGGTCTATAACATAACAATAGGAATATTAAAATGGATGTCCATAAGATATGAGCAGAACATGCTTATGGGTTTGGTTCCCAGGGAAAGAAATGGTTAAAATGGTAATATGTACCATTGATGCAACATAAATTGCTTTGGATAAAGTATTTTTTGTATTTGTATGTCAACTGTACTAATGGAATGTTAGTGGGTGAATAGTAGGTGAACCTTTTTTCTTATACTGCTTAATTTATGGTTCAAGTTTTCCATGGAATTGTCAGCCAAGGAGTAAACATTGGTCTGGCCTGATTAAATGTCTGCACATAACATTATACAAACAAAACAAAAAAATCAACACTTCTCACTCTATACAGGTGATGCACAGTATGGACATCCACATTGTGCCAAATCTGCTGATGGCAGTGGGGTTAGCGTCTGTGGGTATCAACATCTGTGCTGGTAAAGCCTGCCAGGACTCCCTGGACCCCTCGCGTTTCCCACGCTGGAAGATGTTTCTTCCTCCGTTCTTCTGCTTCTCTGTCTTCATCACCTCTCTGCTGCTGGTGGCCATGATTCTGAGCTTCGCCCTGCAGCCCAGCCTAGAGGAGTCTTTGAAGATCGGCCTGAAGAACGGCATCCGTTTCTATAAGGTTGGTGAGAGAAAGAAAAAAGCGCGGCCTGAAAGTTATCTTACAGCAATCAGGTGTCATTTGATTTAATTAAGTAATTTAGACAAAGTGCTCACTTACACATACACATACAGTATATAGATACTGTATAAACACACATACACAAACATCATATTATATTACACACACACACACAAATATATATACATATATAAGTAATTAAACATTTCTTAAGCACTTAAACAAGAAATTATATGAGACCAGTGTTGGTGGGTGGGTGTTATTCACACAGTGTTCTCTGGTCTCATTTAATATCTTGTTTATGAGTGTGGTATTTCAGAGGCCTTTTGTATACTAGACGACAGTTATAATGTACTAAAGTCTAAAGTCCAAAGAATAGAAAGAATTGGTAATGAATTGAATTGCAGTGTTTTAAGTCATACATATTTATCTTAATGAGCTTTAAAGTAGGTATCTGATGTTCCATATCTCTACAGGATACAGACACACCAGGCCGTTGTTTCCAGAAGGAGACTATTGATCGTTTGCAGATTGAGTTCCAGTGCTGTGGCAATACTAACTACAGGGACTGGTTTGAGGTGCAGTGGATCAGCAACCGCTACCTGGACTTCACATCCAAAGAAGTGAAAGAGTGAGTCCAAAAATCACAGATAAACTCATGCTCCTGCATTCTCTCCTGGGTGAAGTGTGAGGGTGAATCTGAATTATCAATGGTTAGGCAATACAATGCATGTTATTTAAATAAGCGAAACATCTTAAAATGCTATCTTTAAGCTTCCAGGGTGAATTTATGTTCCGAAACAGGATGTAATCACTAAATGAGCCTGATGCATTGATCAGAAAGTCAACAAAGAGTGATGTAGAATCAATAGTGTAACAAAACTAGGAAAATTATAATTACATCTGCATTACCTATAGTCTATTCCATTTTGCCTCACAGTCGCGTGAGGAGCAACGTAGATGGGCGATATCTGCTGGATGGGGTCCCATTCAGCTGCTGTAACCCTGCCTCCCCCCGGCCCTGTATCCAGTACAGTCTCCTGGACAACTCTGCCCATTACAACTACGAGTACCAGAGTGAGGAGCTCAACCTGAACAACCGAGGCTGCCGCCAGGCCCTTGTCAAGTACTACATGGGGCTAATGAACACCATCGGCCCTTGTGTACTGTTTGATTTCCTTCTCCAGGTATGAGCTGATTAATGGCTTGAACGAATAGTAATTACAGGCCACCGATCCTCATTGTCCAAACAGAAAAATAATTTGCTTTCATGCATCATGGAATCTCCTTGGGGCATTTACAATTGAAGTTTGTGATTTATGAGTAAAATAAGTTCCAACATAAATTATTAATATAAATCCTGAACACCCTAATATAATAACATAGGTTGCTGGGAAGGTACTATATAAAGGCTACAATGGTTGTCAGCAAAACACTGCCATTAAAAAGTTTGGGGTCAGTAAGATGAATACTTATTTTCAGTAAGCATGGATTAAATTAATCAAAAATGACAGTCAATTCAATTTATAATGCTACATTTTATTTAATTATATTTATATTTCAAATAAATGCAGTTTTTTTATTTTATACTCATAAAACTATCCTGGAAAAAAGTTATATGTTTCCACAAAAATACTAAGCAACTTCTTTCAACATTACCAATAACAAGAAATGTTTCATGAGCACCAAATCAGCAAATTAGAATGATTTTATTACGTGATCACATGAAGACTGGAGTAATGATTGCTTGCCATAGGAATAAATGATATTTAAAAGTATATTAAAACAGAAAATATTTTTATTTTAATAGCAATGTAATTTGTAAATTGTAATAAAATTTTACAATATTTCTTTCTTACTGTATATTTTATTTTTTTTATTTTTTACTGATCAAATAAATGCATCCTTGGTAAGCATAGGAGACTTATTTCAAAAACATTCTAACAAATCTTACAGAGCCTAAATTTTTTAAAAGTAGTTCTGAAGAAATACAACGACTTAAAAATAATGTTTTAATTTACGTTGAACCATGATAACTACAGAACTTAATTTACTCATGGCAACTCATAATAAATGGGAACTCACAGCAAATTAAACTACAAACTGATCATTATGAATGTTTTGTGAGGACTCCCCCGAAACACCACATGATTTTAAGCATCAACCTTGAATGTCACATTGTATAATCTAATGCGCTCAACGCATCGAACTGTTCACACACTCATCACTGAATATTGACACGTTTCCGGAACGGCTGGCAGTATGGTTGTGAATTCAAAGGTGTCAATATTCATTATTTAAGCATTAAAATAACTTTAACCCAAAACCACACACCACACTCTCAGCTTTTATAACAGTCACAGCTTTTGTAACACTAACTGCATGATTAATTGCTTTGCATACAATAATTCAATAGATAATACATCAACGTGTGTTGCGAAAACCAGGAAAAGTGGGTTGGCTTTAAATCTACAAAGTGTAATATTTAACATGGCATACTATCAGTTGGTACTTCATAAATTCAATTGTAGAGCCCCATAAGTTATAATACAGTTGGGTTATAATACAGGGGAACAGAAATGTTATACAAAGGAGAAAAGTAAATACGCTTATAAAAGAAAATGAAAACCAAAAATGAGTGTTAGGAATAAGTGTTGCGCAGAAGAAAGAAATTTTGACAGATTTGCAGTGTCACAGAAGGTCCATTTTGTCCTGAACTGTTACTTTAAGAAGAGCCACTTAAAGAAAATGTCTTAATGGAGCTTGAACTCTGACCTCTATATCTCTTCTGCCTTCAGATGACCATTCTGGTGAGCCTGCGCTATCTGCAGACCGCAATGGAGGGTGTGATTGGACAGGAGAACGTGGAGATTGAGACAGAGGGATACATCCTGGAGAAGGGAGTGAAGGAGACGTTGCTGGAGACTAAAGAAAAGATGAAGAAGCTCCTCCAGTTTGCTCAGGTGGGCGACGCATCTGCTGCGACCCCGGACACACAGCCAGAGGCAGACAAGCCAGCCACAGCCTAAAAGACCAAGTGTAATTGTTTATAATGATTGATAATGTGCACACGAGTGCTAACTGCCCTTGATTATCATCATCCAAAGGGATCAAATAACCATATTTGTAACGTAACATTGTTACTTCACTGCATTGTAAAAATGAAGTAAAAAAATTTGAGGTAAAAACCAGTAACCTCTCAAAACGCTGGAAACTGTTAACGCAAAACCTGACAATACCTAAATACCCCTTTGACAATTATATATCATTATAGCAAGTGATATATATAAATAAGTGAAGATGTATAAAGAAAAGTAACAGCAGAATAATCCAAGGAAACGAAGGCAATGAAATAGTACACGTGGTCTGTAGATGTTTTGCTGCTTCATGCTTTGCTTAAATAGACAAAAATAAAGAGGTGAAATTGCAAAAGATGCATGCGAAGAATAAAGATTCGAGTTTTTAACTGATTTATGAAGTCATGTGGTCATTGTGAGCGGTCATCAAGTGCTTGTTTTTGTTTTTACGTTTTTGTGTTGAAATGTGTTTTTCATTTGGACGCTTCTTACCTCACACTAGCTTGAGCTTAACTTCCCTTGCTAAATGGTGGTAAATCTATTTCCTCTTCTTGCCTGCAGTGAGAGAAAGACAGAGAGAGAAATGAATAGGATTACACTGACCGAATGCGGCAGGCCATATTGTTGGTTGTCCTGTTCTGACACCTGAAATCTCTTTATCCCTTTGATGATGGTTAATACTATGACTGCTGCCAAAGCACTCGCACGCAAAACATTAGGCCAACACAAGAAATACAACTGTGCCAAGCTTCTAGTTATTTATTAAAAGCAGTTTGTTTTGCACTAGTGGTCATAATTTCAACTTGTTTCAATGGATTGGTCATTCCAGGTATTGGTGTGTGTTTCTCTGAATTATGGGCAATTTCCATAGATTACTTTAATACTGAACAAACAGTATTTTCTATACCCTAACCCTAAACCTACCCTTTACAGGAAACCTGACTGCATCGTTAAACTTTCAGATAGACATCATGTAGGTATACTATATTAAATCATTGCAGGACAGGCCCCACAATGTCAAAAATTTCAGGTTTTACTATCCTCGTGGGGACATTTGGTCCCCAAAACAAGCACACACGCAATCGCACGCGCATTTGTGTTTGTGAAAAGTGAAAGCATTGCAAAGGTGTAATGGTTTTTATGCTGTACAAACTCTATGTGGTATTGCCCTGCACTGACCCTACACCTAAACCTACCCATCACAGGAAACTTTGTGCATTTTTAGATTTTTTTAAAAACCTTAATTCTGTGTGATTTATAAGCATTTTGAAAAGCGTACCTATATCATGCTGTGTCATGATATTTACTGTAACAAAGTTATTTACACCCCCCGCCTATTCAAATTGTGCCTTGAATTTTTAACCCTTTGCATGCACCAATAACCCCATATGTGGTACCATTTGAAAGCTTAGA
>JAUCMU010000026.1:10859226-10882077 GCA_032275025.1 Enteromius treurensis | reverse complement strand
GGTTTCCTTTAAAATGATACCAATCTTTTGTATATACACCTCTGCATGTGGGTATGGGAAGCTTTTTAATTTGGTAGACAAAATGCAGTGGGAATTCCCCAAAATAGCCGCAGAGTGTAAGAGGTTAAGTCATATGAATTTATCAAATATTCCGTTACCTGGCAGCGCACGAAAGCTTTTCACCATTAGAGAGCAGCAACAACTCACTTTTCCTCTTCTGTCACTCGAGAAATATCGCAACCAAGTCACCTTGCAAATCAAGCATAGATGCATATATGCATGTAACCTACTTCTTTTAGAGACACTGTCGATAACTCTCATTGGCATGAATAGATTTCATTTTCCTGTGCTGCCCACACACCTAGGTCGTGTCTCAAATCTGCATGTTACCAAGACATCAGTTTGGGGCGATAAGGCGCGTAATTCATTTTTGGACAGCAGAGACGCATTTTTGGAGAGTGGCTGTGAATCGAAGCTCAAAATGCCGTCTAGATAGGCAGCCTGTGAGGTTTTGAGTCACAGCCTATCTGTTGCGGTCTCGTTCTGTTCAATGTGGAAACACGAGCGTCACTGGCGTCATGCTAACACGACGAGGACGCGCAGAGGGGAACAGAACTAATGCAATGCAACTCTAAATTCCGGTGTGGTTTCGAAGTGTGACTAATGAAGGAAGGGAAAGGCACAGAAAGCAAACATGTTAACTGTTAAACAGTTTTATTTTGTCACTTTATTGACAAGGGAATTACGGTTACCATGAGTATACTCTTCAGAATATATTATTTATATAATCCGTTGTGTTTTGAGGAATAAAGCTGAACAGGTACAGCACATGAAGATGGACGTAGACGTTACGGAAATGTTAGAAGAATTTATGGGAAGTGCACTTGTTACATGGGTAGGTGCTAAACAAAAAACGTCTTCATTTTGTTCGATAAACTTAGTTCAGAAGTATTATGCAACTATAAATAATGTTCAGAAATGATGTCTTTGACCGATTAATGTTAGTTACAGTTAAATCTGAACATTAACAAATAAAACATAGTCAACATTTATGCTCTTCCCTGCTGAAAACTTCACACTCTTAGCTATTTTTTTTTTTCGGAACATGTTTTCATAGTTCAATTTCTTGGACCAGCAACTAGCTACCAGTTGGTCAAAAAGCTAAAAACAGCTGCCATGCTTAACAGAGTTATCAAGGGATATCTTAAAATAATCTCAGTTATTTCTGTAGAATCTTGAGTCAAAATGAAACTTTCTATTTGATCTGGACTACTGCAAAAAAACTTCAGTAAACTTTATGTGGACAGGACACATGAATGATGAAGCATTCACAAGAAAGAACAACGATTCCGATCTCAGTTTTTCTTCATAGACAAACTTAATGTGAGCAGGGCATTGTTTTTTTTGTGTGTTTTTTTGTATTGTCTGTCAGGTTCATCTATTTGAGGGTATTGTCGATGAGGAGGACAATGGATCACTCTCTCAGGATTACATGGAGGTAAACTCCAACTCCCAGAATGCTTTGAGGCGGTACCTGAAGCTTACCAATGGAGTCTACCTCAATGAGGTCATGAGGATCATGTAAGACAGACTAATAAAGTGAAAGCCTAAAATATTATTTTGTTTAGTATAATCTAGCTTGATGAAAAGACTGGTGATTCATTAATGATAGTTCAACAGTGACTCAGCTAACAGTGAGATTTTTGTTGTTTGTTTGGTTTCTTTAATCAGTGATCCCAATCCAAAGGTAGAACAAATCTATCACAATGTGGGTGACGACAAAATTCTCAGGGTGCAGAACTTTTCCATCCTCAATCGACACTTAAGATCATTCTATCAGGTACTGAATTAAAGCCTCAATCAAACCACGATGTTAAAACAGCTTTGCAATGACATTCCACAAATGCACTTCTTGACTAAAGTAAGAATGCTGCCAACACCTGATGTCAAATATCAAGTCAATAGTATATGAATGAACAAGTCAGTAACCGAACAGTCTGCACTGCCCATGTAGCTGTGAAACAAGCTAGCCATGTTTGTTTTTTTAGGTTTCTGTGGTTTCACTTCTTGTTTCAAGTGTCCTAGCTGTGGACATGTTTTTTGCAAAGTTATTTTCACACAAAGCATGTGGAAATTTAAAAACTAAAATGAGAGCAAAAAGCTTATAGGCATTAGAAAACTGTAGCAAAAAACTCGAAATCGTGGGTTTGCTTGAGTTTGTATTGACCTGTATTGTTCGAAATGTTTACATTAGTTCTTTTAAAATGAAAGCAAAGTGTGCTTGCTGGCTGCACAGTAGTTGGTTTATCTTTAAGGAAACTCATCTGATTACTCATTACACTAAATATAAGCAAGTGATCCATCCATTGTGTACATACAGAGAAATTTTATGTGAAATAACCAGTGTTGTTTAGTAAACGGCCAGCATTAACCAAAACTACTAAAAATAACTTTCATTAATTTAAATAAACCTGAATAAGATACAAAAAAATAATCCTGACTAAATGTAAAAAAAGAAATGTAACTATTATACTGAATAATATATGTTTTAATTGGACGGTACATCCAGAATTAGTACCTTAATACTACATATTTGACATAAAAAACTAAAACTGAAATAAAAGTAAATGACATACATAAAACTATAATTAAAATTGAACATAAAAGCTGGTTCAAAACATTAGTAAATATTAGAAACAAATTGTATTAAAATAACACCACATAAAACTTGTGACCATTGATTTAAAATATTTTACCATGTCTTCACACAAAATTAGTAAAAACTGTCGCTGCCGATAGCCTTGTGGGCAGTGCGTTGCGCTTTTGTGCTTTGGGTGTCACAAGTTTGAGTGTCGGCTCGCAGACCTTTCCCAATCCCATCCCCTTATCTCTCTAATGCTCCACTTCCTGTCAGTTTTGATCTATCCTATCTAATAAAGGCAAACGGCAATAAATAAATCTTTAAACCAAAAAAAAAATAAAAAAAAACATTTTAAAGACTAAATTCACAGTTGTATATATATATGTGTGTATATATATATATATATATATATATATATATATATACACATAATGTAAAATAACCACAGGGCAAAACAAACATGCCCATATATGTATTGAAATTAATTAATTTTTACAAATATGTAATACCAGCATTAGCAAACATCTCATTAAACTTAAACAAAGTACCACTGTATGTGAATTTGGTAATAATTAAATACCACGTTATGTCACTGTACTGCTACAGTTTTTAAAAGCGCTAGAAAATTAGCAGTGTAATAACTACATAATTAGTCATACTGATTGAGATGTCAGTTGCTGCAGATTAATAAGCCTGTTTTCTACAATCAAGCTTGTTTTCTTTTGGCCATGGCTGCATATGAATAACTTTATTCTCGCTCTAATGCGTGTCATACTTAAACCTCTTACTTGCGCATCGTCTGGGATGACAGGAGAGCCCCAGTGACAGTTTTAGTGCTTGTCATTTCTTTCACGTGTGTTGATCTTTCAGGAAAATCTACAGCAGCTGGTGCTGATGCCGCTACCAAATGTTGCTGTTTTAGGTCGAGATCCCTTGACAGGTGCGGTTCTGACATTTCAAAAAAGGGAAACTTCACTCTCTAATTATTATTAAATAAACAGAAATGATCAAAAAGTGCACAATTTGAATGTGATTAAGCTTCGTTGGTGTTATGTTGGTTTCCTTGTCAATAGAGGGCGCTGTTGCAGAGCTCAGACGACTTCTACTGTTATTGCTAGGCTGTGCTGTACAGGTAACTAAACACTTTTAATATCTTTAATGGACAGTTTCAGTACTGTGAGTGTAATGTAACTAATGTAAATGTATTGATGCTTACAGTCTATGATTCATTTCTCTCTGTTTCTATGACTCATTGTCACCAGTGTGAAAGGAAAGAAACGTTCATTCAGCAGATCCAGTGCTTGGACATTGATACACAAACTGAGCTTGCACTTTGCATACAAGAGGTCAGCGCGTTTTGAACACATCCCAAACATCATTTCAAACTATAAAACACATTTGTGTAGTGTGCAAATAACCCTGTTGTGACCCAGGTGACCCAGGACCCAAGCACAGTGCTTCCTTTGGAGTTTGGAGACATGTGTGGGCTGAATGGAGCCGAGCTGCAGACTCTCTTCTGCTCCATGGCCAAACAGATCCAGAACCTGCTTAGCCAACGAGACACGCACTTGGAGGTGAGAGAAGAAGGCTTGTTTTGGCAGTCTGACATTTTCATGTGCTAGCGGGTGAGGCTAGATAGGATTAATTCACAGTTGTGTTCAGAAAGGGTGCTCTTCAGCTTTGGATGTCTCTGTCTGATCTTTAGAGGATAGCAGAGCTTTGTCAGGAACGGGAGTCATCTACAACCCATATAACCACGTCAAGTGGGTTTGGAGATGAACCTCCTGAAGGACTGGCTGTGCAGCTGGCAGACAGCAAAGCTAAACTGCGCCGACTCAAACAGGAACTGTGAGTTTATTTGCAAAGCATATTTAAGGACAGTGCACACATTTGTCTAATTCAGAAAATCAATTCAAAGTGACTTTTATAATGTTTAAAAAAATTAGTATATCATATAAATGCTATTTGTTTTAATCTTCTATTCATCTGTTTCAATGCAAATGCAGAATAACTGCTTTGAGTGTCAAATCAGCACATCACAATAATGTTTGAAGGATCGTGTGACACTAAATACTGAAACAATGGCTGCTGAAAATTCAGCTTTGCCAACACAGGAAAACATTACATTCTAAAAATATGTATTTTAAACTGTAATAATATTTCTCAATACTTTATTTTTACTATATTTCTGATCAAATTAATGCAGATTTGTTGAGACCTTCCAGTGTTTTCTGACCCCAAACCTTCATTTTATTCAAGTCTGCATTATCATTATAACTATTAAAAGTAATGTGTGTGATTTCAGCAGTGTTAAAATATCAATACATTACTTTTTTTTTAGTTTGGACCTCACAAGCAGACTGAAATAACATTGGCTTAACGGTCATTGTTTTTATAATTTTGTTTTTGTTGCACTAGTAATACGCACTTGTCTTTACACATGTTAAAATGTTTTAAAGGGAGGATAAAGGTGATCAACTACTGGATTATAAACAAGAAATGCAAACTATGGAGGAGGAAATAAAGAAACTACAGAAGGAAGTGAGCACACTATACTGATAAAAGGCACTGTAAAATCATTAATAAATGTGAAAGGACACTGACGTACCGTCTTATGTTTGGTTGGCTCAGAACCGAGCGCTGCAGGTGGAAGCGCGTGTGAGTCGGGGTCTGAAGGACGAGCTGGACTGTCTGCGTGAGCGTGCAGCCAGAGTAGAGCAACTGCAGGCGGAGCTGAAAAACTGCACTCATCGGCTCCGCAGCATGGAGCTGTACCGCACACAGCTGAAGGTAGAGGAGGAGATATACATCAGGCTGAGGCTGCAATTAGGAATGACAAAGTGGAGTGCTATAATTTGGAAATGGAGTAATATTTTGTGCTGCTCATGTGCTGCTAAACGATCAGTTGTGCGAAACGCAAGTTGCAAAAAAAGTAAATTAAATTGTAGGGTTACTTTTAACGGAATAGGTCACAGAATAAAAAAATTTTCAGTCATTTATTCACTTTCATCTTGTTTCAAACCAACAAGGCTTAGCTACTTTCTTCAGTTGAACGCAAAAAGAGCCCTGCATGAAGCTGCATAATGCAAGTTTGAAGATGGTATTTATAAATACATAAACAGAGCAACTTTTATGATACATTTATTCGATCGAACTACAGTAAAAACTGTTTAAAAACAGTTTAAAACAACTGTTTTCTATTGTTATATGTATTAAAATTACATTTAGACACAAAGCAAAATTATCAGTAGCCATTATTCCAGTCCTCACTTACATGATATTTCAGAAGGATTCCTAGTATTATCAAAGTCAAAAAACAATTGTGCTAACTAATATTTGTGGAAAGAATCTTCAATATACAGAAAGTCAAAGAAACGGCATGTAAAAATATACATTTGTAGAAAAAAATCGTATCTAAAATTATTGTATAATAGTGCATTATTTGCATTTGGATTGACAGAATGGAGTGCTTTCATCTGGAAATAATATTAGATTATTAATTATTGGGTAGTAATGACATGATCAGCGTAGAATAAAAAGCTTTAAAGCTTAAAAACAAATGTGATCAGTAATAAAACATGATGCATAAAGTGTCCCTGGTTAGCAGCATAAACATTCAGCAAAAATATCACAGATGAAAGTAAGTCAGGTTTGAGTTTGGAACAACATGAAAGTAAGTGAATGATTTCTGTAACACTCATTTTCTCCGGCCCTACAGGAGCAGCAGCAGTACTGTGCCTCGCTGCAAGAGAACAAGGCACTTCTGGATGAGCAGCTGGCTGACGCTCGTGCACGGTGCTCCGCGCTGCGGGAACTGGAGAAGGAAAATCTTCTTCTCAGGCAGAAGCTTGTGGATATGGAGAGTGTATGAATGACTTTATGAACTTACAGTGTTTTATTTTTAAGCTTCCATGTGTGACTCTGGAGCTCAATTTTGATGAACTATGTTAGGTTGAAAGAAAACTTCTGAAAGCTACTTTAAAATGTATGAAAGTTATCTGAAAGAATCGCGTTCTTCTAAAGTGTGTGATGTATATTCATAACGCTTAATGGGTATATAATTGCATTTGTGTAGGAGCGAGATGTTGAGAGACAGAGGGTAGACGAGCTGTTGGAGATGAATATGAGTCTGCAGGTGGATCTCAAGCGTCAGGTTCATTCTGTGGGTGTCAGTCAGAATGTGACTCATCAGCATTTCCACCAATCAGAGCTAGAGTCAGACGAGGACGTCCAGGAAATAAACATGCCTGAGATTGGTAGGTTTTATGCATGATTATAATATGATGATATTATAATATTTGATATTATGACTCAACTGCCATCGGTAGACTTCATGTTTATGTATATCATGTATCATGTATATGGAAATCAAGCTGTCGTGTGTTGGGGAATAGACATTTATGCACACATTTACATTTCACCCATCACTTACACAGAAATTACAATTCTGCTAACGTTCACTAACCCTCGTGTCTTTCCAAACCTGTGTGTTACTCTTTCTTCTGTAAAGCACAAAATAAAAAGATCAGCATTGTTCTGCATGCTCTTTCCCAAACAGTGAAAATAGGGGAAATAGGCAGTGCTGAGCTTTTTACAAATAGCACTTTCATGCAAATTGTTTCTTTTAAATCTTTTGTAAAGCTTGACAAGGTTCATCCATACTTTTATCGTGTCGAAAAGAAAGGCATCCTGCCCGGCTTCTTATGAGATGAATACAGGAATTTCATTTCGGAGTAAACTAATCCTTAAAGAGATAGTTCACCCAAAAATAAAAACTCTTGGATGATTTACTTACCCTCATGTCATTCCAAACCCATACACATTTGTTTAAGGCTATATTTAATGAAACCAAAAGGCTTTCTGTCCCTCAAAATAAGGTAGAATTAAGCAAAAGAAAGAAAGAATCAGAATTCTTTACTAGACTAAGATTAAACTCACATTTATGACACCTTTATCAATAATTTGTTTCCCTGAGATAAGATATTAAAAAAATATCTTAATTTGTGTTTTGAAGCTTAACCAAAGTCTTATTGGTTTGTAACAACATGAGGGTGAGTAAGTTATGACAGAATATTTATTATTGGGTGAACTATCCATTTAATAACAAGTGCAGATGCTTTTAAACAAAGTGATTTACAAAAAGAGAAGCGAAAGTAATTGGTGAAGGACCAACAATATTAATAATATACAATGCCAGGTTTATTTGACAAGTAGATTAGGAAGCAAGCAAGAGAAGTGGATAAATGTCTTCTTTTTTTATATGAGTGCGAGTGGGTAAGGGCAAAGGTTTAAGAGTATGGGATGGTTAAAGATATAAGTTATCTGAGAATAAGTTGTGTCTTCAGTTCCTTCTTGATAGTTGCAGTAGTCTCAGCAGTTCAGGTGAAGGTTGGCAGCTCATTCTGAGAGGAAGTGGGAGGGTGAAGGCTTTGGAGATTGACTTTTTGTCTTGATGTAAAGGAACAACAAGCAACAACATGGAGTTAAGTGCACATGTCTCTCACTTGCTGTTGTTCAGATCTGAAGCCTCTGAGTGAGGAGGTAAACGAGGCTTCCTCGCTGAGGCTTCTGGGAGCAGAAAACGAGAACGCTGAACTGAGGAGACGGCTAGAGCTCCTGCAGGCTGAACGAGAGGTCAGTGGATGTTTCGACATTTTTATCCCCAAGCTACAAATTGATTCGGACTGATTCATGTAAATTCTCAGGTTTCACATGTTCCTGTATCTCTTCTAGGCTCAGCAGGCCAGCCCCCCTGAGATGACCGAAGAGCTCCAGGAACACATAGACCAACTCTCGCAAAAGCTTCAAAGCGCCCTCAAGGAGGTGAGGCACTTTAGATGGATTTAAAGACAGTTATTCTAAGCGTTTTGTCTACTGTCATTTTGTCCTCGTCTCCACTCTTTAAATCTGGCCCTGTTATTTCTCTTTCAACTGTTAGATGGAGTGTCTGAAGAATGAAAATAGCAGCTTGAAGATAAATCTCGAAGAGCTGAGGACAAAACAGAAACGGAAAGACATAGAGGAAGAGAGAACAGCCTCAGAGGGAAAAGAAGGGAAAAAGCCAATAATCCCAAGAGGGGAATGCGAGGGAAATGACACGAGAAGAGAGAAACACGATGGAAAAGAAGGCGTAATAAAAGCCCAGAGAGAGGGGGGAGAGGGGGGAGAGGGGGGCGACGTAATCCTCAGCGAAAGAAAAAAGAAGGTTATAGATGAAATGAACACCAAAGAGAGAGGAGAGGCCGAGGGTGAAAAAGAAATTGAAAGGAAGAAAGACATCACAGAAGAGACATCTCAGACGCACAGCACAGAAGCCAAGAAGACAGAAGATGATAAATTCTCCCAGGACAGCCTCGCCCTGCATAACCAGCTTCAGCAGGCCTTGGAAGAGGCTGACAGACAGACCACTTTAGCCCAGGATTTGCGCTCCAAACTGGCAGAGCAGAGCAAGAAGGTCTTGGAGGCCGAAAATAAGCTGGTTTTCTTGGAGGCTGAGAACCAGCGACTGAAGAAGGCAGCAGAGAGCCTCATGGAGGCTAGGAAGCAGATAGAGGTAATGAACCACCAAGTTATGACACAGAAAAACCTAATTGCTACATCATTGCACAAACTCCTTCAACATCCTCTCAAAGCCAGATAACGGCACAGTCGATAACGGCAATGACTCACCAAGTAAAAACGCAACTCCCTGCCACTTGCAATTAAGAAAGGCATTCAATGCTGTTACTAGACCCGTGTAAAACAAGCACCATTTCTCACAATGATACTTTTTCCACTTCCGCTCATTGTATCATACAGCATAATGACCTGGGATTGCAATTGAAGAGATTCCGGCCTTTGATTTCCTTAAAGAACCATCCATGAATCATCACTATTGTGCCTTTAAGCATGGCACTCCACTTTGATTTGCTTTGGATAAGAGCATCTGCTCATAACCACTTATTATGTTTATCTGTCAGGTGCTGCAGGGTGAGTCTATGCAGCAGGAGGAGGAGCTGATGCATCTGCGCAGTCAGGTGGAGTTTCAGAAGATGCAGGCTGCAGTGATTGCTCAATTAGAGGGAGACAGGGCGGCCTTGGAGAGGGAGAGAGAGACCCTCAGGGGCAACGTGGACTCGCTCAGGGCTGCGGTGCGCAAGGTGAGGGGGGTTATTTGTTTGGCCCTTTGCTGTACTACAAGATATGGATTACAGGAGTGGGGAAACATTGAGATGAATGAGCATGTCAATTAAAATTAGGCTGTAACAATGAGTGGATATCAAAAACACAATATGCAGAGAATCAGCATGGGTAACTGTGATAGATGATAATTGGTCTTTAAAGTGGATGTTCTGTTCATTTACTTGTCCGATTTCACATGCTTTCTTTTTGTGGAAAGAAAAGGAGAATACATATGGTTAAACTGAATGACAATTAAGGTTGTCAAGTCTCCAAAAGATTAAAAAACACCATAAAAGTAGTTCATATGAATATATTAGTCTCATTTGCATATTCAGACTGGTAGAATTATGTTAGTAATTGGTTCTTGCATGTCTCATGGCTGAATGTATGTAGATTTGAGAGTTGTGCCAAAATTCCCAATTAAATCCATGTAGAGAACTATAAAATAGCTTCAAAAGCTTTTAAATTATGCATAAAAGTCATATAGACTCATATAGTCAGTGAGGCTTTAGCTCTGACAGAAATTAATACTTTTCTTCAGCAAGGAAGTATTAAATTAATCTAAATTGTTTTCTGAAATGACTTTTTACAACTCTGTTCTGCATTTACTTATGTTGTATATAAAAGAGCAAGCATAAGTAAATTGCGACCGAATTTTCATTTTTAGGACTCCTGTCCTCTTCAAATCTAAAGAAATGTGAGTGTTTTTCTATTTTGACTGAACTAAGCAAACTATTTTTTTTTTCACAGGGAGATCAGTTAGAGCTGACCAACCAAAACCTTAAAGCAGAACTGGAAAGACTGGGACGGACCTTAGAGTCTGCCAGGCGGCATGAAGAAGATCTACAAACTGAACTGCAAGAATCTGGCGTGGAGGTGGAGTCTCTCACTCGAGGGCGGGAAGAAGCACTGCTTGAAGTCATGCGACTGGAGCAGGAGAAGGAGGCGTGTCAGGCAGAGCTGGACCGTCAACGACGTGAGCTGCGACAAAGAGAACGAGGAATGGCCCGACTTAGACAGCAACTGGAAAGCACAACATCTGCCCTGGAGCATGGCAACCAACGAGCCTGCAGCCTAGAGGCACACAACAGGTACAGACATAAGCACATGTAAAGGGACTTTCGTACTTATTGAAATGTGCCAGTAGTTTTATTACTTACTCACTTTCATGTCGTTCAAATGAATACGATGAATCCTTATAGATAGATACACCACTGCTCAAAAGTTTGCTATTTTATAAGAAATGAAAGCTTTAATTAGCAAGAAATTGATCAACCGTCCTGTTCTTTGGAACATTCTATGCACCAAATACATGAAAATAAATCACAATTAATTTGACATGCTCTGAAAATTATCAAACACTTTGAATGTCTTATGCTTTATATTTCTTTTGACCCAAGTTCAAGTAGTTTTTGACTACTGATCTTCCACTGCAGCTTTCATATCTCTCAAAGCATTGGTTCTTATCTGTCCTTTGTGCACAAAACTTTTATATTGAGTTGTCTGGGCCACCTTCTTGATACTTATTATAATGGCTATTTGGTTTTTATCTTTTTTTTAAAGTCAACAACAGAAGGATGAGTACATAATAAATATATTTTCATTTTGTGAACTTTTATTTGTGAACCATTTCATTTATTTCACGCTGAACCCTTTGCCAAGCTTCTAATTTCTGATCTTATGAAATAAATAACATGGCATAAGAATATCACAGTACATCTGTTATCTGCCCATAGACGCATGTGTCAGGAGATTTCTCAGCTCAAAGAGACATGTGCCCAGTTCGAGGAGCTGCAGAAGGAGAATCTGCAGCTCGGTACACTCAGCGCTGAGAGCAAGGTCCAGATTGACTCCCTCACAAAGGTCTGTGCAGTATTCAAAGTGTTTATATGTGAGATCTGAACGATAAAAGCAATTGCTATAGTGCTTCAGTACACCATATTTCTGCAATTATGTTCGCCCGGAGGTCCCACTGAGCTGAGATCTTGCGAAATGGGCTCCTTGGAATATTTCCTTTGAACTAGATAATTGTTTTCTATCTGCTTTTTTATCTGAAAATCCTCAGCGCAATTAGATTTCCCCCTCCTTGGACAACTGTGCTGAAAATGCATCTTTATGAGATTAATGAAAACTGTTATTGCTCAGGTTTTCCTAAAGAGGCACGTGGTTGGTTCTGGATAAAGCTGGTAAGGTGCAGAAATTGTCTAACTTTAATATCCCGCTCACATCCAGGATCTGGCTAACGAGAGTTCCCGTTCCCAAGAGTTATCCAGTCAAATCGTGCAGCTGAACAGAACACTTGACGAGCTGCAGACCAAGCTTGAAATGGCAGCTACACGACAGCAACCATCATCTCCAGAGGTTGCTTTTTCACCTCCTGTCTCACACACGCAGAGAATCGAGGGTTGTGAATCAAACAGACAGTCTCCGCCACTGTCAGGAAGACCTCAGGAGGCCACTGATAAGGCTAACCACAACCAGAGCTTGGGGCCTACAGACTCTATCTACGCAGCAGAAGACTCTGAAAACACAAGGAACAAACAACCAGACACAACGGCAGAGACTCGCACTGGCAGCCAGGAGGCGTTGAGTCAAACACTGATAAATACGGAAAGGGAGGTGAGATAAAATGCAAGACACGCTGAAATGTCATTACGTTTCGGGCCCCACAAGGCCACTTCACGTATGTCTTTATTTAAACCTCATTAACGGCATCCAGGGATTCTGATTACATTCTAAATGAATGGATATCAACTTGTATGCTGAACTCCATGCCTCTGGTTGTATCCCAGAATGCAGTGCTTCAGCGAGAGCGAGAGGTGTTGCTGTCTCAGCTGACTCAGTCTCAGTCAGCCTGTGCTCAGCTCAGAGAGCAGTTGGACGCCCTGCAGCGCCACTCCATCTCACTGCAAGAGAACTGCGCTAAATTACAGACCCTCAACACCAAACTACAGGTAAGTGCTTGATTGAGTGTGGGTTGCTGGTCTCTAAATGGACCCTTGACACTGGGGTATTTTAGAAACTGACATTTGTTTAAATCTATATTAGTTTTTACAGTGGGCGGACACTAACCGATTTCAATCATACTGTTGATGGAGCATAAAACGACAGCACTTTAAATTATACAGGCTTTTCATAAACAGGTTATTTCCAGCCCATTGGCCACACTCTCATTATATCTGCTTTTTTGTACCCTCTTTCCTCTCACTTAGGTGGAACAGGTGTCTCTGAGCTCCGACCACGCGGCGGTGTTGGCACGGTGCAATGAGAACGAACTGCGCTGTGCAGCTCTCGAGGCCGAATCAAGGGTGTGGCTCAAGGAGAAGGAGGAGTCGGTGATACGTCTGGAGGCTGTGAGGCGGGATCATGACAGATTGACAGCTCTGCAGCAGAGACAGGAGGCGGAGTTTGAAGAGTTGTTGGTCAAACATAGTAAAGTGAAAAGCAGCATTCGCAGTCTAGAAGCTCAATATAAAGACATTGAGGCCAGGTACATTGCCTTAGAATTAATTTAATTTAAGTTAACCATTTATTTATTTAAAAGTAAATTAATGTAATATCATTTGTTTAATGAGTAACAATTTTAAGTTATTCACATAAAATGTGGAAACATTTAATGTTATTTATTTAAAAACTTAATTTGTAATCATTTAATAATAATACAAATTTTAGGTTATTAATTTATCAATTTATTTTATAATATAATAACAATACTTTTAGATAATATAGGATTTAGGTTATTTCATATCTTGTTTTAAGTAAATCTGTGATAAATCAAAATATGAATAAACAATGTTTACTTATATATTTTTATATAAAATGTTTGTAAAATAAGTATTTTCAAAAAAGCTAATAGTATTAACCCAGTATCACTTGCATTATGTCCATTATTTATTTTCTAACTGCCTTTTTCTTAAAACCTTAACCCTCTAAAACTATATATATATATATAGATATTTAAAACCTTGCTATGTATACTGCGTTGGGCTTTGACTGCTTCTATTGTCTTTATTTGTAAGTCGCTTTAGATAAAATCATCCGCTAAATGACTACAGGTAAATGTAAAATAAAACCTATAATATCACACCAAACGCACTCATGCAGATTTTTGTTATACGTAAAAATGTTACCACATAAGACTTTGAGCTTGGTTATAATAAATGGTATGTTAATATAAAAATAAATAACTATTATAGTGTTTGTTTATTATTGTTGTATAAATGTATTTGTTCTTCTGTATAACTATAACATCAGATGGAATATAGATTTACAGTACCTGAATTTAATTATCTCTTGATTTATAATTTATCAAAATATCTTTTCATCTTGTAAAATGTTCTATACTGTACTTGTCTAGATACAAGGAGCTGTTGGAGCAAAAAGCACAGTTGGAGGAAGCAGAGGAATCGATACGTGTGGAGAGACAGAAAATGGAGAAAGTGACACAAGGGCAGATGGAAAGCGAGAAGGAGCTGGAGAGAATGAAAATGGACAGTGAAAGGTGAGAAAAAGTCATAATTGCAGTAACCACAACACAACACTGAAGAAACAGTTGAGCAGATTCACAGAAATGAGAGCGGAAGTGATGATACCACCCACCTCAAACTGCTCCTCCTTCCACTGTGGTGATGGTAAGCCCCACCAAAGTCTCCCCACAACATGAGTCATCTCATAGCCAGTTTACAACAGTTGTTGCCATAGTGTGACAGCTCATGAAAATATTTGTAAAGCTGGATGCTTTGGTGAATAAGATAAAAGAAAAATCTCGACATAACCCAGCAGGAGGTCGTTTAATTGTATTCAGTATCGTTTAGTTAGGCAGATAACAGTGTTAGTGCAGATTGGGATTGGTGCTTTGATCGTCTAGATGCATGCTCTGATGGTTGTATAGACAAGTCTGGACCTATCAGAATTAAGAGGAATATTTTGCATGGAAATGACAAAAATTAGATGTAATTTATATGCACTTTTAACTATTTAGACATATTTAAATATAATATGAATCACAAATGCTAAAAAAAGTAAAATATTTTCATTAAGCCTTTTTTAAACCTTTTTTTTTTTTTTGTGGAATAAAATATGACTTTCATGAGATGTGTAGTTTAGTGTAATTCACCTGTTTATTATGTAGATATCAGAACATGCAGGAGTGGGTTCAGGTGCAGTCCGAGCTGCTGGCTCAGAGTTCAGTTCTGCGGGCAGAGTTGAGTTCGGCTCAGCTTGAACGGACCAGGCTGGAGGGAGAACTCAGCACTCTTAAAGAGCAGAACCAACAGCTGGATCTCAACAGTGTCCGTCTCAGCAGCCAATACCAGGTCTGAGCACAATGCACAATATGACTGTAATGTGTCTAATATGTATTTTTTATTTAATTTTTCTTCAAACAGTACTTTTAAACAGCAAGGAAAATTGTAATAAAAAACGTCTTTAATTAAATGCATCAGTAAAGCCTGTTACAAGAAGTTTCTAATTCAACTAAATGTTGTTATATTTTACTTTCCATTGCAAAAAAAAAAAAAAAAGTTTATTTAATAGATTAGATGAGTGACTTTATTTGCAAAAACAGATAACTTTATTTTTTATATATTTTCTTAAACCTTCATAATTATTATTAAATAAAAACAACCAATTGATATTACTTGCAGGAATGCAATTATCTGTGTGTAGCCTTGATCTGATGTCTTTGAATGTACATTTTTAGGTTAAATTGTTAAAAAAACTGTTTTATCATTATCTACAGGTTTACATTTTGTAGGCTTATTATGCATTTCATTATTTTAGAATTAGTCTGAGATTAATCACAGTAACTACATTTTTAAACAATGATTATTTTCATTTATAGTATCATTTATTTCCCTAGTATTTATATTTTTTCTATAGCTCCTAACCCAGTTGAAGATAAACATGGAAGAGGAGAACCGGCACCTAGTTGAGCAGAACCAGAGCCTGGCCAAAGAAAACAAGGCCCTACTGGAGAGAAGCATGGAGAGCCGAGACCAGCACCACAACCAGCAGAGAGAGTACCTGTACGGACACACACACTTTTTTCACATGCACCATGTAGAACATTCAGCACTGGACCACCTGCATCAGTAAATAACTCATGTTTTTCTCTCCCATCTGTCCATCTCTCTCCACCTCAGTGACAAGCTCAGCGAGCTGCGCAGGGAGAAGCAGAAGCTGGTGGAGAAGATAATGGATCAGTATCGTGTTTTGGAGCCGGCTCTGCCTGGCGTGTCCCCACCCAAACAACCAAAGTAAGTCAGGCTTTAACATCTGTCTCTAGCAGACCTTTTCACCACGGACTCATTGCTTTACTCACTGTATGCTCTCTTTCATCTCGACATCCTGCCGTTTTTCTCCTTTACCTTTTTGACTTATCGGAATCTTGCTGGCTGCTTTTCAATCACCTATAAACTCTCTTGTGGCTTCAGGAAGTCAAACTGGATAGCGGACCGCATGAAGAAGCTGATAAAACCTAAAGGTGGAAGCAAAGAAGGCCGCGCTCAGTTTATTGCTGCTGGAAGTATAGAGAACCTCGCTGACACTGTAGACGGAGCTCCCATCTCTTCAGCTCCAGCGCCTGGTGAGACTGCAGAGCTGTATGGCTGCTGTAATAACATTAGATGTATTGTACCACAGAGCGTAAGAGAGTGCCAGTAAGTTAAGACTGCAGGGTTCCTTGGACTCTGTAAAACACAAAGAAAGGTCCCCAAAAGCTCATAACAATGAATGATGCGGTTACCCTACAACATTATGCCATTCCCTTGGATCGCAACCAGACATAGTAATTCTGTGTTTATGTGAAGGAGGAATGGAATGGAATTTGCAGATCAAATGAATATTGCTCGGAGTGTATACAGCATTGAGATTTATGGTAATATAAATACTAACAGTAACAGTGTAACAGAACTTATATGTATTGTATTTTCTGTGTATGTGCATATAACATGGCATTGACTGTAAGTTTTAGAATATAAAAAAGAATTCTGTTTTGACAAATACATAAACATTGCATACATTTAATTCGAATACATTTAGACAAGGCTTAAGCTTAGTCCTAGACTAAAATGTAAATCTGAGCTGTTTTAAATGAAAGAAACTTGCTCTGATTGATCTGAAAACATTTCAGTGCCTTTGTTTTGTCTTCAGATGCACACCAGTAATGCATGTTTATAAAAAAAAATGCTAAAATGTCCTAATTGAACTATGGCCTAATCCTGGCCTAGGCTAAACCCTGTCTATGAAACCGGCCTTAAATTATTATATCAGTTTAGGCGAATGTACATACATTTTGTAAAGTACCATTATTAATGTTTCACTTCAATGCTGTATGTATATTTTTCTCTCTCTCTCTTTTTTATTCTTAGTGGTGATTGTGTTTTTTGTAAACAGCATATATTATCAGCAAAGGCAGCACAACAGATATTAATGATATTTTATTTATGGCATCAGTTTGTTCGTAATTGTTTATTTATTACACATATATTATTATTATGCTTTAGTTTTTTGAGTTGGACTAAGAAGAGTTTGGGTGGATAACGTGCTTAATATTTGAAAAATAATGTTACAGTGCAAAAACTTTATCTATAAAGACCTTTACCTCACCAGAAAGATAATTTATTTAACATTTTTTACAATGCACATTCTTCTCTTTTTCACCCCTCAGTTCATGAGCAGGATCCCATCAGTGCTCCAGTGTCCCCGAGTTCACTAAGAAGAATCTCATCTCAGGCTGAAGACGATCAACACAAAGGGAATCTGCGAACTGGTCGGCGTAAGCTGGGCTCTCGGCACGGCTGGGCTATTGGCAGGGGCAGAGGAGGAATTTCCCAGTCCTTCAGCCCAGGAGACCAGCGCGTGCAACCTCGCATGCGTCTGCGCTCATCCCAAACAGGCGCCACGGCCCTCTGGGAACATGACGGCAGTCCTACTCCCAGCCAGGACAGCCCTAGTGAGGAGGGAAGAGGTAAGAAGGCTAAAGAAAATGACATTTGCTTAAGGTTGTAAAAAAACAGGCATTGTATTTGTTTTGTGTCGAGTATAATATCTGTATGTGTTTCAGTTGATAGTGAGGAGAACATCTCACCTGCACACTCTGATGTCAGCCGTGTATCATCTGGAACTGAAGGTCAGTCTACAGCAGGGCTTTTAAACGGCTGGATTTTTTTTTTTTTTTGCGAAGTGTCACGTTTCAATATTTTGCCACCAATCTCTCAGCTGGTAGAAGCTAGAGACATTAGGTCAGAATACTAACATGCCTTTCACAAAGTAAAAGTAAATAAAATCCAGAAAATTGGCGACCCACCTGTCTTTCAAAACTATATTAAGTCATTATAAAAACATGCTGTCTGCCTTTTTCCATTCACCCTGTCATATTAATTAATTTGAATATATTATTGGAGATAATAAATAATTTAAAAGGAAAACAATTCTACATTTCAATAAATTTCTGTTTAGATACAGTAATTAGACACTTCATAATCAGCTCATTTTCCATTAATTATTGAATACGCTTTGATTTCTTGTGAGAATGCCCAACAATCATTAACAACATCTTTTGTCTCTCTCCTTTAGATTTTCACTCCAGTTTTGACAAGCCACAGGACACAGAAAACAAACAAGCATAAATCAGTCATAGTTTTTTCATGCCCATTTAACTATTTTTATCCCTTGGTTTTTAAACAATTTATTTACAAAACATCCATAAAGCATGTATTACACGCTCACTATGTAATGGTCCAATACATTTATAGTGAGAAAACAAATAAATAAATATATAAAACGCAAGATGCATCCATCATTAATACAATCCATATATTTATAGGAATGCGACTTTCCTGAAATATAATTATGATAAATAATTACTACATGTAGTGGTTGAGGTTGTAGTTCCTATCCTTACCGCTATGTGACACTATAATGCCCAGTTGTTGGTGTGCTGGTGGCTTTGTATCTGTATAATTATGAGAGTGTCATACACAAACTGATGCTAACAAGATATTTATGAGAGCAGATTAATTCATGCTGCCTCGTTGGGGGAAAAAAGCTGACACTTTGGAGACTTTGACATTTAAGGAGGAGGCAGAAGATGATGGGGGTCTTAAAACAATGTGGGTGCGGGCAAAGATTTTATTTTTTATTTTTTGACAATCCTTGGCTGGGGTGAATCATAACTCAAAAACGACAAATGGAACGCTAATACAATTCATGAATTATGCAGTTGTCATGGCAACATAAATCAAAATGCGCCAGTCCGCAGACCTTTTTGTCGATGAATTGATGATATACTGAGCACGACGATGCGGAGTTTAGAGACTGTAGACCACATTTTAAGCAATATCTTAAAGACGCTGGATTCAGAATCTTTTGACCAAGAACTTTATATCAATCTATTGTCATGAAGATGCCAAAAACACTGTTTTTCTCAGCCGGAACAAAGAAAAGCAAGTGTGAAGTTGTCAGAATTTCTAAAATTAGAGGACCCCTTGAGGGTAGCCTTCATTAAGTTGAGAGGAGAATGATTATTATGAGATCTCATGGCCTGATTGCCTCTCCAACTGAGTACTTAAAACAAAGCCACCACGTTTTTATACTGAACAGATCGTATATACAGCTATTGCCGGATGAGATGTGACCTCCAGGCTCCCTGGAGTTTGTTGAAGATACTAAGACTCTGTAGGGATCATCTGAAATATGGTCACCGGTGATAGTATCTTTCTGAAGCACTCTCATCTAACCCCATTCGTTCCTGCTTTCTCCTTCCATCAACAGCTCCTGTCATGCTCCCCTCCCTGGCTCGCTCTCCTCCTCTCTTTCTCTCCCTCCCCTACTTGTTTCTTCCCCCAGTGTATTAAAGGCTTTGACGCTCTCAGTAAAAAGCTGATTTATTTTGTGGAGGTATCGATCGCTCTCTGCATTAAAGATTATAATTCATTACCCCGGCCCTTTTAATACATTAAACATTAAAAATAAAAATAAAATAAAATCGAGGTAGGTGAGAGGAGAGCACTCAGACACTGTCCACTCACACATGCACACACGCTTTCCATTTCAATTACATTTGGATAAACACTTAAACCTTAAAATCCAGCTGCCGTTTTCAGAGTGGTTATTGTTCATATCTAATTTTATTAAAACATTTTAATTATTGTTAAATCTATATTATATATATATATTTATATATATATAAAAATAAAGATTTACATTCTGAAGCTAATTTTTTACTAGTAATTTGCAATCTGACATGCATTTTTGCCTGGTGAACAAAAATGTACTTAGTAAATTAGTAACTACTCTTTGGGGCCAAATTCAACATAAGGGTAATCAGCATTATATGGGAAAGCAAGCACCACTCACATTTTCAGACATGAAAAAAAAAAAGTAATCTTAACAGAAACTTCCTTAACAATGTAGACTATGTAAAGTGCATATCATGAAAATTGGGACTGTAGTTAATTCACACAAAACAAGCTAGGCCTCCAAACCGAAGGAGAATGCCACAGAAACAAGGCAAGAGAGCCAAAATAATTGCGAATGCATGAAAGGATTTATCACTGGTGGTAGTGCATTCAGTGTGGGCAGAGCATTGTACAAATGCAAGATCTATGACAAAAATAGAACTAAACAGGACAGAGATACAATGGATCATTTTATAATGGAGCAAATAGGCAATCATACATTGCCCAAATGCAATGCCCACAAATGACCCACTGTTCCATTATACGCCGAGCACTATCCTATCCACCATCTAATAGTTTTTAATCACAAATGCTGCATTCATGTATGGCTTGTACACAGCAAGTGACACAATCTTTTTTACTAATGTAAATCAAAACAGTAGCTATGCTCAAAGCTATGCTTTTGAGTTTTGTATAGTAGGTCTGGTTTAAAAATGTACGAGATATAAACTAGCAACTATGAGGAAAAAAAAGTCAGAATTGCATAATATAAACTCATAATTGCAAAGTTACAAAGTCCAATTTTGAGCAGAAAGAAAGTTCTCAGAACTGCCAGTTTATATCTCAGATTTTATGTCAAGCAAGTCTGACTTTAAAACTCACAATTCGATTGTGAGATAAATTCGCAATAACTCTTTTTTTGGATATTCCCCCTTTTTTAGCATCTCGCACTAATGTCGCAATTTAAAAAGTAAAATTTTTAAGAAGTTTATAACAATTAATGTTCCAGTTCTATGAGAATTGGGAAGTCCACTCAACAGCTGCAACAATAACGTCACAGAGGAACGATATTGTAGGAATTCATTCATTCAAAATGCATCTGGAGGTAGGCCAAGCTTACTGTTTCTACTGCTTTTTAGTTTTTTTTAAATGAAACATCACGTTCTGTGTGAAAAGCAATTATTAAGAACATTTCTTTTGGTAAATATTACGGAGATAATAATGCTCAGCACCATATTGCTGCAGAGTAACAAACTATAAT
The DNA here is from genome assembly GCA_032275025.1 of Enteromius treurensis. Lineage (NCBI taxonomy): Eukaryota > Metazoa > Chordata > Actinopteri > Cypriniformes > Cyprinidae > Enteromius > Enteromius treurensis. The sequence goes on along the minus strand of JAUCMU010000026.1, from coordinate 10,860,833 downwards.
GTTATTTTAACTGCCTCCATGTGCTCTGGGACTTGGCAATTGTTAAATATTATATTAGGAATATTAAATTAAATATATGCTACACATTTGTCTGACAGAAAGAGATGCTATCACCTCTCTCATACAATACAGTAAACATCTTTAATATTTTAGTAGACACCAACAAAAGATACACACACACACACACAGGCTGTAGGTTGGCACACTGCAGGAGATGAAGCTTAACTTCCCTGACGCTTCACTAAAAATAATTCTCTCACAATGTGTTATGCAGCCGCTGTGTTTACTGGAGAAGAACAAAAGTAAACGGCGTATTTAATTAAAGGAATCATATATGCACAAAAGAGCTGTCTCCTAAACCCATCTTCTCTCTGCTCCTCTGAGGAGATGCAAGCAAATTCTGGTACATTTAAAACTTCAAACTAGGCTATGTTGCGACAAAACATTCACCCGTAATGAACCTTCTCTACCAAAAGTCCTGATGCCTCCTTCAACCCTCCATCACCCCCACCTGAGTTTATCCTCTACTCCCCTCCACGCTGGTGTTTCTAGCTCTGACAGGCTTTCAGCTAGTAAATCAGTGAATTGATCTTGAGGGGCAGCAGAGTGTCCTGGGTTCTGCTAAAGATCCATTTTCATTTCACAAGCAGCCCCCCATGTCAGCACCTCCTCCAGCATCCATAAACATCAGCGCCCAACTCCTGCTGACCCCATCCGACTCTTTCAACACTCTCGCTCACACTCATTTACCCGCTCACCTGCTTTCTCAACGAGACTTGAGGTATCCTTTCTCACAGTCCTCCTGACTCACTTTGCTTTCCTATATGTGAGATAAACATGATCAAAGAGCAAACAACAATTTTTCTTTAAAAACAACCTTGTAGTTTGTTCTCTTCATATATACAGACTAAAAAGAAGCCCTGGGGCTTGTGGGCGCTGTAGTGACGCAATCGCATTTAGTTCTACACTAGCACTAAACTATTTATGTGGTAACAAATGCAACCGGCAATTAAGAATCTGTCAAAAGGTGGGTCCTACTGTAATATGAACAAAATGTTCAAGAGCAGTTCTAGAGCATTTCTTCTGCCCTTTTTGCTCTTGGTGGGCCAGCTGATGGACTAGAATCGAATACATCTAATGCTACTAATAGAGAAAGGAGACTGATTAAACATTATGTAAACATATGATTAAACTATAACATCCAAATTAATAATGGTCAAAGACGAAAAAGGGTTTAAGGATAAAAATAAGTATAATCCTGCTTTAAATTGTTGATGTTTTCCCCTCAAAAAATGTATTTCAATTTCGCTTTTCAAAGCGAAACATATATATGCTACATTTTCACTGATTCACAGAAGATGAAATGTCATTCGGTGTAACAACTTTGCAACAAAAATCAATTTATGAAACACACTGAAAAAAATGTTATATTGAATTTACTTAATTTTATTACGTCAAGGGGTTGAACAAAATTAATTGATCTAAATCCAGATATATTTATTAAGTTGAGTAAATTTATATTCTATAAATTGAGTTTATTAATCTCTTTCAGTAATTTCAGATTAATTATATTCATAATTTTAGCTAAATTATTTTGAGTAGAATTT
>JAUCMU010000026.1:10810822-10829406 GCA_032275025.1 Enteromius treurensis | reverse complement strand
TTAAATCGTGTTGTTCTACTCCCCCCCCCCCCCCCAACACACACTTTCTGTAGCAACTGACATGAGAAAATGTGATAGTAACATAATTTACATTTAAGAAACCAAACGCAAAATTTAGATAAAAACGCATACTCTATATTTTCAGGTATAATGATTTGTTTTTGTTTTCACTGCAGATACAGCTTTAAGTGTCTGTAAAAAGCATTGGCAGATCTCTAGGCAGCAGCTCTTGTTGTTTTTTGATCTACAGTTGGGCCTGTGAGAGTGGCGTGTGTGTCAGTGGGGTCACTCTGCAGTGGGCTGCATGATAAAAACACAGCACTACAAATTACAATAGGGATAAAGCAGCTTCACAACTGACTACTTTTATATGTGTTTCCATATATTACAGGGAAAAAATAGGACCACAGGAGTACACTACTGTAAGTCACTTAGAATGATTGTTAGCAATAGTGGAACATGTGATACACATACTGTAATTTTTTTATACCTAGTTTACTATAAATTATTGACTATAGTCTTTCTAATGAATTGTTTTGTCAAAGCCACCAAGGTTTGCATCAAATCATCCAATGCAAAAAAAAAAAGTGAGCTGTGCCTGTTATGGTGAGTGGTTTGAGGCTGACCGACAGACGGAGCAATTCATGGTCTAACCATGGTCTAACCGCCACTGTTGCTAGAGCAACTTATATTCCATCCTATATAGGGTACCAGAAAGGTTTTTTGCTTTTCGTAGAACAAAATGGCAAACAACACACACGAATAACACTTAGTCATATTCCTATCGCCATGGCACTATATTCAGAGCAGGGACAATCACAGAGTCTTTTGGTATGGTGTTAGAGTGTCCATTCAATACACAAGTACTTCTAAAACTGCAATAATACAGTGTTCGCTCATGTTTTCTAGCCTGCCAGCTGTAATAATCTCACACTTGATTTCCCAGTCTCCCTAGCATTACCAAACACTTGTAATCTGGAGCTTTTACTCAGTGCTTTCAACAACACAGTTACAAATTGTGCTTTGCAGTTTTTGAAAATTACTGCTGCTTGAAAAGCATAAATACATGCATGGTGGTGAGCAGACTCAGGTTAAAAAGGATCTCTGTACAGGTTTTGGTGAGAATGGTTCTGTTAATTAACCAGCCCAGTCTCACGTCAATTCAGACATATTTTAATGGATGGTTAATTCTTTCAAATTCGTGCAACCTCATTGAATTCACGAATTCATAAAATTTTTGCTAAATTGTTTGTATTTTACGAGTTGCCAATTCATATGAATTTGTACTAAAGACCTACACCTAACCCTGCCCCTAAACCTACCTATCACTGGGGTTTAGACAAATCGCACAAAATCGTACAAGTGAGGTCGTACAAATTCTCCATCTTGTAAGAATATGTACGAATTGGTCGTGAGACTGTTGAAACAACCCTGTAACCTACCTGCAGTTAGGGTAGTATGATCATCATCATGAAATATCAATAGGAGTAGTTTTTTAGACAATAACAAAACATATAGACAGAAGTTATAATTGTTTTTTTTGCTGAAAATAATGGTTTTCATCATTATTATCATACAGTACAAGTATCATAACTCTGTACACCAATTGCTAAGTAACTATGAAAAAGAAAAAAAAACCTCTCAGGACCAAAAATAAAAACATTTACAAACAGTATGCTATAAATACAACAGAACAAAATAAAAAATAATATAAAGAAGTACAAAAATTCAATTGGTGATTCACATTTGCAACAGGCAACGGGAACATAACTTGGGAAACATGTTGCACAACATCAAGCGTTTTAATTTACTCCCCTTTTATTAAGTGCTTTCTATTCATAATGCCAGAAATTGAATGTTTACACAACACCAACGATACAATCAAACCACTTCTGAAAAATTTGAACAAGGTTATGACACCAATACTCTTCTTTTAATCCACTTACTCCAATCTTGTAAAAGACTCCAACTGAATCATAATTTGTAAGTTATTGATTCATTATGTATTACAGTAAGGAGATTGATGCACAGCTCGAGAGAGCTCTGAGCTCTTAGTAATGTCCTTTTTAAGGGGCGGAAATGCAGTCAGACTCATCTTGCTCTCTGGAGAGGGAACGGCACTCACACAACAATGAGTGTTTTGTCTTATCCTCTGCCAGGCCAGGGTTGTCATAGACACAGGACCTACGTCAGTGTCGTTTATTAATCAATGTGGCCGTTTTGGCCACAAAGTAATTTTTTATTTCGTCCTCAATCAAACGCTCTTCTGTTAGACACAGATCTCTAGATGCGCCTCGTCTGCCGTGAACAAGTCAAGAAAAGACAGCGTTGTCTGAACGGAAGTATGATGGAGTAGATTGTGTCTGGGGCAGGCAGAGTTTATAGGTAAAATGGCTCTCAAAGAGTTGCTTGTTTAGCTCTAGAATCAATGAAATGGAGGCAATATGAATTAAGTGAATGTGGCTCTTGATAATTGGACAAGGTCTGAAAGGGGCCCGGAACACTACTTATTCCACGCAAAAACCAGCTGCAAGCTCTGAAATAGGCTTTGATAATGCAACTAGTTTTGAAGTGGTGCTAATTTTAGCTTGTGGCAGGTTAACAGAGTGAGTCTGGACACACAAAATCCACAACTGACATAAAGCATGCCTATAGACTATGCTTTGATTGAAAGCACGTCCGTTTAAACCCTGCAGCCTTCATTGAAATTACATAGCTTATCAAACACATGCTTGTTAATTCATTACAGCTCATTTATAATTTACATGCAGAGAGACCCATTCAACCAGTGCTACAACTTTTTATATTTGTGCTCAGTTACTTAAAGTGATGCAGTGTAGTGTGGGATGAACGCATAAATGCATGTACGTGTTTGCGCACGGCATGGTGCCTTGCAGTTTGGCTCTAAATGAGCTATAAAAAAAAACAAATGCACAGGCCTCCCATAGGAAGCCAAATACTGCTCAGCTTAGTAGAGATCGCTTCTGAACATGGTTCGTTTCACTCTCTGCTCGGCGAGTGGGGTTTGTCGAACATGTGGGCAACTTTGTTCACTGACCTAAATGCATGAATTGTCTTTATATAAAAAAGTGCCACTTTTTATTCACCAGATGTGAGGGCTGTTTATTACGACATTTTGCTCTTTCTTGCTATGTGAAATGCTGATAAGAGAAATTTACCCACATTAAGTCAAATTCAGACAAACCTAATTATTTTTCTTCCCGTGTGCACGCTCTGCTTTTGAGTGTTTGTGTTTGATGTTCATAAGCACTGGCTGAGGGACAGCAAGAGGTATGATTGGTTGTTTGTATATATGTGTTTGCTAGAAGACAGAGTGAAATAGAGCACTGAAGTATCCAGCACTTAAATTGTCTGCTTATTTCCAGTCACTGCATCATTTACAAAGAAACTGGAAGCATAAAAAAAGAATAAAGGGCAAAGGAGAAATAGGAGTGACATGATCATGCAAGGGAGGAATGCTATTTAAAAGAAAGAGAAGCTAGTAGAAAAGCATCTGTGTAATTTCACCAGAAAGTGATTTACGTATGTATGTCAGTGTTCAAATATAATTCTAATAAAAGCCCATCTTATCCAGCTGGAAGGGTGGATTGTATATTGCCATAAAGATATTAGGATCACAAATGGGAAGAGAGATTGGAAAACAAATAAAAAAATGTAAACAAATGAGAAGACAAGTGAAGAAAGGAAAATGGCTGGAAATAGTGACAATGACAAATGCATGTCATAAATTTACAATATTTATGACATACCCACCTCAAGAAATGCAAACATTATATATATAGTAATATTAGAAATGTGATCGTAATAATAACATTTCCTCTAAAAAATAAAAGAAGGATGAATCTGGAAGAGGAAAAATAGACTAAAAGACTTGTAGAGTAAACATGTGATTTAACGCTTACCTGTTTATTAGGGACCATGACACAGAGAAAAAAAATGAGTGGTAAAATATAGAAAGAAGGCATAATGCATAAATGATTCCAGTGACAAAATATTGCATGAAATTTGATGTTCTGTGTTTATATAGTAAATTCAGTTAAAGAGAGAATTGAACAAAGCAATGTTCTACTTCGAAATGTCTCAATGCATTTCATGTATGAGGTGATTCGTAACATCTTATTTTCTGTATTCAGAGAACAATAAACAACAAAATCAATACAAGAGCATATTTCTCATCAAAACAAGGGCCCTAAAATGCTTTGTTAAACTTCAGGGTCACAAACATTATGAGATGATTTTTTTTAATGAGATGGCTGCTTAGTACAAATTTTGTAGACAGATGAAATGTGCTAACACTGTCAGAGTTTATATGAGGGGTTGGGGTTCATTCGCATGTTGCAGGTGCAGATGTACAAATACATCTGCATCACCATCATGCTGCCACATCTGACTCCATCATTCATGATTTAGAAAAGGTAAATAAAGCTAATTCAATTTCCACTTTCTGTAGGCATTCAAGTCCATTCATGTATCTTCTTTGCACCTTAAGAATTACAGTACAGTCATGCTGACATCTTGGCATCAGGCATAAAGAAATCAAAGAATATTAACAACAGTGGCGTGTCACTCAAAACACACCAGCATGAACTGAAATACAAATCAAAGTCACAGAATATTTTCATGCCACAGAAAAACCCATAACAGAAATGAATGCCTTAGTTCAAGCTGTAACCGTCCTTGTCTCTGCATCCCTATGTAACTATAAAGCAACCAGCTTTAAGTATGCATAGTAAGCCTTAATGATTTTTTGTTGCATATACATTCCAAGGTTCTGCGTTATTGCGTTCCTTTAGGCCCGTCTCTTTACTCTCTCACCCTGTGCCACTTTAGTGCATCTTTATCACATTCACAAGCCACTGGCTCTGTTCAGTGCACAAACACTGAATATAATAAGGACATAAATCAGTATAGGCATTTATGCATTAATGGTTCACAGATTACAGTAAATGCACTGGTGAACATCCAAGAGGACTGGAGCCAAAGAGAGAGAGAGAGAAGGCACACAGCAATAAGGAGGGAAACTGGGGATATGGGGGGAAACAAGGTGCGTTCCCCTTCTCTGCTCATCCACGCATCCTTGTCACACTTACCCCTCATCCCTGTTTCTCCCTCTCTTTGCTCCTGGTTGTTCATACTAAAAGGCTGCAGTGTGTGGGTGTATGTTGAGAGGCTGGTCACATCCCTGCGTCTCCTGCCATTTTCACTCCCGTTGCTGAATTACCCCTGATTACCTTTAGCTAATTATCATCAGATCTTAGAGAGTGAAATACACACATACACCCGCACACACATATTACTATTCAGCGCTGCAGAGCCACTGGCAGTTAAAGATCTGAGACATCACCGGACTGCAAACAGAGAGAGAGAGAGAAAGAAGGAGAACCCTAGACACCTCATCAAGGTGTTTGTACTCCACTGTCAAAACATCTCTGTGTAGCAATTATATATATTTTTTCCTTTCTTCACTGAATAGTAGGTAATTACAATGAGTAGACTGAGCAACGAATTAGACCGCTTCCTAAAAATGAAGCTTTGAAGCATCATTAGCAAAAGACAGATCTGTCTTTCTTGGATGTGACAACTGCAGAATATTCTTGAGCACTTACAAATCTACAACACAGAGTGCCATTGACGAAACCTTTTTAAAACTGAACTGCGCTGTGGACTATCACTACAACACTATAGCCTGGAGGCCTAGAACAGTAGTTTCACAGGCATGTGCTGATATGGGAACTGAAAAATATCCTGACATACAAGTATGCCCTCCGGCCAATGCTCTGCTATTACAGTTACTATCCTCGTAGCCCCAGTGTAAGTCATATGCACACATACAGTCACTCACTGTTCAGTAAAATACCACAATTCCTGAGGGCCCTATCCCAATCATGTCATATTAACCAAGTCTACCGCTCTTACGTCCAAGGGACGTGAAGCTCTCCAGTTGTTTACTTTGTTAGCCAGCCAATACAACAGAGTTATTTATCGGTGCTTGTCTTGAATTAATAATGAACTGGATTTGCTGGGGAATAATTATTTCATGATGTACTTGAGTAATATTTTATGACAAAGCTGTGTGAGGAACAAGATAGACCATTAAGATTTCATGCTCCTTCATGATCCTAAGACAAAGCCCAGTGAGCCCGTCTTTGTGTCAGTGCTGTGAATATGTGTTGTTGTGGATACTGGGCCTGACAGTCATTTCTGCCACCAAATTTGATTCCAATAGGTTCATCAATCTTCCTTCTTTCCTTTACTCCTCCATCTGCCCCTCTCTCTCTTTTCCATTCTCTCTCACTTGCTCGGCAAATGAGAAATTGAAAGGCAGAGATGGGTAGGTTACGTGCACAGGATGGTAAAAATGTCTGACATGGGCTCATACACATATGCATGCACGTGAACACACATACACAGACACACTCACCCTCAAACATGCAAGGGCATACAAATAAATGCAAAGATCTGTCACCATTCTAATAACTTTAAGAACGGAGGACATCTGTACCATCAGCAATATTAACAAACCTGGAGCAGTGAAACTGCACCACCCTACTCCAGGTGAACATTATTACTGTCCATTTTCAGCATTTACTCAAGCACGTCTGGGGATGGAGGTCAGTGCGAGCATGACAGCACCACTGATATAACCTCTTATCATCTCTCATCATAATCTCTTGCCTAATGCGACTGCCCCATTATATCGCACGAGAGAGAGAGAGGCAGAGGGAGAAAGGTGAACAGAGAAGGGCAACGGGCTGTGTGTTTGTCTGGTTTTACACCCGCTAGAAATTTGAAGGCATTTGCCTCAGTAGCCAACGCCGTTATGCTTTTTTTCCACCATCTAAGAGCATTGATTGGCGAAAACTCCCCGATATGTTCATTGATTTTAATTAGCCTTCTTTGTCCTTATTACTCCTCCTCTGCTCAATTCCCTTTACATTAGCTGTGTGCCTTGGAAATGCTCCCTGTCTGCTCGCACACGTGGTAATATGGGCCTCCGCTGATCCATCTTCACCAGGCTGCTACATCCACATAGTGCATTAAATTTCTGCAATAATGTTTTTGATCACTCCCAATCTATGACTGGTCCGTGAAAAAGCAATTAGACTGGGAGCCAGTGGGACCCAGAGGAGACTTTCAACATCACAAACACAAATCAACCACGTCAGGCTTGGGAATTTAACAGATGCAGCACACTACGATACAAAGAGAGTTAACAATTGCTGGTTCAGAGGCTCGGTCCCAAAGCAGTAGTTCTATAAAACATAAACTAGAAACACTCAAAGCAAAAATCTAAATATATGAAAATACACTATGCGTAATTTTAGACTCACCTAAAAAAACGTAATTAATCTCGGAAATCTGGCAGGAAAAAAAAATCTTGCTCTCTCCTTACCTAAAACAGAGAATTGAGTCAGAACAGACACCCATCATTACTTGCCATTTCTCAGTCTTGTCAACAATGTGACCCAGTTTGCAACAATATGTGTGTGCCTTGATTTTTGCATTTTTGGTCCTGGCTATGGCTTGGAGCAGTCTATAAAAGAGATTTTCCACTTAATTCTGCACACTGAACTTGACTTTACCATTTTCAGAGTTTATATTCTTTGAAATACAGTTCTTTTTAGGTCGAGTAAAGTTATAAGAGAAAATGACACACTGCAAATATAAAAGTCTTCTGTCCTGTCCTGGCACTCTAATTCACTGAAAATGTTTTCTTCACAGGCAACACGGTCTCAAAGATGAGGGGCTACAACATCCCTGTGTTCCGTCAATCCACATTCAAGAATACACAATCAATATGATGTCAACTTGGAAGGACACATTGCAACCTAAATACACATCATCGGCTCGGATATACTCTTGCTGTATGGAAGTGATGAAAATTTTGATTCTATTGATTAACACTGGAAGAATTTCCCAGTTTTTTTCTGGTTGACATTATCCTTATTTCAGTGCCTACAATTCAAAGGAATCCTACAAATAAAGGGCTGCAATTTTGGTCACTTAAGTCCAAGGACATAAAGAATCAAGAAGAAAGACAATTTCCAATCTTCAATTAAGACAACGATTGTCTCTCCTCAGACTCAGACTGCTCAAACCTACCAGCCAAAGGACAATGTGGGACCCTCGCTAGATGGTAAGAACAGTCGTTTATAAATCTATTGCACATAATACAATATGAAAATGTGTAAAGAGTTGGCTGAATAAAAAAAGACAGTGCAGCAGGAAAATATCCTTTTATATTGTCAACAAAATTGAAGCAGACACCAAAATAAAAAAAACAAAGAAGTAAAGACTCAAGAGAAGGATCAAAAAAGCAGATTTAGGCAGAATGAAAATACAGGATTGACACAGGAGGATCAGCAGGATACACAGGAAAAGAAAAAACTGTGTGATTAAAGAAGAGTATAAGAAGAGATTACAAGAGATTACAGACACACAGTAGGCGGTTACGGAGATGGCCAGGACGAAAAGCTTCTTCAGAGCATAGAAACATTTGAATGAAGGATAAAGAAACAGATAAGAGATGCAGAACAGAGAGAAAGTAAAGTTAACCTGCCTACACACAAACCGCATAGCAAGTTAGAGATGTAGAGCTTCTCACGGTCACTCTGCCATCTAAAGGCAAACTTGCAAGTTGTTTTGTGCATCAGCTCCACTGTGCTCTGACAGCCCCCAACACATGCAAAATGCTACTATATTTTACTAGCTTTTGCTATGAAAAAGTCTTGTTTTATTAGGTATTCAATGAACCTTTTAGCTATTTTCTTTCCTCTCTGTCCTCAGGCTCTCACCCCTCTTTTTGAAAATACACTGCTAGGCCTGAGAGACAGCATATTTTTTTTCCTAAAAATACCCAAATGTATACACACTGGGAGAACCATTAAATGTGACATTTAAATTGCTTCCATTTTCACGCAACGCACCTCATTTAAAAAGTGAGAGACTTAAAAAGGAAAGAGTCAAAGTGACAACAACGATATCTGATTTTTTTTTTAAAGCAGCATTTTCGCTAATCGTTATCCTAGAAAGTTATAAATGTGGTCTATAGTCAGAGGAAACATGATGAAAGTGTTTCCAATAAAATGGAATCATTTCCAAGAAAAGCAAGCTTTTCTTTTTCTAATTTCCTCACTATATCTCCAAGCCCCAACGATCAATTTTGCATGGGTGCTAGCACTGTTTAAGGCTTTGTTTTGCATGTAGTTGCTGCCTAAGGTAACAACGTTTGTAACCAAGAGGCAGCCAACCAACTCCCATCTGGCCTGGCCTGCAACACAAACAACCTTGAGTCCAATCCCATAGGATGGCAGGCGGCAAAAAGAATGAGGCCCCAGCAGAGTGATGTACTCCAAACCTTTACACACAAATACTCACAAAAACAAGTACGTTTTTGGATTAGTTACATATGAGTATGCTAATGTGTCAAAATTGTGTACATATGTACATTTGAATGAGAAAAACAATCCATTACCAAAAGAAAACTTGCAACAAGCTGGAAATTATACAACTGTAATGTAATGCCATAATTATTACTATTACTATTATTATAATTATTATATGGTATACAATGCAAAAAATTACTGATTGGTTGACAGTTTTATTACAATGCCAAACATTACTTTTAATGATGCTTCCAGGATTAATAATGTTTTGGCTATTTAAATAAAATAACATAAATCAATGTAAGATATTGTATACAGTTTTGTTTTTTCCCCAAATATTCGATGTAGACTGTATTTTTTTCTCTTTGATACATTTCAGACCTAAGGGGACATATATTATATATTATTAATTATTAAATTATTAATATATTATTATTATTATTATTATTATAGTGTTTCCAGTTAGATTGCAAATATTCTTTGCCTTCCTTCCGCCATCTAACATTGATGAGAGTCACAGACAAGGCTTACAGAGAATACACACACAGGAAATCCACAATCCCCGGCCATCTAGTCAATGACTGGTTAAACACAGAGTGAAATCTCTGTTGGGTATTCTATGTAGTCTCTCTGAATAATTCATGCTATTTTGAAAACAATAACAACCAAGAAACAGCATCCATTATGCATGTCAATTTGTTGTAAACGTCTGTGGTTTTCATCTAAATCTCAATTGCAAATCAGGCCGAAAACGAGAACTCTATCTGACCCTTCCGTGAACTTTCAAAAACTTGAGCTAAAATTAAACGTGATTTATTCAAACACAGTTCCCTGCTACATCTGAATTGTAATATGACTTAAGGTCAATCCAGTAATAAACCTGTAATTGTTTTTCAGGAACTCAAATGTCAATCACATTTTAATATAAGTTCAGAGCGACCACCTCACACCTACAATTTTCAGTGTGTAATATAGCAATGCAATCGTTACATTCAACTCTTTCCACACTTTTCATTTACATAGCTCAACTGCAATCCATTTGCTGTTCTTTTTCAGTCCTTTTTTATTTTAATGTTACGTCTAATGCTCCCTATCCGTCAGTTGCTCTGTTAGTGTTACCTAGAAAGCTGTTCAGCTTGACTGATTTTCTCTGCTCTTGCTTACTAACCTCTTACCACCTTGCAATGTTTTTCACTTTTAAGCAGAAGTCATATAAAAGTCAGACACTATATAAAAAACGAAAAAGTCAGTCATCCTATATAACAGATATGTGGACTTTAATAAGATAATTGCTCTGAACTCTACACCAAACGTAACCTCTGTATTTTGAAAAAAAATTTGCAAAAAATATATATTTTCTATATTTCCCACAGGTTTTGTGATTGGAAGTAAGGAAGGACAAGAAAGACCTGCGTTTTCCCAACTACACTGACCAAGAATATTGACTTGAGACATTGGGTTAAATTACCTCTGCAGAGAGAGTGGGATACATTGCCTGGAATTATGGCCACAGAGAGCCTAGTTGAACTCCGCGATTGGTTGTTCCTACTTCTCCTATGCCTGACATTATTGGTTGAAGTCCTCGAGTTTGCTGCAGCAACAGCTGCTGCCGCGGAGGCAGCACTCGGGGAGGCGGAGCTTCAGGGAGACGTGCAATGCCCCTCAGCTTGCAGGTGCGATGATGGCTTCATTTACTGCAATGACCGGGGCTTGAGTATCATCCCAGCATTACCATTAACGGCAGCTGTGCTCTATCTGCAAAACAACCGCATAGACAATGCTGGGCTACCAACATCTTTAGAGCGACGACTGACTGTGCGAGTAGTTTACCTTTATGATAATGAACTTGACGAATTTCCAACACATCTGCCTCCGTCGCTACGAGAACTTCACCTACAGGACAACAATATACGAACTTTACCCCGTTCCGCTCTTGCACGGCTCCCCCTACTGGAGAAGCTTCACATGGATGACAATTCGGTTTCAACTGTGAGTATAGAAGACAAAGCATTTGCCAACAATCCGAGGCTGCGTCTTCTCTTCTTGTCACGCAACCACCTCTCGAGTATACCATCAGGACTGCCGGCATCACTCGAGGAACTCCGCCTAGATGACAATCGGATTTCAACTATTCCAACACATGCATTTCGAGGTCTCTCCTCTCTAAGACGTCTCTTCCTTGATGGGAATCTGCTGGCAAATCAGCGTATCGCAGATGATACATTTTCACGGCTGTCAAATCTCACAGAGCTCTCTCTGGTTCGTAACTCACTTCAGGCACCACCATTAAACCTTCCAAGTATGCATCTCCTCCGCCTCTACCTACAAGACAATGCCATAGCCCACATGCCACGAGGCTCCCTGGATGGCATGCGAAGGCTACAAAAACTGGATCTATCAGGTAACAACTTGACAAGTCTCCCGAGAGGTTTATTCAAGGACCTGGACAGCCTTTCGCAATTACTTGTCCGAGGAAATCCTTGGTACTGTGGCTGCAACCTCCGCTGGCTTCATGACTGGTTACATGAGCGAGGTTCATCAGTGACTGTGAGAGGTTTAACTTGCCATGGACCAGAGAGACTAAGAGGCATGGCACTAAGGGACCTTACAAGTCAGTTGGAAGACTGTGAGGTCAGCGTAGACACTGCAGGTGGAATGGTTGGAAACGATGGAGCAAAGAAGGAGAAAAGTTTTTTTCCAACACAAGCACCAGCGACAACAACCCTTCCACTTCCGCAGGGTTCTCTCTTTACCCTCAGATCCAGACGACCAGGCCACAAGTATTCAGATATTAGCCAGGACAGTCTTGGAGGTGGAAATGGGGTTACAGGCAAATCATTACTAATCAGTGTAAAACCCCTCACACCAGAGACAGTTCACATAACCTGGCAGGCAGCACAGCCAGTGCCCTCCTTCAGACTTTCCTGGTTGCGACTAGGCAACAGTCCTGCAATGGGGTCAATCACAGAAACACTTGTGCCAGGGGATCGCCGTGAGTATTTACTTACGCAACTACAGCCCCAGTCAAGTTACATCATCTGCTTGGTGCCTCTCTCTGGAAACGATGGTAAAAGAACCTCTTTTACAGCAACTGGGGGTTTAAACATAAACACAAACTCAGAGCATGAGCACCCTGCTTGTGCCAAAACCGAGACGGATCCCCTCGAGCAGCCTATTTCAGACCAGGATAGTGATCGAGGAACTGACCAGCTGTCAGCCCTACCACTTGCTGGAATTATTGGAGGTGCAACAGCATTGGTGTCTTTGTTTTTAATTTTTGGCATCTTCTGCTGGTACGGACACCGTGCAGGGTACCTTGCACCAAGTGACCATTCTATATACGGCAGAGATGTTGTTGGGTCACGAGGTGCCAGCAAACATTACGATGACTATGTTGAGTCTGGAACCATAAAAGACACGTCTATCTTAGAAATCAGAGCTCACGGGTTTCAAATGACACCAATGTCTGCCCAGCAGCCTTTGCAGCCCAAGGCAAAAGTTGAGGATATGACATACATTCATACTATCTTTCCCTCTAATAATGCAACTCTATATAGGAGCACCCTAAACCACACAGGAAATTCAGGCTATGGAACAAATCGAGGGTACAGAGAAGGGGGAATACCAGACATAGATTATTCATACACGTGATAGCCTTTTTTATAACCCCCTTCCTATTCTGTTCCTGTTATCAGGTAAAGCAGTCGGGCAAGGGATCTTTTCCCTAGGTTCTAAAGTAGGGGTGTGCCGATTCTAAGGGGACTGTTTTTCCCATCTATCGTACACAAAATCTTATTACTGGATCAAAGATTTCAAGTAGATTTTTTTTTTAAATCAAAATATTTATACTTAAAATAGAATAGATTTCTCACCATTGGAGCACTGGTGTAAGGAGAAGATGTTTGAAACCAAAATCAGGATTCTGCCAATTGAACTGGGTAATTTAGTAGTGGTGTTACAAGAAAAAAAATGACTTACTATTCAAAACCAGGTGTTTAAAAGGCTATATGGACTGTTCTGCAGACACTCAACATAAATGATGCAAAACAATGAAATGGTTACATAAAAATGTTCACACTCTTAAAAATAAAGGTTCTTAATTGGTATCAGTGGATCCACAAAGAACTCTTACCATCCACAGAACCTTTTTATTCCACAAATGGTTCAGTTGAAAAGGGTTCTTTAGATTATCAAAAGATTTTCTTTACGCTGAGAAAAAAAGGTTCTTTTAAAAACCATTCAATGAAAGGTCCTTGGGGAACAAAATCTGGTTTCCTCAATGGCATCGATGTGGCCCTTTTTGGAACCTTTATTTTTAAGAGTTTACTGTATGTGGATGAAGCAGGATTTCATTCGGCACACCCCTATTCCAAAGTACTCTTTGTGCCTCCTTTAGTCTGTTTTTAAAATATTGTTCTTAATGGGAATAAACCCTCTGGAACATGCTTAAAATACCTATAATAGTCAGAAAGTGCCAGGTATACCACTCTTGGTGTTGATGTTATCCAATATTCAGACGATAATTCAAGCTGTTTTTGCATCTTAGTACCAATGATTATCAGTGTCCTAAATCTAGCTCATTTTAAGGGTTAGCATGACGATGATGATGAGATCTGGGACCAGGTTCATATAGATATAATTTTACTACCTGGACTTTACTGTGTATATATGCACTAGGGAAAACTGATGCCTTTCCATTCTGGGGACACTGACAACAACAACAACAAAAAAAAAGAAATCTTTTTTTTTGTTGGGGGGGGGGCTGTTATTCAAATTCTAATTCTCAGTTCTCTCTCCTTCCTTTTATGGGCTTTTCCTTTATTCTCTCTATTTCTTTTGCACGCAGCACGAGGACTTTGTTCCCAACCCAGAGAGCTGACAGTGGTGATAATGGTTTTGACAATGAAAGACCTCAAATTGCTACTGGGTTTCTTTTCTTTTAATGAGAGTGAGAAAAGTGGGGTAGAAGGAGACAAAAGGAAAGAGGAGGAAAGAGATGAAGGCGCAGAAAAAGGTTTCATGTTCACAAAGAAAATTTGTCTAAAAAAATAAGACATTGGAAAAGTGAATATCTTTTGAAAAAGGAAAAAAAAAATCACATTTTCCATTCACCACATAGAGGTTTCAAGAACAGTCAAAATATGCCAAGCTCAGTAGTTTTACCTGCTCAACATCAGACAGATCTGAGACCATTTAAACTAAACAGAAAGACAATCATGAAAGGGGGCAACTCTAATTGATGAATGAACCCAAACTGACAGGCTGACATAGATAATGCTGTCAATTTAGCATGTAAAAAAGCAAACTGAAGGGCAGGGCTTCTTGATACTGAACATACCAGAAAATATAATGGACATGAAATCTAGTAGATGACTAGAAAAACACGTTGGCTCGTTCTTTATGTATTCGGTGTGTATCTATACCCCTGAGGTGCAGGAAAAACAGAAATCAGGGATTAATAAAATATGTAACACTGTGAACCTCTGCATCTTGTGTGTGGGCTAACAAGGAAGAGAGAGAACAAAGGTCTTTAATTGATTAAAGACAATCCACTTTTTTTTCCACAGTCTGACTTTGTGTGACTTAAACGCAGCATTAGCCGGGAGAGTAGAAAGGTAGGAACACTAAAAGGATATCCGTACCGGATCTGCAATTTTCCAGCCTTTTTCTGATGCATTTTAAAAGTGAACTATTCAAAAAGTAGTCCATGTAAATCACTTCTTTCTCTCGTTATAGATATGGATATACATCATGATGAATAGTAAATAAAGCTTGTTATCTTTTTCATTGATATATGTATCATTAAAAGTTGTGATGAAACACATTGTTGATGTGTTTATATATATATATATAGAAATATACCATCTATAATCCAAGAAAACATTTTCCCTGTGCTTTCAAATAATATCAAATTCACACATCATGTGTGAGACAAAATCCCCCTGTCGGTTCTTAAGGTCCTTATGAAGTCAAATCTCCATGGTGGCATACATGGCACACATTCATCCACTGAAAAAGTGATAAAGAAAAGAGCCAATTTGATATTGTCTGTTTAAAAGCAAACATGCCTCCAGTCTGGGGAGTGTGGTAATGCCTGTGTAAGCAATGTAGAGATCAATATAATGAGAGGGGGGAAGCACAGGATACAGTATCCAAGAAAGAATGGCCTTTAAACACAAGCTCTTTAATAGCTTAATATGTACGTAAAAAGCACATGATGTCCTCAGTGCGGTTTCTCAGACAACATACAGTTCAATTAGTTATTCGCACCTGTTCCCCAACCCATTTCTCAAATTAACGTAATTCTAGATAATTGGAAAACAGCACCTTCTTTCATAGCGATTTACAATTCACAGCAACATCAAATTATTGAGCCTTATTAAGCATGAAGACAGTTGCAGACACTGACATATGGAGGAAGGTGCAGTAACAGCATCCGTAACGATCCGCCAAAGAAAAAGAATACCTCAAAAGCAGCTTTCACCACTAAAATTACCAGTTAAAAAGGCCAACTTCACAATACCCAACAATTAACTTGAGAGTTTGACAAGTCCCAATTACTGGTAAATCAAATCCCGAGAAGCTATACCTAGGGGCTTCTCAGCGCCTCTCACGTTGTACCTAGTGAAACCAAACTGAGAATTACAATTACATCAAGCCATTGCACCTATCCAAACTGCAGCAAGTCGTCCCTGATGAACCGCATACCTCTTTTCCCCTGCATTTACCAAATCGGGTCAATTAGACTAATTAGACTGAGAGGAGACCAACAATTTCACATTCCTTCATTGGAGCTAAAGTGGCGATTGATTGTGTGAGAATGGTATAGGTGGGAGGCTTTTAACGAGGCCTGAAATAACTGCTACGTGGCTGCCATTCTGCAAACATGCCCGGATTGTTCTTTCTTTTCTTTTTTTTATCCTAAATCATTCATTTCATTAAAGGTTCAGTACCCGAAAGCTGATTCCAAAGCCTTGGGCATCAAACAGAATTCGATCACGGCACTACATTTGGGAATTTCTAGATGTTCCAAAATATTATGAACAACTCATTCTCATTCAATTGATATTTATTGTTCAAATACGTGTTTAAACCCCTTTTTCTTCTTTCCAATTGCCGCAGTATTCAAAAAACAAACTAAACTGGCTAAAACGCTACATATAAAAGAAAAGCCATTTCACTGAAATGAATTTTTTTAAGCGACGCAGACGGAATGAATTTATTAGGGTTGCGTGTGTGACAACCATTTCCCTCCAACAAGCTTGGTTTCCAATTAGCAACAATGTGGCATATGCTGAGAGATGTGAGATTTCTCAGTGTGAACTCATTTTAAATTCGCCTACGCTGGTGAGAGGGGTCTGAACCACCAGCTAAGGATGCTGAGCTTCATTTGCAACAAATAACAGATTTAATGGCTTATGCTCTTTGACAAATAAGCTGCATTTTCAGACCTATTTAGAGATGTCTACACATTTTACATGCGCCTTGTGTGGCGCTATCCACACTCCCTGCTAAAGCTGTGTGAATATCACAAGCTTTCTGTGAAAGGAAGACATATCAGTGTGAATTATGCATACCGTCTTACCCGGCAGTGAAGGCTAAAACTGCGCAGGCAGAAATGCAGCATTACTCTCTTCATTCTCATCCTCTGTCATGCCTCTCTCCTCTATCTGTGAGGCTATTTTTCTGGCAGAGGGTAAAGATAGAGTTCTGCGCAACACATCTTGGGGCTTTCTAGATTATTCCGCTGTCAGTCAAAAGTAGATATTTAAGAGAGAAAAAAAAGAACGAGTAACCTTCTGCCCATTCACAGTGCCCTCCGCTTTCTTTTACTACTTTATATAACACAGAAATTCAATCGAATCCATCCAATTTTGTTATTTTCAAGAAATCTAATAAAAACACTTTTAATCTATGCTACATGGCGTCACTCTTATCTGGGATCGTTTCTGTATCTGTCTGCGATATTGCTCATCTATAACTCTGAACACTGACACTCGTTTTTAATTCCCGGCAGACTAAACACGGACGGCGAATGCAATTTCTCCCATGAGCAAACATTGTAAGGCAACACTCCAAATAATCTTCAATAAACAACACTGTTTATTCAGTTTTGAGGTTATGATCCTACATCATAACCTTCCCCTAATAATAACTTTTTTTCTTTTTTTGTGTACTTTTCAGTTGGGCATGTTGGGGGGAGGGGGATTCTCACAAACCCCATCACAATACACTATTCACAATGTAATGTATCTTAATAAACCAATACAGGACAGTATATCCTCTCCCACTAACTAGATGGATGGGTGGATTGACAGAGCGATGGATGGCTAGTGGCGTAAAAAGGATGTTTATCCCTCCCTCCACCCCTGCTCTCGGAAGGACAGTTCCTAAGTGCTTGTGGATTTTATGTTTACGTGTTTTATAGGGCTGATCCAGGAGCCAAGAGCTGTAAAATGTTGTGAGAGGGAGGAGAGAGAGGACAGGGGGTGGAGGCAATGTTATTGTAAATCCAATCTTTATTGAGAACAACAGACAAACAGTCCTCCCCACTCCAGCCCACTTCTCCATCACTCTCACTATCGACTGATTGAGTTCTCAAAGTTTCAAAGAATGTACGTTTTTCCTCAGTTCAACGTTTTTTTTTTTAGTTCTGACCTTCATAAGAGCCTAGCAAACAAACTGCTGCCCACAGCATGGTTTAATCCAGCCCCAGGTCAACTATCTTGAAATTGTTATGTCATTCGAAAGCTCTGGTATCACTCAGTAGTACATACTCAGCGCTTTAAACCTGTACAACCTGCCCAGTATTTTATTTAATTCACCCAATACGGCAAACGTTAGTATGTTCCTTCTCTCTATTGTGAAAAGTGCCACCAAACTGGAGGTGATTCAAATAAAAGTCATTGCTTTATGCTGCTTACATCTCAGTGATACACCAAAGGGAAAATGAAATGGATATATCAGATAAGCAAGCGGTCCGAAATGTGTAGTCACTGGGGGGCTCCAGGGTCAGAAAACACTGCACTGTGTGACACTTGTTGGATCTAATGGCGCTTTTCCACTGCAAAGTACGACATGGCACGGTTCAGTACAGCTCACCTGGTCCTTTTTTTAGTACCACCTCAGCCGAGGTTCCAAGCGAGCCGTACCGTTACCAAAACGTGACGTGTAAAC
>JAUCMU010000026.1:10793817-10809448 GCA_032275025.1 Enteromius treurensis | reverse complement strand
TACCCACTGTAATGCCAAAAGAATTCCTATCATTTCTACAGTATACACCGCCAAATAATTTGATGTTCTCTTTACTTCATTAATCCACTGATTACCAGTAATTTGGGCTAAAAGACCGGCACCAGTTTTTTGACTTTCTGGATCTTTTGATCCGTTTATATATATTTTTACATGTCGAGGGTATCGGACTCTGGTATATTCTGAAAAAAGCAAATATAAAGTCAACTTCTCTTTCTTTTCTTTTAACCTCCAACAGATGCAGATCTACTTGAGGTGTTGTATAGACCCATGGTTCATAATCCTGAATAACAACTGTAGGACTCATTTTAATATTATTAATCCACCCAAAACTTGTTTTACATCTTACATTTTGTTCCCAATTATTTTTTAAAACCACTTTCGTAGGGTGTTCATCTTTATGTCCCTGGAGTTTAGCCCAGTAATTAACCATTAATTGTTTTCTTCTAATATCTCTCCTACCAGGACTTGTAAAGCTGATATGGGTGTAGTCTTTCCTTTTTTTTTCAATTTACATTATGTCAGATACACTTGAACTGAAATTTACATCAAGAACTCGTTTGAGGGGGAAAAAAACATGAGCGCGCATTTACAACAGTACCAACTCACACCAAATCACAAAAAGAAAAAGGAAAAATAAATAAATATATAAATACAATTTTGATACAGGGGCTGACAAAACAACATAGTGTTTCAAGCATTTTTAAGAACATAGGGCGGCAAAACTCAAGGAGCAAGAGACTCTGACATTGTTTCATATAACTCACTTATGGACTGGTTATCTTCCGATAACACCTTTTGTCAGCGATCACGCCTTCCCCTGAGTCTTAGTTCCCACCCGGACTGTTTTGACCCACGCACCTCGACGAGTTCCGCCGCAGCTGTTGGCTTTTATTTATTGATTTCTCGGCCTTTATAAGGAGCGAACTTTGTTCACATTTTCACGAAGTTTTACGAGCCTGTGTCTGTAATCCTGAGCGTTTATTTCTTGGAGTGCTTTCCCGTGTATGACCCTGAACTGTTTGTATGGTATTTGGGGCAGTCATGGCCTAATGGATAGGGAGTTGGACTTGTAACCAAAAGGTTGTGGGTTCGAGTCCCAGGTCCGGCAGGGATTGTGGGTGGGGTTAGTGAGTAATCAGCTCTCTCCACCTTCAATACCATGACTGAGGTGAGACCCTTGAGCAAGGCACCATTCCCCCAGCTGCTCACCTGTAAGTCGCTTTGGATAAAAGCGTCTGCTAAATGAATAAATGTAAATTCTAGCCGCCTGCCTATTGAACCGTTTTGTGACCGATCTCTTGATTACCTGAACTATTGCTGTTTGCCATTGTTTGTGACCACTGCCTGTTTGACTACCCCAATAAAGCTTTGCTAACGGATCCGATCGATTCTGAGGAGATATTACACCTTTAGAGATGCTATATAATTTGTTTTTTAATTCTTAAGACAGTTTATGTTGGGCTTGCTATTTTTCCACTTATTCTTATGTATATGATATTTTCCCATAATGAAAATAACGTTCACCATTTTAGATACCTTTTTTGACAAACCATACATATATATTATCACTTGAAATTTGTTGAACAAAGAGTTGTTGATCCCAATTTTTAACCATCGATAAACATCCTTCCAAAACCCCAATGTGACTGAACAAGAGGAAAAAAAGGTGTTCAATTGTTTCGTTTTCTGTCATACAAAAAACACACGGATTACCTTCTTAGGATTTCAGCAGCATGATAAATATTATTTATTAATTTAAACTGGATGTATTTTACCTTAGGGGGAAATCGGCCATTTAAGATAGCTACAAAAAGTCTTTGTTAATGTAACTTGATTATCTGATATCTTTATTTTTGTTGGTTTTTTGATATCATAGAAAAGCTTTTCTTTAAACACACTTCCAAGTAATTTGTTGTTACATTTTCTTTCTCCAAATTTCAATTCACCAATTTTTAAATCGGGAAGTTTAACAGTCACATTTGGATTTGTAAGGACATTTTTTATCATGAATTTTAAGGGAAGTGGAATAGCTCTACTGATTTGGTTGAATTCATTATAAGAGCGGGTGTAGTCTTTACTGCTCCAGAAAATATTTTAGTCAAATCTGTTTCCTGTTTTTTTATCGGCGGCTGAAAACCAACGTAAATAGAAGCATTACCGCCACCTTCTGCCCCGGAGTGTAGTATCTATTTAGAAGTCCCGTCTCTATCATAAAATAAAATTTTATTATTTATTTAATTTGACCATTTTATTACAACCTTAAAATTTTATTCTACTATTGTTTCTATCATTTTCCCCTTTCTTCTTCATACTTCCTTCTTGAAATACACGTGGTATTGTTTCTTCAGCATAGAGTGCATGATTCCTTACTATTTTAAGTGTGGTATTTAAATCTGAATGTCCTAACATTGTTCTGTTATAAATAACCTCTTCTTTCCATGATTTGCATATATGCTTTATATTTTGATTCACTTTGTTAATTAATCAGTGAAGAAATTTACCCTTTCCCCAATTGTTCCACTTGCTATTCTTTAAAAGGATTAGCCCAAAATTAAAACCTTAATGTCTGATTCACGTAATGGACCTTGTATCTCTATTGTCTCTCTCTGTAAAACTTGTTTTGCTAATTTATCCACTTCTTCATGTCCCCTTATTCCTATATATGCCGGGACCCATCTAAAACTGATTGTTGCATCATTTTAAACAATTCTTAGTCAGATGTTGAACGTTTTGTACATTATGAATAAATGGTAGGGGTAACCTAACAGTCTTGTGGATTCAGTCCCAACCCAGCGTGAATCAAATCTGTAAATAAACCAACTGAACATGTGCTTAATTTGGGCAGACCAAAAATATATTTGGAAATTAGGTAGTGAAACCCCACCCTCTTCAGTTTAAGTCAAGGTTTTAAATGATTTCAAATATACCTTGAGATTGAAGAATTAATCCTCTTTAAAAAGTTTGTATTTAAGTAACATGGTAGATTTTGAAATAGAAAGTTTAATCTTGAAAGGATATTCATTCTTATAACATTGATCCTACCAAAAAAAAAAAAAAAAGGAATGAGGAAGAGTCGACAAATCTGATTAATTCTGATTATTTTTTGTGATAAATGGGGGTTAATTAGCTTTGAAGAGGTCTTCCAAATAAGTAGTAATATCAATTCCCAAACACTGAAATCCAGAAAGTGCATGAAAGGGTGGTTTTGAGACGGCTTCGGGGAGAGCATGCATTGGCAAAGCTTGAGATTTGTCCAGATTAATCTTGTACCCTAAAAAATGACTATATTTTTCAATTACTGTAAGAATTAAATCAATAGAGGTGTCAGGGTATTTTAGACACAACAAAACATATTTGTCTGCATATATACAATGCATTTTGAATAATTCTTGTGTATTTGTAAGATACAGAGCCTGAGTATCTTGGTGACTAGATTTAAAAGATCTCCACAATATTTTAGTCAAGTAGTCCTGTTACTCATAGCCTGATTTTGGTTTGACTAGTACAATTGACAGATTTAGATTACACTTCATATGAATTTAACTGGCTATTTTTTTATTAATTATGTGTATTGGTAATAGCAGCTGTGTTGTGTGACACTTACGATTGGAGTTTTGGCTGCTAAAAATTCAGTTATACCATCAATAAATTACAATTTTAAATATATTACAACAGAAAGAAATACCTTAAACTGTATTTTACTGTATTTTTCAAAAATGTGTCCTTGATGAAAATAAGGGACTATTATCAAACATTTGTCTGGCATGATATTTCTCTATTTATTTGTTCATTTCTAAAACAAATACAAGCTAGAAAATCTGCATAATTATCGTGGGGTCTGCTGTCTTGGACAAGTAAAGGTTTCTTTCTACAAATATTGCATTTACTCTCAATTTATATAAAACAGATTTAGATTATATTGACTTGAAGGCCTTTTTTCTCAACGTTGACTGAAAACTCTAGAAGTCTCTTTTATATTGTTTCAACTGATGAAATCAATTATTTGATTATAGCACCACCATACACTGTGAAAAACAATACATAATACACTCAGCTGTCTAGGCGGTACTTTCAAGCCCGTCACATGAGTCTAAGTCCCTGGGTTTTTGTTTAATTGTGTAAGAGTACATTTCGTGTGAAAACAACAGAGTCATACACAGTTCCGTTACACGGAAGCTAAGAAAAGAGGAACACCCTTTTCTGTCAGCTCTGACATACCCTGAAAAACCACAACTGAATTTACACAGCAGCGTGGTCTTGCCTATATGACTGTATGTCTGTGTATCTCATAAAGAGACCTACCATCCTTTAATTCACCATCCGAGAGAGAGACACTATCATCGGCAGATCCAGAGCCAAACAGACAAGGTAACAAAATTATTATCATTTTAATCATATTTTGAGCTATTAAGTGAGTCATTTAAAACAAAGACAGTGAGAAAGTTCTTGATTTCAGATCACTAACAAATAGTTTTAGAATATAAATATACAATACAATACAATACTGAGGTGGTTAAATTACATCTAAAACATTTCACTTATATAAAAGGTAGTACAAATTGATCTATTTTTCAGTGTTACATTATTTTGCGTACATTATTTTATTGTGAACTTTAAATGACATTTATGTTACAGATTAAAAGGACATGAGATTTTAAATAACATTTTGGGGTCTATTTTCAGTTTCAGTTAACTATTTTCAGAATTACACAACCACCCACACAACTAATATATTTCAACCAACATACCCTACTACATAAATTGGTGGATTAGACACTTGACCAAAAGAGGAAATGTGGTTCCATGTGATTCATGTATAAACAGGAAGTATCAGCTTTGGTAAACTAGGAGCAAACGACATGATAACACTCACACAAGCATGATCTGGTGATCCGTTACCATCATTACCATCAGTGTGATCATACTAAGCATGTGACATACAGCTGCTCATCATGCATTTAAAATTAGGTCCAGGCTCAACACGGTCCAGAACAGCTTATGTCTGATCAAACCGCAATTTTTTCCATAATTGTGTTATCTCTTGGCAGCAGTATGGCAGCGTGGGACCTTACAGTCACAGTGGAGGATCTTGGTCCTGACTCTCCACCCCTTCGAATCAGCGTAACCTCTGACCTGCACATTGGCGGAGTTATTCTCAAATTAGTTGAGATGACCAGTGAGTTATGATCTAGATGCTTTTAAGAACTTTTAATGAAAAGGGAAGCATTTAATTGGTTGAAAGTGACAGTACAGTAAAACTTTTACATCATTAGTATAGACTTCAATTTCACATAAATGCTGCTCTTTGGAAGTTTTTATTCATTAAAGAATTATGAACACAATACACATCATGGCTTCAACAGAAATATGTACTGTTTTCAACAATAACAACAATGAGAAACGTTTTATTTAAACACCAAATCAGCATATCAGAAGGATGTTTGAAAGATCATGTGACACTTAAAACTGCAGTAATGGCTGCTGCGAAAACTCATTCAATTGTTGAATTCTTTACAATATCATGTTTTTTATTTTGATCTACTAAATGCAGCCTGGGAGAGCATTAATGACTTCTTTACCTACCCCAAACTATATCATATTATTAACATCACAACAAATCATCCCGTATGTCAAGCCTTTTAAAACCAGTGTTTTGCATGGTTCCTAAATATTTATTTACCCTGTGAGATGTTCCTGTGTCTTATCTGTAGATCTAAAGAAGGACTGGTCTGATCATGCCCTGTGGTGGGAGCAGAAGCAGCAGTGGCTGCTGAAGACCGGCTGGACTCTGGACAAATGCGGGGTCCACGCAGATGCTCGCCTCATCTTCACCCCGCAGCACAAGCCTGTGCGACTGGGCTTACCGAACGGCGTGACACTGAGAATGCGAGCTTGTTTCTCCACTCCTGTATTTCGCGCAGTCATGGGCATCTGCAAGGTTCTGAGTAAGTGAAGGATCAAGCTTGGATCCTCCTCTATAAACAATCTGGTAAGTTTCAGGTTGTCATTTCTAAAAATGAATTTATCTTGATTTCAGATTTACGTCACCCAGAGGAGCTCTCCTTGCTCCGGCCTGTTGAGGAAAAAAAGAAAAAGAAAGACAAAGACTCCTCAGAAGAGCTGTATGATATCACAGATGTTCCTCTAACCGCAGGTGCACAAAATAACACATTAAAGAAACTATTGTCATCAGCAAGGTTTTGTAATGCTTTTTAATTTTATTGAGAATACAGTAAAAACAGTAATATTGTGAAATATTACTTTTAAAATGTAGTTTCGTCCTGTGAAGGTCATTACTCCAGTCTTCAGAATTTGTGATAAAGAAACATTTATCATTATCAGTGTCTGGAAACAATTGTTTTTTTTCTGGATCTAGGCTCTGTTCAAGCTCTGTACAATGGCATGCCTGCTCATTTTGCTGACTCTCCCAAGACTGAGGCTGTGTACAAGATGCTGTCTGTCAGTCTGCCCTCACCTGCTCCTGAAGTCATCGCTAAACTCTACCGGCCAGCTAGTGTGGTGGACAAAACACATATCCACACCAGGTACTGCAGAGATGCAAAGACAAAAAACAATAAATAAATAAAAAATCACAATTTATCCTTAATATAAACCTTCCTCTGTTCTCTGGAGGTGGCTGGACTCATCTCGTTCACTAATGCAGCAGGGAATACAAGAGAATGACAAAATATCGCTTCGTTTCAAATACTACACTTACCATGATATGGATCCCAAGGTACCCATGTTTGGTCAAGATGTGTGTATACACTTAGAGTCAAGAAATTAAAATCGATTCTCTCGTTGTTGTAGTATGATGCAGTGCGCTTGACGCAGTTGTATGAACAAGCTCGCTGGGCTATTCTTCTGGAAGACATAGACTGCACAGAAGAGGAAATGATGCTGTTTGGAGCCCTGCAGGTACTACAGAGAAAACCTAACAAACAATACTGTCATCGCAACTATAAAACCGATTAGATAAACTGATGTTGGAGTAAAAGAAATAAACACAAAAAGCAGTAGCATTCTAACATCTTCCTGATTTTCTTATTCAGTACCACATAGGAAAACTGTCCTTGTCTCAGGACATGGTCTCTTCCTCTCAAGGAATGGATGACTTGGAGTCAGCCCTGAAATCCCTGGAGGTCAAAATGGTGGGAGACAGCAACAGCACAGAGATGCTGGTGAGAGACACTTACAATTAATCCTCTGTGCTAATAGAATAGCAGAAAATAAGGCATGGAGATGAAGGTACTAAATCTGTTATCAGAAGTACTATCAATAAATCTGATGTGCTTTCACAGGATAACATGACTGCCCCAGAGCTGAATGAGTATTTGAAAATATTTCGGTAAGGTCTTTTTCTTTGACCAAATCCTACTTTCACACACATTTTACAAAGAAATACTTGGGTTGGATTGAACATAAATTTTTGAATAATTAGTGCATAATTGAAAAATCTTTTACCCTGCAGGCCTAAGAGACTAACTCTCAAGGGTTACAAACAATACTGGTGCAAATTTCAGGACACATCGATCTCCTATTATAAAAGTACAGAGGATCGCTATGGAGAGCCCATTCAACAGCTGAACCTGAAAGGTCTTTTTTTTTCTTTCTTTTAATCTACACATAATCTTGCGACAGATGAAAGTTACTGAGTAAACTGAACTTGCAGCAATACAAAAACAGAACAAAAAGTAAGTTTAAAAAGTAAACTCATAAATGAGATAAATCCTAATTCATACAGTCGATAAATCCCCTGGCCTTGGGAAGAATTTAGATTTCGTTTAGGTAAAGCATTATGCATGCTTTACTGTCAATGAGTCATTTTTGCATGCATCTTTCCACACTGTGCTTGTACATGTGAATATGTTTTCACACCTCCGTCAAGGCTACACCAAAGTAGGCTGTGTTATCTGAAACACATCTGCTTCTATTTAGGCTGTGAGGTTGCCCCTGATGTCAATGTAGCAGGCCAGAAATTTTGCATCAAACTCCTCATTCCTGCACCAGAAGGCATGAATGAAATCTACTTGCGATGTGAAAATGTACGTAACTGTTGATAACATTCATTCGTACATGAAAACTCTTAATAAGAAGTGGTCTATTGAATAGCAAAGTCCATCAATTTAGTTTCCAGTGCTGCATTTGATCAAAATTAAAACAGTTAAACAGTAATATTTTGAAAAAGAATGTATTACTATTTAAAATAATATTTTAATGTATATTTTAGTATAGTATATTGCTAAATTGGCAAATCTGAACTTTGACTAGCTATTTGTCTTCAGTGTCACATGATCCTTCAGAATTTATTCTAAAATGCTGGTTTGCTGCTTAATAAACATCTTTCAGTAGTATCAGTGCTTAAAATAATTGTGAACCTACCCCACTGAACCAGGAGAAGCAGTATTCTCAGTGGATGGCTGCCTGTAAGCTGGCATCCAAAGGCCTGACATTATTGGACAGCTCGTATCAAAGTGAAGTAAAGAACATCCAGACGTTCCTTTCAATGCAGCGTTCCAACTCTGCAGCTCCCACGGCACAGACTGATGACAGCATCAACACACACAGCCTTGTCTCACCGAGATACCATAAGAAATACAAGCCCAAACAGGTACAGTGACCACGAAACCTGCCAGTTATTTCACCTTATACAATATATTGTCAACATGGACCTTTCAAATTAGCGTGATTTCACCAAGAAACAACATTCCAATACAACCAATCAGATTTGAGGGATCATTTTCAGTTTTAAGCAGAGGAAATAACAGTTTTAGATGTTTCACTTCATCTCTTCAGAGTTTGTGTAGCCTTCACCTCCTCTTGTTCTTTCCAGTTAACACCTCGTATCCTGGAGGCCTTTCAGAACATCGCCCAGCTCTCTTTGACATCTGCCATCTTGAAGTTCCTGCAGATCTGGCAAGCTCTACCTGATTTTGGCATTTCCTACTTCATGGTCAGGTGAATAGACACAAAAACATGGTCAGCCCATGATGTACCTTTTAAACAAGCTGTGGTAACACAATTTTATCATTGTAATCTGATGTAATCAAACGACACAATACAACCGTTTCTCAGGTTTAAGGGCAGTCGTAAGGATGAAGTTCTGGGCATCGCTAACAACCGTCTGATCCGTATAGACCTGGGAGTCGGAGATGTGGTGAAGACTTGGCGTTATAATAATATGAGACAGTGGAATGTTAATTGGGACATACGACAGGTAGGTTTCAATAAAAGTATAATTATTATAATAATTATAGCTCTATGCAGTCCTCGACTTACTGTTTATTTTATATAATACACTTTTTTATTCATTTCATCAACATCTGTCTCTATTGTAGGTGGCGATTGAATTCGACGGAAACATTAACATAGCATTCAGCTGTGTGAACGCAGACTGTAAGGTTGTGCATGAGTACATTGGAGGATACATTTTCATGTCCACTCGCGCACGACAGCAAAGCGACACACTGAACGAGGAGCTCTTCCACAAACTCACCGGCGGCCATGATGCTCTCTGAGCACAAAACTTACAAAAAAACATTACTGAAGCTACAAATGGAGGAAACCGATAAGAATTCAGTGTTAGCACTCCACAGCAACCGTCCCTTTCTTTTCTTTCTTTCATTTAATTTAGCATTCACGCATTTGTATTAAAACATGTATGTGTGCTACAATGTTACACGCACCTAATGACTCGAAATCATCACACTTAATAGAAGCGGCTGACATGAAAATATGACTAGATGAATGATTTCTGATATTTTAAAAAAATATCTTACTGTAATGAATTTTGACATAAACTCATTATTTAGCAGGGTGTCTGAATTTCTGCCATTTCGTACGATTAACAGCTCAGGAAACCCCTGTCTAACCACTGATATCTACAGCTCATAATATACTATCTCAGTCTAACAGAGTTTCATTAACTTCATATTTATTTTTAGATTGTCCTCAGTGTCAATATGGATAGGAATGTTTAGCATTGAGTTAACAAAGTGCCATCTCTGCCTTAAGTTCATTATTCACAAGTATGAGAAACATAATGTGTTGAAATATTGTAAATATTGTTAAGGATTATGGTATACTATTATATTCCTCTACCAATAAAAAATGTACTACTATATGAGTACTCAATGTGTATGTAACAAACATGTTTTGAACTTCTAGTAGTAATTTTAACTTAAGAAGATCTCAGATGTGCCAGAAATGAGAGCCATATTTCTACATTATTTTGTAGGCAGTTTTTTCCCTTGTGTGTTTCACTGTGTTTATCATATTAGTACTCATAATCACTGTGATTTCCTCATTTCCATTTAGCTTTGGATTAAATATATGTGCCAAATCACTCTGCAATCTGCTAAATCCTTTCAAGCTAAAGAAAAATCTAAAGGAAAGTGTAATTATAGGCTGTTCTAACATCCATGGAGGAGAAAGGCAAAGTCTTTTTATACCTTTACACAGCATTTGTAATTATGAAGAATAAATAGTACCGTGTGAAAATGTTAAACTTCCTCAAACAGGTTTCTGAAACAACACCCACTGCTCGGTTTATTAGAGGTGTCAGGGTCCGGTGTTCTTACATGTCTTGGCCCCAGTAATAATTCAGTCCAGACGAGGGCGTCACGCAGACAGGAAAATACACGCAGCACATAGCGACGAAGAAGACGTCAACCGGAAGTGCGCATGCAACACGCTTGTAAACAACTCGCGAGCAGTGTAAAATATAGTCGTTTTTTTAATATCACTAAGCAGCAGGTAAATTGATAATTTATTGTTTTAAAACTGACGTATGAGCAACAGCAATAAGCCTGGTGTCTGTGTGTCTCTACTGTTTTTCACTTTTATATTAACGCATACTGTTTTTGCGTGTCTGTGTTATCGGGAGGGATTCAAATTTATTCCTTTCAGAGCTCATTTATTCTGAATTGATGTCTTTGTCTGTAGGTGTAGCTGAAGATCATGTCGAAGGAGGAGGTAAAAGTGACAGAGGGGATCGTAGATCTCGAAGAGCCGAAGAAAATGACCCGAGAAGACTGGAGGAAGAAGAAAGAGCTGGAAGAGCAGAGAAAATTAGGAAATGCCCCAGCTGAAGTTGACGAGGAGGGGAAGTAGGTTGAGCAGTTGCCCAACACATGTGATCATGGTGCACTGTTCATTCGTAAATTTAATGACTGTAATTTACATTAATATTTTGTTACCAGGGATATCAACCCTCATATTCCACAGTACATTTCATCAGTCCCTTGGTACATCGACCCATCAAAGAGACCCACACTTAAGCACCAGAGACCCCAGCAAGAGAAAGAGCCACAGTTTGCGCCTATTGGAGATTGGTATAAAAGAGGTGTACAAGAAGTAAGCTCTCGCTCTACCCAAACAGCCATGAATTATTTAAAAGAGTTGGATTTTGTGTCTAAATCTCTTTCTTATTGCCTCCCTGTCAACTAGAAATCAGTCAGCACAAAATTCAGAAAAGGGGCATGTGAAAACTGTGGAGCCATGACACATAAGAAGAAAGACTGTATGGAGGTAAATAGTTAATATGTGACCCTGGACAACAAAACCAGTCATAATTGTTAATTTTCCGAAATTGAGATTTATACAAAATCTGAATAAATAAGCTTCCCATTGATGTATGATCTGGATGGATAGGGCAATATTTAATTGAGATGCAACTATATGGAAAATCTGGAATCTGAGGGTACAGAAAAATCTAAATGCTGAGAAAATCACCTTTAAAGTTGTCCAACTGAAGATCTTATCAATGCATATTACTAATCAAAGATTAAGTTTTAATATATTTTCAGTAAGAAATTGACTAAATACCTTCGTGGAACATGATCTTTACTTACTATCATAAGGATTTTTGGCAAAAAAAAAAAAAAAAAATCCTTAAGGCCTGCTTTAAAACACAAATTAAGATATTTTTGATTAAATCCTTGAACTTTCAAGTAATCCAGAAAAAAAAAATCACGGTTTCCACAAAACTATCAAGCTGCACAACTGTTTGTGCAACATTGATAATATTAAGACATGTTCCTTGAGCATCAAATCAGGTCAAGTCTTCACTGAAAACAAAACGTAATTTTCCATTTTTGACTAAAGTTTGTGCACAAATGTCTTTCACAGAGACCCAGAAAAGTTGGTGCAAAGTTTTCTGGCACAGGCATGGCACCAGATGAGCACCAACAGATTAATCTCTCAATGGATTATGATGGAAAGAGAGATCGCTGGAATGGGTACGATCCTGATGAGCACATGCGCATTGTAGAGGAATATTCTAAAGTTGATCTGGTAAGTCATGTTGTTGGGCATTTTTGTATATTTAATTTTCCTCATTTTATATTTTATTTTATTGATGAACACTCAGTTTTATTCTCAGAAATATTCTCATTTTTAAAATTTCTTTATTAGTTTCCCATTGTCACATATTTATTTGGAACAATTTTTTATTGTGTATGTAAAGCATCTCTAAATTATTTGTTTGTCATAACAGGCTAAGCGCACTCTTAAGGCTCAGAAACTCCAGGAGGAGTTAGCTTCTGGTAAACTAATAGATGAAGCTGTAAGTATTCAAAATGTAAAAAAAAAAAAAATCCACATTTCCTTTTATTGCTGCTATATGTTTATCATAAGATTACATTTTTCTACCTTTTTCTAACCTATTATTTTGTCTTGTATCCAGACCTCAAGGAAGCATCTTGGTGATGATGCAGCACAGGTATATGTCACATTCTGATTAGCTCTAAAATAAAACTCATCACAAAGACACTTTACTCATTCATTAAAATTTTTTCACACCCTGTCCAGGACCACAGCAGTGAAGATGAAGATGATGACAAATACGTTGATGACTTTGACATGCCTGGACAAAATTTTGATTCCAAGAGACGAATCACAGTTAGAAACCTGAGAATCCGGGAGGACATCGCTAAGGTAAAAAACATCTGCAAACCACTGAATATTAATTAAAGGCATGAAACTACTTGTTTTCACTTTTATTTCTTTATCTCATAAATATTCCCATTAATAAGGTGAATAAGAGGAGTAATGTGGTCTTCACATCAGGATTAGTTGTAGCATATGAATAAACCTTTACTAATCTTACCACAGTGTGCTGAATTATGATTTTTTTCCAACTTTCTTACTTTACAGTACCTCCGAAATCTGGATCCAAATTCAGCCTATTATGATCCCAAGACTCGAGCCATGAGGGAGAACCCATACTGCAACACTGGAAAGAATCCAGAAGAGTAGGAGCATTTCTCTGCTTATATGCATTAAATCAAGAGGAATGTTGTGGAAGTCATAGGCCTCTTATAGAAAGCTTGCAGATTGTGTATGAAGTTACACAAAACATTGTTCACCACTAAGGCACAAGTTGATCCAATTAAATATTGGATCGTAAACCGCTTTAGATTAAAAATCACTTAAATGACAAAAAATACTGATATGTTTAGCTTAAAAAATACAGCATTGTAAGTTGTGTAAGGGTGCACCATGTGTGTCACAATGTCTGTTTCTTTAGTTGTCTGCCTGTCCTCAAAATGATGTGTTTGTTTTGGCAGGGTTGGCTACGCTGGAGACAACTTTGTTCGCTACTCCGGAGACACCATTTCCATGGCCCAGACCCAGCGTGAGTATTCTTTGTCGACTCATACAGAAATACCTCTCTACCTGATTTTAAATGTGGTCTCCAGACTTTCAGTTCCTGTTGGCCTGATATTGTTTTGTGTGTTTCCTCTGCAGTCTTTGCTTGGGAAGCCTACGAGAAAGGATCTGAAGTTCACCTCCAGGCAGATCCAACCAAGCTGGAGCTTCTCCATCAGTCCTACAAAGTCAAAAAGGATGATTTCAAAGAGACACAGAAAGAGAGTATTTTGGAAAGGGTAGAGTTAATAATCTCCTTTTAAAAAAATAAAAAAAAACACACAGCAAATTTCCTCCTGTTATGTTCTGTGTGCTGATGGCTTCATGTTGCACCTCTCTTCAGTATGGTGGTCAGGAACACTTGGACGCCCCTCCACGGGAGCTTCTGCTGGCTCAGACAGAAGAGTATGTGGAGTATTCCCGTCACGGGGCTGTGTTGAAAGGACAGGAGAAGGCCGTGGCCTGTTCCAAATACGAGGAGGATGTGCTCATTAATAACCACACGGTAAGTTAGCTGGCACTACTGCAAATGCTACGTAACTGGACCAGTTAGATAC
The DNA here is from genome assembly GCA_032275025.1 of Enteromius treurensis. NCBI lineage: Eukaryota > Metazoa > Chordata > Actinopteri > Cypriniformes > Cyprinidae > Enteromius > Enteromius treurensis. The sequence continues at coordinate 10,795,220 of JAUCMU010000026.1, read as the reverse complement.
TAATGATAGATGTTGTTTTATAGATGCTAAAGATTTTTTCCTTCGGCTTTTGCAGTGTATCTGGGGATCATATTGGAAAGATGGTTATTGGGGTTACAAATGCTGCCACTCGATGGTGAAGCAAAGTTACTGTACAGGAGAAGCTGGCAAGAAAGTGGCGGTGAGTATCGGATGTATTTATTTGATATTATTTCATTTTTTAAAATGTGTTTAATTTTGTTATTATCATCAAAAAAAGGTATATTTGATGCATTTATGTATTTTATCCGACACAAATATGCTCTAAAAACAACTTTTCTGCTTATGTTTTCAGAACACTTCTTGTGTTCCATTTGAAGACGACGTAGAGGAGGCCGGAACGAGTAGTGAACCAAAGACTCTTTTACAGGTACATTAAAGGCCACCACCTTTTTGAGATATAATGCCAATGGAAGAACCTGGCAGGAAGATGAATGTATTATAATATGTTTTTTATTCACAGATGCACCAGGAAAAACTGAAAGATAAGAAGAAGAAGAAAAAGAGCAAGAAACATAGAGATTCTGACAGCAGTGATGAGGAAGACGAAGCAAAAAAGAAAGAAAAGCTAAAAAAGGTGGGTGGGCTGTTCTTGTCACACAAACTCATATCTTCATATCCAGATGATTCTGTGCTCTACAAAGGCTATTGTTAAAGAAAATACTGTGTCTTTCTTTGCAGGCATTGAGTGCAGAGGAGCAAAGGCTGAAGCAGGTGGCTGAAATTATGCAGCTCGACGAGAGAAAGCGACCGTACAGCAGCCTGAAGGAAGTGCGTGAACCCACAGAGGAAGAGATGGAAGCCTTCCGCATGAAGCGCTGCCGACCTGATGACCCCATGGCCTCTTTCCTGGGGCAGTGAATGAAAACATAAATGTCTTTTATCACCAAGCACAGAGATGTCATGGTCTCAATTATTGTAAAATCTCTTATTGTTGACAACTTTTGTTACATAAAGCCCACTGTCGTTGAGCTAATAATGGAAAACAGCACATATTAGGACATGAAATTGTGTTAGAAATGTTCACATTTCTTTAAAAAAAAAAAAAAAAAATCTGTGTAGATTAAATTGGAAAATAAATCAGATTTTCATAATATGTTGTTTTTATTTAGTTTTTAATTAAAAATTGCCCAATAATTTACAAATGGGTTATGTTTGGTGAATCATCTGTTTTGATTTAACAAATATGTTCAATTCTCCCATTCCAAGGTATTTAAAAAGTGGATTCATAGTGAAATCACTTGACCAGTGGTTGACATTAAACATATTTAAACCTGAACATGACTATGTTTGGTTTTGTTTGTTTTCTTTGTAAGCAGCATGTAATCCAAATCATTGCAAATACTCAGAACTGTTGAGAGTGTTTGATGTAAACAAGAACGTTT
>JAUCMU010000026.1:10757198-10784253 GCA_032275025.1 Enteromius treurensis | reverse complement strand
ATATATCAGATGTTTTGCTCTGCTCTGAAAACATAACTGACGGTGTGTTCATCAGTTTTGTATAAAAGCATTAGAAAGTGCATTTATCCGCAGCCGCGATCAGACGCTTCAGGATAAACAAACACATCGCGCACGTGACGGAAGTTAGTCAGCGCGTCGGTTTCGTGCAACTAATACCAATGCATTCCAAGCGGTATATGAAGATCACGGACGACAGGTGATAAGGGTTGAAGCTCACACGTACAGTAGTGTAGAAAAGGCTACGGTGTAGTTCGGCTATACATCTGCGCTAAAGGTGAAAGTCACCATAGCTTGTATATAGACTCCAACCCAACTTTGAGAATAAATTAACGGCGATATTTTTTTTTATCGCGCGATAAGCATTAACGCCGATAACGGCCCACCACTACTTTAAACATATCTGATATATATTTGAAGCTAACCGATTGTGTTGGTATTTACATTTTGAATTTTTTTAGATGTATGAGGCTTAAAAACTCCTCGCTTATTGTTTATAAAACTGAAACTCTTCACCTTCACTACAACGCTAACATATATTGCTCAGAAAGTGACGTAAACGTTCTTTATTGCTCTTGTGTATCTGCAGCTCTGGGTGAAGGCAAGGACGGTTTTGTGCGCTGCCCAATGGATGCACTGAACTGGTCAGAGAGGAAGTATCTCATACTGGAAGAGATCCTCACCTATAGGCCAGACGTGCTGTGTCTCCAGGAGGTGGACCACTACTTCGACACCTTCCAGCCTGTGCTCGCCAGCCTAGGCTACCAGAGCAGCTTTTGCCCCAAGCCGTGCTCCCCCTGCCTGGACGTTCACAATAACAACGGGCCCGATGGCTGCGCTCTGTTCTTCAACCGCCGTCGCTTCCAGCTGCTCCACACCACTCACCTTAGACTCTCTGCCATGTTGCTTAAAACCAACCAGGTTGCTATCGTGGCTACACTCCGCTGCAGGTTCACGGGTCGAATCTTCTGCGTGGCAGTTACGCACCTGAAAGCGCGGAGTGGCTGGGAGGCGTTTCGAAGCGCACAGGGGGCTCACCTCCTTCAGCAGCTATGCGAGCTAACCACACAATCCCACCCGGAGATGGATGATGAAAAGCGGACTAGGGTTGGGGACAGCGGAGAGGGTATTCCGTTGGTGGTGTGTGGGGATTTTAACGCGGAGCCAAATGAGAAAGTGTACAGGCGTTTTATGACTTCTCCTCTGAAGCTAGATAGTGCTTACAAGTGTCTGAGTGAGGACGGGAACACAGAGCCGCCTTACACCAGCTGGAAGATCCGGCCTAGTGGAGAGAGCCGCTCCACCTTGGACTACATTTGGTACTCGGAAAGAGCCTTCCAGGTGAACACTGTGCTAAAGATACCAAGCGAAGAGCAAATCGGGCCAGACCGGCTTCCATCGTATCATTATCCCTCTGATCATCTGTCACTAGTGTGTGACCTAAGCTTTAGTCAGCAACCTCATAGGCTCATGTAGCTGTCAGCTTTCCAATAGGGATCTAGAGCAGCTTAGTACATTCCTAGAGTATGCGTGGACACGTCTGAATGTGAGAATGCATTGTTTGCATCATTGCAAAGAATTGAAGATATTTTATTCACATAAACCTTATTTTCACCTGCTGACGTAGGTCTTAATGCACCTCTGTGCTTATTATTTTCCTCGATGGAGATGAACTATTATTATGCTCTCGTTGTTTGTTAAACAGAGGTTGTGCAATATATTGTAATTTATTAAGTGCTACAGGATGATCTCAGGAAGACGTACTAGTGGAAAGATGTTTATATTTATACTGCCTGTACTTTTTCTTTTTAGTAACACTGTAACCATTGATGTGTTTGCGATTGATCAGTAAATACATCCCAGTGTATTTAAATTGCGTGGTCTCTTCCTTTAATGACAAACTGTTAAATCTAAAGTCTGGCACGTTCAAGAAAAATGTAACGTAAGCTGAAGGTAACAGGTATATAAAGAATGATAAAGGTAAGGGTGCTATTACTACAATCAGTGGAGTTTGCCCCGTTGAACCTCGAGCTGAAGAGTATACAATAGGCTACATTACCGATCATAAAACAGGAATTATTTTGAATAGGATGCTATTGCATTGGCTGTTTATTATTTATTTCCCTATAAATAGCCTGGTTACTAATATCCTTGATTTTACCTTATCCGACATGAATGGCATTATATCAAAACTTTTGCAATTAAAAAGTTTCATAAGTCTAAACACCTAATAACAGCTCACCTAATTACCAGAACATTGTTCCTCCGCGTGTAATTTGATGCTTCAACCGCCAGAGGGCCTAAAGTTACATCGTGTAGCTTTTGTAATTTGTAAATTCACACTATGAAGAGCGACACTCCATAACTATTTTTCCATGTGTTGTTTTGTAATAAATGGATAAAGATCTAAAAGTTCACAAAACAAACAAAAGTAATTTTTCACAAGTAAAAAAAAAGTAACCAGTTGTTTGCATAATTCTCTATATTTAAATCTACTTGGATACAATTTTAGGGTAAGAATACAACAAAATATATGCATCATATATTGAATATTCAATATACTATATCAGACATTCTTTCCCTTTTTTTTTGTACATGTGAAAAAAAAATTATCTGCAAAATACAAAGCAGTGAATTAATGATACAGAAAACATACAGTAATAAATGCACAGAAAGAAAATTATTTAAAAAGTCTGAAATGACAGAAAAAGAAACATCTGAATGTCCTTCAGAAAACAGTTTCCTTTGAACTGTAAAACACAAACAAACAAAAACACTTTTTGGTAAAAAAATATAGAAAAAACAAAAACTCATATTTACACAAAAAGCAATCAATTACTTTTAGTAATGATTTAGGAGGAAAAAGCTGACCTAAGGCTGTTTTATTTTTATTTATTACTATCACAATTGTATGTCTATGTAGATTCGTTATGCTCCAAATTACCCGGTGATCAAAACCTTGGCTGTTTCTCTTCATTCGTGTGACTTCCTCTCAGTCTTTAGCACCAAGTGAGGTTCGTTCCTCCAGCATCACAGCACTGATGGTATGCTATAACAGAACATGATTTGAATAGATAAATTTAAGAAAGAAAAGTCTAACCCAGGCTCAGGCTACACACGGTGGTTATAGTGTTGGGCGTAAACAAGCGTCTGAGCTGTAGTGCTAGTTTCATCCATTTCACATAAGAGATAGCCACTCTTCACATCACTTGCTTTATTTGCATCTGTGTCACAAGCATTGATTTCGGTTCCTGTGATTGAATGCAGTGATATGTCATGTTTGCTCAGCTCTGTGTGGTCGTGGGGTTCGTCTGTGTGCTCGGCGTTTTCTCCGCAGCCACGTTAGGCGTCTGATCCACGGAAACCTCAGGAGTTTCAACCTTAATAATAGTCACATCCTGTAAAGACATTGCTGGCTGTGTATTCGGCACCACAGTCACTCCCGGCTGCGAGGTCACCACAGTTACAGGAGCTATGGAGGAGGTCGTGGAGATGTTGGAGGGGACGGCGAGCTTCAGGACTTGGGTGTTGCTGGTAGGCACGGTTAGGGGGGAGAGCGTGCTCAGAGTAATGGGAGTGCCCGGTTTGCCAGGCATGGTGGGAAGGGTGATGAGCTGCAAAGTGATTCTCTCACCGCTTTGGCCCTGAGCAGGCACCAGCGTTGGCACGGCCTGGAGAACCACTTTGCCTGCGCTGTTACCCCCAGAGACTGAGTTGGGTGCAGGAAGGATCGGCGAGCGGATGGTGGGAGAGTTCACAGTTACTGTGGAGATTTTCTGACCCTGTGTCGTCATGAGTACAGGAACCTGCATGGCAAGCCTCACTGTCCTGGAAAAAACAAAAAAAAAGCAATGTGATGGATGCAATTTTAAGAGGTAAAGTTTTAACTACAATAGTTAGAAAAACAAACAAACAAACAAAAAACACATTAAATATATCAAAATCAGTTTTTTGTTTTATTCTTATACATTTAGAGATTTTTCTGGATTCCATTAAAAAAAATGGAATTTTTTTCATTTCACACATCAAAGAATACTCACCCAGAGGCTGTTGCTATGTTATCTGAAGACTGTTGCACAGTCATAAAGGTATCTTGTCCTGAGGTTAGATTGATGATTTTAGGTACAGCAGTAGAGGGAGAGACTGGAGTCCCTTTGCCTTTTGTATTGCTGCGATTGGACGCAGCTGGACTTTCTCTCTTTCCTTCATCAATGCTGTCATCCATATTGTCGTCATCTATAAAAACAATGTCTTTAGGCATCTCCTTAAACTGATACACAAGTCTTTGGCCTTCGACTTTTGATAAAATGCCCCGCTGATAGTAATACCTAAAAAAAAAAAAAAAAAAAAAAAAAAAGAATAGGAAGAAAAAAAAAAAGATCAATCAAGACTGCTAGAACTTGTTCAAATGTCCAAAAATCCAGACAGAAATTAAAAAATGCTAAATATTACCTGAGTGCTCTCCCCATGGTCTCATAGTTCATGTCAGGTTTATTCTTATGTCTGCCCCATAATTTAGACACCGCTTTGGAGTCCACAAGCTTGAATATGCCCTTCTCTTTTTGAGTCCACTTAATGTACTTTGGACAGGTTTCTTTGTCCTGCAGAAGGTCCAACAGGAACTCCCACAGGTAAGTAGTCGAGCCTGCAAGAATTAGACTTAGAAGTTGTGGCACCAAAAAAAAAAAAAAAAAAGGAAAATAAACAAACAGAAACACTTACCCTTACTGTCCTTTGATTTCCTCTTATAGACCATATCCAGAGAGCCATCACAGAAACTCCGTGGAGTTCTGGGTTTTCGTCCTGCTGGGAACGATCACAGCAAACAAATGAATCTCTTCAATAACATTTTTACAGTTTTAAACTATGCTATCTTGATATTTCCACTTTAAAAGTAATGTAATAGAGATAATGAGCTGAAAGCACACTTTACTAAATGCAATGTACTATAATATGATCACGCATTAATTTCCAAACAGAACTATAGTTCATGGTTCACCTCTCTTTTTCTTTTTCAGTAAATCAGTCTCCTGCAGAACAACAATATTCTTGGCAACAGGTCCCATATCCTCTGTTCTCACTTCAACCTCCACCTCAGATAACAGCTCCTCTGCAGAGATTAAGATCTATTGTTATTTTTACTCTTCTTCACACAAACAAGATATACGGAGCAAGCAGTTGTAATTCGTTAGAATAAATTAGCTTGTATTACAGCATGCAGAGCATGTGAAGATTTAAATCTCACCTGTGCTGCGATCACCCTGCAAGCTGGCCGGTGAATCCATGTGCAGCAGAGCTTCGGCTGCTTCTATAGTTTTATCATGCACAGAGACCTCCACTAAGAAAGAGAGAGAGGAGGAGTTGTTGTTTTTTAGTTTAAAAAAAGGTTTCTTTTTCTTGAACTGTATTAAAAACAAAAACAAAATCAAACAAAACAAATTGCATACATAAAAATACATAAAACAAAAAGTCCTTTGGCTATCTGTTTATTATGACTGTAATGTGAAAACAGATGTTACAGTCCCAAAATGGTTCAAGATCATCACAATTGAGCTTGCTTTTGATTAAAAAGAGCACTGTGTTCATAAATATTTTCTAGTACATAAAGTAATAAATTGGCGGTAAAGGAAAAACATATTTCTATCGCGATTTTTATTGGCTACACGGTAGCAGGCAAAACCATGCTGAGCGCTCATTGGCCAGGCGTCCTGTCAATCAACGACCTATAACGCCTCTAAATACACTTCCGCACTAAACTTCGAAACGAAAAACATTTTAAATCAAATGTGTTATACTTCATCCAGCGAAAGGGTCTGAATAATTCTCTCTACCAAAGACAATATATCGAAACCTAACTTGTCTGTAAAACCCGACGTTTTCAGCATTCGATCTTGAGCAGGTCACATAAAAATAAAAGCTAACCAATTCAGATTAAAATTCTCTTTTTACGTAAAAAAAAGCCAACCAGCACCCGTTATCCTAAAAAATATACAGTAACGAATTTGTTAACTGTCGTTTTCGTGAATTTAGAAAAGACATCAGTAAAGACCAGAACCGTTAGCTGATTTAAATAAACAATCAAAGCCAACAAAATGTAAACGGCTGCTACAAAAGAAACAATTACTCAAGCTGTACCGCGAAACACTGTTTACTCGTAAACCCGTGTTATAAGCACTTTAAAAGACAACGTGGCTAAGACGCAAAAAGAAAACAAACAAACTTCCTGGTTCCGACAATCAGCATCAATCCGCTAAGAATTCATCATAATTCCAACTGACTGTAAACGAAAAATCCTTAATATACACAACGCCAACGTCACATATTACTCTACGTACACAGAATAAAAGTGTCGCTAAAACAAAAGAGCGAGAAATTACTTAGTATTACTTAAAGTTGGCGCACGGGTAAAACGACAGCTGCTCTTCGCTTCCTGGTTGTCAACGCTTTTTTGCATCCTTCACTTCAACAAGAGCCCAGAGCTCATTACTTCAAATCACGTGACATGCTTTTGTGATGACTGATGTATCTTTCATTGTTTATCGTGAGCAAATCGAACTGGCGTTTTGATGCATTGTGAAACGGAGTAGTCATACCAGCTGCTTGCTGTATTAAAACGATCTCCTTAATAATTTTAAACAAATAATTGCCAATATGTCTATAAGCAATAGATACAACTATAAGCTTTCTTTCTGAAACAAACAAACAAACAAAAATAGTACAAAGCCATCGTTGACATGTAGATTATAGTTAGCATAACCTACCCTTTTTCAAGTGTACTAATGCTATACAAATTATACTCTGTCAAGCAAAAGCTTTGTTTTTTTCTTCCTAAAGTGTATCTTAAAAACGTCCACAAAAACGCCACAAGATGTCCCTCTTTAGCTGTTCAAAGAAAAATAAAGCCTTCCAAAAAATATACAGGGCTACAACTTAACAAACCCACAGCGATTGCTCTTTTAAATGAATGCATAATGCAGCATTACTTGCATGGAAATTAAACAATTGGGAGAATTACTGCTTACCAACTGCCATCTCCTGCAACTCCGTCTCCACAACTTGTTCCTCAGCCACATCCTGGACCAGGTAGGTATTCTGATCATCATAGACTAACACCTGAGCAGCATAACACTGCTCCACATCTGCGCTATTCACCTGCTCCACTATCACTGCAGGACAGTCCTTCTCTTCGTCAGCCTCCACCCCATCAGGACAAACCTCCTGGAGAAAAAAACACTTCGAGTTTCCTTAAAATGTTTTTAGTGTAGATTTTAGTTAAGTTGCAATTCTCACGAGATGGTGCATTTTGTACAAGCGCACTTTACCTGCTGAGCTTCCTCATCTCCAGCGACATACTCCAATATGTTCCCTCCACCATCTACAATCACCACAGAGGTCATGACTCATTCCTCTGTGTCAGAACCGCACTTATCCACTGCACCCCAGCTGATGACCTTGAGTGACGTCACAGCCTGAAAAATAAAAATGCAGTGCATTGCGTGTAAAATATTGATATCTTAAAACCATACCCCTTAACGTACGATTCGGACATTTCATTGTTCATTAAAATCTCCCAATGGCATTTGTACTAAATCTTGTGACTACTTGGGCCAAGCGGACAGAGATATCATCTGATGCCTTCTCAGTTGGCATGGAAATAATCTAATATCCTTACAGAGATCACAAACAGACCTTCAGGCAAACAAATGCACACACAGAAACGAAACAAGAAAACGGAAGAGGCCTGTATCCTGTTGGCAAAAGTGATCTCAGACCAATCACATTCACTGTTTCAGGGGGTTTTTTTTTTATTGGAAGAAAAACCCCTAGGTGTTGTGCTACTTTCCATGCCCCATCTTTGCTTTTAATTTCCTCTACTGCGTTGCTCTTTATCACTTTATTCTATCAAGCATAACAAAATGTAAACACTGATACCATACTCGACTGATAGACTAGAGGTCTGTTGTGTTATTACTGACATACAAATAGCTCCTCCATTCTCCTGCAGTAACAAAACGTATCAACATTTTTTTTTATCTAGGAGTGGCCCAATTTGAAGTAATAACAGTAAAAAGAAAACAAACCCACACAAATTATTAGTTCGGTAAACAAACGCTTGCGGTTCACGTTAACTTAAACAGCCGCGCTAAAAACAACCCGCCTACTTTCTAATGACGGCTAAATTAATTGAACCTTTTACGTATCTATACATATAAAAATATGCTATTTCTCACCGTTTGTTATGATTTCTTGTTGTTTGGTGCACCTCAAGACAGCCGAGTGCGCTCTGTCATAAGGTTAGCATGCTAACAATGCTAATGACAGACTGACGTTAAAGCTGGTCAACTTGCGCGAACTGCTCGCCGATCAAGAGCACGCATGCAGGCGATAGACAGATGTCTATTTGGTCAATGTAAAGGCAAAAAAATATGTGTTTTGACAGGCTGAGTTGTTGTTGTTGCTGTATTAAGTAGTGTTTTGCGTAGCTGGTCTCGGGCCTCCAGATGCAGGATCTGACTGACGAACTGCGCAGCAACCGTAACTGACGTCACGCACACCCTTGTCAGGTGCGCGCGCGCGCTAAAATTTCAACAAGCTCAATTTAAAAACCAGAATAATCAAAAAATAACATGAAAGAAATCATGACGTAAATAAACTATAGTATTATCACAATAAATAATATATTTACATTAGCAAATGTTTCTGGGGGAAGTGGTAGGCAGAGACATTTATATCAACACAATATGCCATATACATGGTACATCCCTTTGCTGTATTTCAAATATACCATAATAGAATTGAAATAGTCTTGAAATAGATCTGTACAGTCGTAATACCTCCCGAAAATGCTTCTGAAATCAGTAAAATAAGGTCAATCAATTTAATCTTGCAGCTTATTAACAGAGAAATCTGCATTAAAAGCACCTCATAATAAAACAATCACACAAAAATGTTTTAACTCTTTATTTTTCTCTGACATACATTCACAGTTAAAAACCCTAGTTAGGGCCTACAGTGAAAGAGAAGCCTTGTAAAAGCACACAAACCTGTATCCCTAACCCTTAAGAAATAAGAAGGAACCCGTGAAAACACCATTTATACTGAAATACTTATTCCCTCACATTCACATTACATAGTTGAAATCTTATTTCTAATACTTCCCTCTTGAAACGTGAAAAAAATTTGAGAAACTTTTTTTTTTTTTTTCATTTTATTATTATTATTTGTATATATCTGACCTTAATCGCCCTTGTGGAGCCACATAGTATGTCTTTCTATCAGTCTAAAATCTCAAGTCATATGAGTATCAAAACTGTTATATCAATGAGTGTGTAACTTGGCATAATGGGTTTTGGGACCCTGCTTTTGCCACATCAAGAAAAGGAATTATGTATGCATTGGAAAAACAACATATTTTATAATTCCACAAGAAACATTGTAGAGACTCGCTTTAGAAATGAAAACTGGAATGTAATTTCTAACATGGCTTATTGTTCTATCAATTATATTGGTAAAGGTTATCTGTTTGTCAGTTGTTTTTTTGACCTAGTCTTGTCACATGATAATGTGTTACTATAATACTGGTTATTGGAATATGGGAACACTGTCTTTTTAAGCTGAGGTAGAGAGGTACAAATAAAAAAAAAATAGTGTTAACTCATAAATAATGCAAATGGAAAACAGATTGAAAACAAAGGAGAAACAGAAAACTGATGGCAAATTCGGCAAATTCGTAGCCCTGCTGGTTGTAACTATTGACATGCCATTTCCAAGACATGTCCTATAATGTGATGTTTGAGGTAGGGTTTACTAAAGTATAGGCTCCAATGTGCAGTGGAGTCAAAAAGAGTGGAGTTCAATTTAAATGCTATAAAGATAGGTCACAGCTTTTCATGTGTATTATAATTGTCAAGACACCTTTGTTTCACAGTGAAGTAACCACTCTCCAGTGGAGAGCATGTGAGCAGAAAAAGAGTATTATTTTGAGCTGAGTCTGAAGCATTCAGGGCCCAGTGTAAGGATTACTGAAATCCAGGGGGTCAAGGAAATTGGGAAGGCACATTGCTAACTGTTGTTCAGGGAACGGGCTTACAATCCAAGGATATCTAACTGCTCCCAACTGAGAAAATGAGAATGAAAATAATCATGTCAGTATACATAACCTTTAAAAGGTTATCTCTTGTGCTCAATAAAGTCTCTATTGCAATACATATATTTTTAAATTCTGTACTATAGAATAGACTATAATAAAGATGTTTACTATACATTTCCAAACGTTATATTTGATACAAAATATAACATTTCAATTACTATTATTAGAAAATCTATTATGTATGACATTATTAAAAACACAATCAAACACAGAAAACATGATTTTCATAATGTGATGGTCATGATTTTACCTTTTTTTAGTTGGTGTTAATACATCTGCACTTTAAGCATACGGTGCTTGCCCTAGGGAGAATATTAAAAAGAAACATTTAATTTAAAATAATTAATGTCACAACCCATGTCAAGAAGTAACATCAGAATAAACACATCTTTGTCTTATTGTATGAAGAGTCTGAAGTTTTTGCAAAAACATAACTTATTTAAATTAAAAAAAACATGTTATGTTTTTGTGTTAGTTGTTTTTATATTTTAACCTTTTCAAAATAACCCGACTGCAGTTTGATTAAGATTAAACTCTTCATATCTCACAATCTTGTCGCTAATTCACTATTCCTCTAATTTCAAGTATTTGTCAAGTAATTATTCTGTTAATCTATATTTTTTGCTCCCATCATTATTTACTTAACTAGTTAACCCAGAAGTGCATTGTTAAACCAGATTACCTGTCCCGATGGCTCTTCGCCATCATCAGGGGCTGGGATGATCTTGCCAGTCACGGGTGACACACCGAGCACCATTGGTTTCTTTTCTGTTTTGGGAGCTCCCTCCAAGACAACCAAGATGTAGTCTCGTTTGGGCTCTTCCGAAGAGGTTTCAGCTGGAGCAACTTCCTCAGCGACCACTGTGCTTGCAGTATCTGGCTCAACAACACCTTCTGTAACTTCCACGACAGGACTTGCTGCTTGTTCCTTGATTAATCTTACTGGAGCCTCCACAATGACACTTTCTGCAATCAACTCTTCAGGCTTAACTTCCTTAACCACTGGAAAACCCTCTTCTGCTACATTGGCTGCAGGTGTTTCCTCAAGTTCTGTAGTTGCTACAACAAGTGCGTTTTCACCCACAACAACAGGAGCTTCTTCAATTACAAAGGAAACAGCTGTTTCTTCTGGCACTAGGGCAACAGGTATCTCTTCAATCACTGGGGCAACAGGCATCTCTTCAGTGACTGGGGGAACTAATACTTCCTCTTCTATCACAGGTACATTGAGTGCTTCTTCAGAGGGTACTGGTGAATCAACTGGTGTCTCCTCTACTACTGGAGTTGCTTCTACTGCTGCTGCGACAGCTGGTTCTTCTACAACTGGGGAAACCGCTGCTTCCATCACTGGATCAAGAAACACTTCTGCTGCTGGTGAATCAACAGGTGTCTCCTCAACTACTGGAGTTGCTTCTACTGCTGCTGCGACAGCTGGTTCTTCTACAACTGGGGAAACTGCTGCTTCAATCACTGGAACAGCAAATACTTCTGCTGCTGGTGAATCAACTTGTATCTCCTCTACTACTGGTGGCTCTTCTACAATGAGGGAAACTGTGGTTTCTTCTGTCACTGGAGAAACAGACAATTGCTCTTCTACAGGAGGCTCTTCTATTACAGCAGCATCTGGTGCCTCTGCTACAAGAGAAGTTGGTTCATCTTCCATTACTGGAACTCCAGGTGCCACCTCTGTTAATGGTACATTTTTCAAACGATCCATTGTAGGAACCTTAATGGACTCCTCTGGTAAAGCTTCAACTGGCACATCTTCCACGGATACCGACTCCACAGGAAAAACTTTGATCACGGAGGCAGCAGCCAGCTCTACTGTTTCTGCTGCTGCTGTGCTAACCGACCCTATAAGACATAATAAAGCCACCCAATAATCACAAAAAAACAAAAAAAAAAACAAACATTAGATGTTTGAGGTATTAAATTACTTGTCTAAAAGTTTTAATAACAATCAGTTATAAGTATATGGTTTATAAACTGACATTTCTCTGTGTTTTAGACTGGAGTTTAAAACTAAACTGGAAGATTAATCTAGACACAGACCAAATAAGAAAAATTACTAAATTCTACTAAAAGTAGAGTGCAGAGGTTCATCCCCACTACATTAGAGGTAGTTATAATACACATGCCTTTCAAGCGATCCTAAAAAATGTAGTTAATTGCTTCAGGTGTGTCTGATTCGAGTTGGGGCTAAAGTTTGCAGGACAATCGATCACCAGGAGCACGGTCAGGCTCCCCTGGTTTTGTGCAATCAAATAGGATACATGGTGTGTATTTTGTATCTTGTATGCATTTCACAGAATGTAAGAAACTTTCAGTGAGTATCACCATGCATGATCACAGCATGCCCGTATCTGATAATTCAGACTGTACATTAAGAGGCCTTACTGCCAAATATCACTTAGAAAGGGACACACCACAAGTATAACTACCACAAAGGTTAAGCGATAAAACAACTTTCTATGTTAAGATGATATTTTAGGTTATAATGTGCAATACTGATTACCTTTACACCAAATTCAGCATTTTAAAACATTCCTTTTAAAACAGAGGATGAACTCGTTAGTGTTTAAGATGTTATATTTCAGTTTGAAAGGCAGAATGTTTTCAGAAATAAATTAAACACAATACTTTTGATACTTATGAATTTCCTTTTATTAATTGGCTTTGAATCCCTTATCCATTTTTATTACACAATTTCCAAATAAATTAGCAATTTCATTAAAGACACACACATAACCTTCTTGGTATGTTACCGAGTTCCTTGTCAATTCAGGCATACAGAGGAACATGAAGGGAAAACTAATACAGAAACACATCTGGCCTAGTCACTAGGGAGCAAAACACTCACAGTTTTAGCTGGCGTGTACCAACAAGTGATATCTGGCAGAGAAGCATGAACTGTAACGATTATTACAAAACAACAAACAACTACATACAGCAGTACATTTGTTTTTTGGTGTCTTTGCGTCGCAAATAGAAGATAAGGCAGGAAAGAGGTTAAAGATGACAGAAGGCTGGCTCAAATTTGTGAGAAGACTGAGAGTGAAGCAAAGTGTAAGAAATAAGGAGAACAGGAGTAAATGGTCTAAAGCGTGTCCATTGGAATGTTTGGTCACATGTAACAATAAGCAGCAACTTTGGATTCTCACAGTGGTTTCAACTATTATCAGTCCCCAAAAATTATAGTTATAATTTATATAAATTTTCTAATATTTCCAGCAAAATCCAGTAATACGATAAAAAATATACTGTGTGCTATATAGTGGGACGACATTATTGACACTCAAGCATCAAATCCTGTTGTATAACTCATCGATGCATAAAGAGTGTGCGAGTATGATGAAGACTATGCAGTTAATCACATACAGTACACACTCACTGTTAGTTCATGTGTCTCGGAGCACCTTAAAACTTCAGTTTAGGACTAACGAATCTACGTGCAAGGGAGAAGAGAAAAAAAAAAAAAAGAAAAGACCTGCAATAAAATCTCTTAATTTTGTTCAAGTGCCATGCTTTGTTCTTTTTTAGATGTAAGAGCAACCCGTTTGGATAAAGTGAGACAGTGACCATTTTGCTGTATAAGACATTTTAGTCTTCTGTATCTTGTGTGTGGGTGAGTGTTTGGGTACCCGTGAGCCATTTAGGACTCTGTACTAGTAGCCTCTGCTACTGCCTCCTCTTGGGGGGCTGTTGTCATACCGTTGCTCTCTGATGCCGGCTCTTCAGCTTGGATAACAGGAGTTATGACAGCCTCTGCTGCGGCTTCTACTTCCTCTGCTACCTTCTGCACTTCTTCTGCCACCGCTGCCACCTCTTCTGCCGTTTCATGAACAACCCCTGCCACCTCAGCAACCACCTCTGCAGTCTCTGCCACAGTCTCGGCAACCTCTTCCACAATGGTCTCTAGGGTTCCCGCCTTCTCCCTGGTGGCCTCGGCTGTTTCCAGCAAGACCTCAGGTGCCTCAGCAGGAACATCCTCCACGGCTGCGCTCTCTACAGTCTCTGCCACCTCTCCTTCCTCTGCACTAGCTTCTTCTAAACAGACCGAGAAGAAAATAAATCAGGCATCAAGCGGTTTTCATTTTTAGCACACTCATACTCACTTTTGAATCTCACATAGAAATGACTGGGTTGACATTATATTAAATTATATTTCACCTAAAGAAAATTAAACCTATTTTAAGATTGCAAGATTTTATCTGCATAACATATTAAGAAAAGCATATTTTAAAAAAAGCATATATAACCATGTTTCTACAAATTAGAGAGTTATTATAATTAAGTATTACTAATATAAAAAGTATTACCGTTTATTTAAAAAAAAAAATTTACATTTTAAACTTTTTATATTTTACAATTACATTATCTTGCATTACTAAAAAGGTCCAAAAAAATTTTTTTTTTTTTTTTTAATTAGTGAAATAAAATTTTAATTGATTCTTCATTTGTAAATACAAAGTAGTATTATAGACCTTGCAATATACAACTTGATCCAACATTTATTGACAGTTTTTGTAAGGTGGTACCATAACAACCAATATCTATAATATTACTTTCCTAATATTAATAAATTAATATTTCGAAAACTGTACTAACTGCAACTAATTACTTAAGGAAATATATAATAATTATATCAAACTATATAATCATTTATACTGATTTTAGCAATGTAAATGTTAGCTAAATAATAATGAAAAATGTATTCAAGTAAAATTTTTACAATTTGCCAACATGTCTTTCAAAATGTCACCCACACAGCATCCATCTTACCAAATATCCTGGAAACCCCAATAAATGGCTAAACAGAGAATATAAATCTAGCTCGGTCAAAACAATTATAAAAAAAAAAATTTAAAAAAAAAAAAAAAATCACACAATCACAGCAGGGGGCATGCAAAACCCAAGAATGAGGAGGGATGGTGAAAAGAGAAACTGAACAGGAAGAAAGGGACTGGGGAGGACAGGTGAGGTGAGGGAATATAAAGATGGTTGAGCCTTACCATCTGTTCAAAGTTAGCTGAACCAGCAACTCTGTGAATTCCAGCAACACATAACAACAAACAAAGGGGCTTTGTTGTGCGTGTTTAATAAGTTAACTCACAGAGGAAAGCATTTTTTCACATGTCTTTTAATTGCTACTGTTTTACACCATAATTAACATTTAAATAAGGGCTTAAAAATCAATGGGATGAAAATATCAGTTCAATGGAAAAAGAAGGCTTCATAGCGACATTAGCTCAGAAGAGAATCATCCAAAAAGTTCTGACTGAAGACTATAGGTGACCAGCCCAGACTGTCCCAATTAGTTTACTCTGGAAAGAGTCAGAACAAAGAGACAGTTAGGAAAGAGATTAGGTCATGCTTGGAGTTTGCTGTTTAATATTCAGTTTTTGCATTTGAAAGATATAATAAAACTGTGCTTATATTGGCTGGCAAGTCTTTCTGGACTGGACTGTAGGAGAGGAGCACAATTAGGTAAGTTGGGTTGTGAGAGAGAATGGGAGTGCACAGGGGTGCAGACGGATCATATACACAGTTTATTCAAGAGGAAAGTGACAGAGTGTCAAAGAGAAAGACACCCAGTTCTGATTAACAGGCTTTCTGACAAATAGGATCAGGGGATCAGGTGGGTTAGAAGGGTCACCTGAGAACAACTCTGTAATCCAATCATACATTTACATTTATGCATTTGCCAGATGTCTTTATACAAAGTGTTTGCATTCAAGGTATCCACTTTTCAGATCATACTCCCCCCAGGAATTGAACCCATGACCTTGGCACATTAAGTACCACACTCTACTGCAGTGGTTCCCAAACTAGGGGTTGCGAATTTCTGGCGAGATGACTTCCAAGAAAATCAAGTAATTTTTACTATAAAAACTATAAAAATAATTTTATCCATAAATAACAAAAGATTACAAAATAGTTAGTAGTTACATAAAAAAACATGCAAATTAAAAAGCCATCAGCGTTTCCAATTTCTTTCCATTTGATCGCAAACCTCACCCTAACGACGCAATCTCCGCCTTTTCTCCACCCTCTACCCCCACCCCTTACCCTAGTGAACATCGCCCCTTTTCAGAAAGTTTTTCAAACTGGAGGCTTTTTCAGTCAGTTTTAGCCCACTTCTCAGCTTCAGTCAGGCTCTTTGGCATTACAATTTAGCCATTATTCTACCAAAATCTGCCCACTGTAGTGTCAGTACAGGATATTAGCAAAATATGTTGATCCAAAAATGTGATGTTGATCCTACTTGGCATATAGCAAATATTAATCAGAACAGGTGAACTATGTGCCAAGAATATAATCTTTGTCTGGTGTTTTGAATCCAATAAGGTCTCTGGCTCAACTAAATGGGATAAGACTGAAAAGTATGGGGCCTTATCAATTAGTTATCCTTTGACCTTGAGAAACCTATAATACAGTTGCAGTAATAGCTCCTAAAAACCATGCAAGTTCAAGCGAAAGCTAGTTTAGCAAAATTTGTTCGATGGATCCCGTTAGTTTTGAGGCAAACAGATGTGTTACACAGTCATTTAAAAGACAGAACTGTAATTTTTTAAAAACTGAAATATCATAATAAAGTTATTTACGGTACATTGTGGAGAAATGATGACATAAAAAGATCACATGAACTCACCATTGCCATTCTCCTCACCTAAAAAAAAAAAAAAAAAAAAAACACATTAAATGATGGCACATTGTAATCTGAAATGTCAATGAACCCTGACGTGGCTGTATAAAACCTTCTGTCAGCAGTCACTCACTCAGATCAGACAGCAACAACACATAACATCCCCTTATGTATAATAATAGAATGAATAGAATAGCTTTTTAATGCTGTGGTCATTTAGGTCAGGCAGTTTAATAATGTTTGGCTCAGATTCAGGAGTGTTAGACACACTTGGATTTAATACAGTTATTAATGTGGTGAAAGTGGATTTGGCAGGACAGTGACGGTGAATTAAGAGAGCAGGTGTCTAACATTACTATACTGACCACAAGACAAATGTCAGAATGAAACGCCTGCATTTTTCTTCTTTAGAAAGCTATGCTTTTAGTATTCAACTTTCTGTAGCCGGGTTAATGATTTCTGCTCTTGCACCCTAGTTTTAACAAGCCATAAGAAAATCTGAATCCCAAAAGTGACTAAATTACAACACTAAAATCAGAACATAGGTGAGACTTACTCTTGGGCGGCCACGGTTTGGGCTTCCATTCAGACTTGGGGCGAGCATTTATTTCAGAAATACGATCGGCAAAACGTGCCTGGTCTGTTGCAACCGTTCTATAAGCCTATCAGAGAATTTAGTAAAGACATTCATTATTTCAACAAATGAGCTGACATCAAACTATATCATAAGTGGTTTAAGCTTAAAACAGACTTACATATGCCACGGCACCGGCGAAGGCTCCACCGCAGAGGACAGCATAAAAGATATTCTCACCGGATCTGCCAGGAACTGACGACATGAGCCTCCGTGGAACTACTGCATAGAGAACAGAGCACATAATTAGTAGAAGCAACAAAGATGTCCTTTCCCCCTTTGTCAGTTTCAAGACTTAATCAAGATAATAATTTAATTATTTTAAAATATTATTTAGTATTATATCATATATTATTTAAAATATATTTCATAATAATGTTTTAGTCAAGTGCCTGACATAGAGATTGACCTTCACGGCAGTCAAATCAGAGCTGTTCTTTGCCCAGTAGGTCACTGCCTGATTGGATTCTGGGCAATGGTTTTAGGTGCCTATAAATATGCCCGTCAGCATTCATCGAGATATTTATGTCTTATTTCAATGAAATATTGTGAGGATAATGCGAGTGAACAGCATTTTATACTATGGATGTGAGGTACTTAGTGGACTCAAAGTAAACAAAATTTAAAAATAGGGTCAGTAACCCTCTATATACACAGGTTTTACGGCAATTTTTTTTGCGGCAAATAATTTTGTCTTGTTATCTCACTTAGAAAATTGATTATATCACCAAATATTTAATTGTATATTCTATGCTTCAATGACTATCAAAATAGTCTTCTTAGTGCTGACAGTTCCTTGTCCTAAAAAAATAATAATAATAAAAAGTTAGAGGGCAGGGAGCAATTTAGAAAGCCATCAGTGCTGTTCATTTAGGATTGGAGGGCAAAGATCATTCGGACACAAACTTTACAGAATTTTTAAGAAGCATCTTCAATACTCTCATTAGGATAATCCAGTCACTTGTACCCAGCTAGTGTAAATAGGTTCTAGACACCTCTGTGTTATTTATACCACCTAATCTGTTAATCTTTCCCAGGAGTCAAAGGGTGAAGCAAACAGAAAGCGATACATGCTCGGTTAGACTACTAAGAACATATGTAACTTTTTCAGTGTCAGACACTGATGATGACAGTTTCTAGTTTAGTTTGGCAAAGACTGGTAGAAATTCTATGTTTACATAAAACTATTTAACAGCAGAGAAAAATGACTCAAGTAAAATCATATTTAACCTTGATCTTATATTGACACCTAGTGGTGCACCATAATGTTTTTAGTTACCAAAAATACCCTGTTTGCGATCAATCATATTTCTTTATTCCATAAGTTGAAGTGTCCAATAATATTTATAGGCACCTTTAACAATTGTAATTGTCTGTTAAAACCCATAAACCCTTTAACCCAACTAAACAGCAAACCTCCCTCTCAAAAGAGATTCATCACAGCTTGATATTGGAATGGCCGAGTGAACAAGAATTACAATGAAAGGCTTTAAGCAAGTGGTATCTGACAAGTGTAGGCATACGTCCATCCGCTCATGGCTATTTGGGGAGACATTTAGTGCACAGGACAGACAGTGCGATTATACCTATGCTTATTTCAACATTTTCATGCAATATTTAACGCATAACAAACATCCGAGATTTTTACATGCATTTAACCAACACAAACAAGCACAACCCTGACAAATATCCCACTTCAAGAATGCCTGCATGTTTATTTGAACAATCAGGGTTTCCCAGCAGGGGTCTACTAACCCCTCCTGGGGTGCATAAAGGAATTGTGGGGGGTTTTGAGATTGAAACGTCAGCTTAATTAAATATAATGAAAACATAGGTTTAGAAGAGAAACTAGGAAACTTAGAACTACATGCACAAAGCCATAAGTGAACAAAACACTGGATGAATTTTTGGAAAAGCATGAGTTTAGCGCACACACACACACACACACACAAAGTTATAACTACTCGCTTCTCGTATTTATTAGTTAGATGCAATTCAAATACATACTAGTCAGAATAGTTGATATCGGAATGACAGCTCCCCAAAGGAGTCGATGTGAAATAACATACTGGGAACTTACTAGTACTGAAAAATGTACAAGTAGCACGAAAATAGAGTGAGTTAAATGTAAAACGGCTTGCCATACAGCAGCCATAGGTCCGCGCGCCCGCCTCTATATAGCTCGACCACGTACAATGACCACGTGAGCCATACGTGCAAACATACCATGACACCCTCAGAACACTGAAGGTCACAAATCAAGCCGTATGAATACTTAGACCACGATCCCAAACGTCAAATTTCAACTGATTCCCTATTAACAGTTACGCAATTTCGTGTTTCATAATCCATTTAGTGACGACGGAGTGAATTTGACAGAACAAACATTAACCCACGTTCAAGAGTCCACAACTAACTTTTCGCAATGTTTAAAATGCATGAATGGTCATTTCCCCCCCTCTATTACATCACTGCGAAATGATTATTATTAGTGCAGAGATGCAGCGTCCAAGATGGCTACATTTTTGTGCGCTTGGTGGTGCCAGGCTGCGGTTTGAGATGTGTACATTGTGTTCCCTCCAGAAGTGAATGCGAACATGTGTTAATATAGTAGGCGTGTAACTTCTCTCTGGCACTAAAAAACGTGACAGTTCTTTCGAAAGCCATTTAAAAACGTGGAGCACCAATAGGGTCCGATGTTGAGACTGACCTTCATGTCCCCTTATCCCTAAACCACATACCATCTGCCCTGAAAAATAGTTTTTGTATGATACAGCTCGCTCAAGAACATTTCCATCGTACGCAATATTCGAAGTGCGTGAAATATCACGACGAAATGCACCGCGAATGACATTATTTACAGGAAAGATGAAACTTTATAAGACAGAGACGCTGGAGCTCACCATCTCTACTGAGCGGAGCGCGGCACAGGGACTGGCGCGCCAGGGGCCCACACCTCTGCCAGGCTGCTCTGCACGCAAACATTGTCCAAACGCCACAGGAGGAAAGCAGCGTGCGAGACAAATCCAACGGAGGCGCAATGAATGAATATGAAGGTGCGGAGACAGTCGGAGGGGAGGAGTGAACGTGAGGGGAGGAGAACGCGCTTTGCTAAATCCTCCCACTGCCAGGACTCCACCAATCACTTTAATTCATGCTTACTTACACACAAACATGTATCTATATAGAAAAATCTAAATTTACTCAAATAGTTCAGCCGTTTTATTCATGCTAAAGTTGCACACGATGATCCCAGTTTACACAGATGTATCACAATGGCACCAGCAATAACAGGGAATTTCCTTGAAGTATATACTGATTATTATTTATGTGATTTATGAGGTATTGTGTCGTGAGGGTCCCACCACCTTGGATGTGTGACCAGAGCCCAACATTTGGTACTACACCTCTGTATGGTGCAATTGATTTCTATTCCCATTCTTATGTTCCAGTAACATCTACAGCGGTGTGTGACAACTTAATAAGGACCTATATAGAACATATTGTCATAGTTTACCAGAAATTTGCAGAGTGGTTTTTGTGCAACGTGTCTAACTACTGCTAGTTTCAGTCGAATGTTTACTATACTATTCTTTTTAATATTATGCATAATTATTAATATTATACAGTACGCTTTGCTGCAGTGATTAATAAAACAGGACATTCTTTGGAGCTCTGTGGGCAATTAATTTGCTTACTATTATGAGATCTTGGCAAGGATATTTACCATTACACCTAACATACTTGTCATTTTGTGTCCGTGTATGTTCTCCACTTTTTACTCAAATCTTCAACTTGTTTTTCCTAACCACATTAACCTGACTCTTGGAATGCCACTGTTTTGTTGCCTTTGCATGTTGCTTCCAAAAGATCCCGTAGAAAGAATTAACCATATGCATTTACTTTTTTTTTTTAATGATAGACAAAGATCAACAATGATTCTGTAATTGTATTACAGATTAAATTTGAAGGAACAGATTTAAAACATATATTTAACATAATATTTATATCTCTTCAACTCATGCTTGCTGGAGTCAAGAGAGAGTAACAAGAGGCAGGGTATATACACATCTTTAATAAACATTATTGTACAAGCAGATGAACACGGAAACAGGAAAAACAGAAGATCCACAGAGAAACCGCTGTCCTATAAAAAGAAGAAAGGCACTATTACATTATTTGCAGTGCATTCATTAAAAAAATACACTAACACTGAATTAAGAGATATTTATGGTTTTACTTACATGAGGCCACCCTCATGAATTACTCTAACCCATTCCTTGTTTTGTACTCATGTACATCTGTGCTGTGCTGTTTAAACAGCTAGTAGGGAAAAGAGAGTACGGTTGGGAAATTTTATAAGTATGTTTGTGCATATTTTTGAGAGATCTTTCAAAAAGACTTACCAATGCCCACAAGCCAGCTGTGGTCCCGAATGCGAGTCCTACTCTCAGCATGTTTGGCTTGGAGGGATCAGGTTTGGAAGCTACAAAGAAATTTCTGCTAACCACTAAAGGGAGAGAGAGCAGCAATTATTTTATATTTACCACGATGTCTGGTTTATTAAACCGTTTTGTTACCAAATTTGTAAATTAATTGATCTATTTGCACTGATATACAACCCACTAGTGGCCGTTTTCCAAATATTTAAAAATGTTATTATACACAATACTTTCATTTTGTTAGAAATAATACGCATTAATTTGACAATAATATGTCAATGTATTGCATTGTCATTTGTTGTAATTCACAAACAACCGAAAATGGCAATTAAAACATAAAATATAGACGTTATAAATGCATTTTAAAAATGTGAAATTGAATCCTAAAATTAATAACCCATCGTGCGATTAAACTATTGTACTGGCTGCTGTGTTGCTAATCTTGCTATGCTAAGCAAGGTCAGGCCACATAGTTTAGCTAACTTACATGAGGCGAATAACAAAAATGTACCTAGAAATTGTACTTAGACTACAATGTAAGCCAAGTACAATTTGCATTGTCGTACTCACTCTTATTGACAGCTGAAGTCTTCAAAAATAACCGACCAAGAGGCATTTTGACAGCGTTTCTTTCTCAAACACGCGATCCTTGCTCGATTACTTCTCCTGGCTCCTGTAATGGCTGACCTATTGGAAAGTGGAGTAATCGATCGCGAACCATATGGACCTTTATTTCTCTCACATTCTATTCAATTCTACATGTTTGAAACATGCTCGAATGTACATAACAACCATTTATTAATAAATAAAAAAAAAAAAGGTTAAAAGTGTTCTCTTCTCTTTTTTTGACTGACAATGTTCACAAAACACAAGCTTCGGTCTCCTTTAAAAAAATAACTCCAACATCAATAAGGTGTATAAGAAAAATAAAAGTGTCACACTTGTTTGTTTTTTTATTGGAATGATACATACATCAATTTTGAATCTATAAATCTTAAATCCATCTAATAAAAACCTTCATGTCCACTCAAAAATTACCTTTTACTCTCTTTTTTTTTCAAAATACAGGCATAACCAATATTTAAACGATATTACATGCCATGTAAAACCACATAACCTCTTTTACTTTATTATGAAATTATCTACAAATGCTCAAATGTTTAATCCAGTGTATACACATATTTCACAATAAGCTTTTATGAGTAGCTGTTTCCTCATAATACATATATTTTTATTAGTCAAATTCAGTCTTTCAGAAGAAGCACGGCTTCCACAAGCGTCCAACAGCATACTTGGATAATATTGCCATCTAGTGACTGCAATGCATACGGCATTACATGCATCATTCAAGTGGTCGTGCCTTTGCAGCACTATAGTTTCCTTTAACTTTATGTATATTGTGGTATAATAACATATTTAACTGATAGCATATTAAAAATGTGAATAATTTCCACCGTTTCATCCCCGCCTCGGAAATGCTGCACGCTCCGCGCATGCGCAGTTCACCGCTTGACCCGGAGAGAAGCAGCGTCGCCATTTTGGTTCTGAAGGGGGGCCTGCTGTCACCACGTGAAGGCGAGAAGCCCCAGACAGCGAAGTTCGGGGGGCTTTTATGATACAGCAGACAACTCGGCCAGAGGATCGAGGTTTCCGATTCATGATCAGAGCAAAGTCACGGTGATCATTACTCACGAAGAAGAAAGAAGCATGCCCTCGGTAATTCTGCCGCCGAAGGAGAACGCTCTCTTTAAGAGAATATTGGTAAGTTGGGGAAATATCAGCTAACGAACGCTGGATTGTTAAAAATAGTAAGCAATCGTGTGTCAACCCCCTTCCGATTTTAGCCAAGATCTCTCTCCGCTGACCTCAAAAGCAACCTCCTAAGAGTCTTTTGCATGCTAACACAGAGCACTGGCATTGCTATAATACTCGTAACGTTAACATGAATATTAGCTCACGCACGTTCACGCACTTTGAGAGCAGATGAACTTGCCCGACACAGAGCTGCTAACCGCCTTAGCAAGTTAAGCGCAAAGATCAGTGATTTAATAGTTGTGTGGACGAAATAGGCATTAAACTATGCGATAAAGTCGTTTTATAAAGTTGCACGAGTAACAACGTGTTGTTTGAAGGCTTCGTGCACCAAGTCATGTCAAAACACGGGATTGAATCCAGTAGTCGCCGTACAAGTGAACATAATGAAAGTTAATCCATTGAAAGCAACACCAACCTCAAAGTAAGGCATGAAACATACAAAGGCAGTGTTGCAATAGTTAGTCTACGTTACTGTGTCGTTTGCAGATGTTATATACTTTATATGCATTATTTTATTGACACTGTAAGTAGTCAATATCTGGGGTGTAATTAAAATATGGGTCGATTAATAGAGATATTTTTTAAATCTAGTCGCACAGTAGCATGCAATGTGTGTTATATGCTGACAGTAGTATGTAGCAAAGCTGGTTTTATTGAAAGCGGAAAGACTTTAATAAGGTTATGCCACAAAATGCAGGTTTAATTAATCTAGTTTACATGTAAAGTTCACACAGATGCCGAAACAGAAATGTACTGTGTGAAACCGACTAGTTTGACAGGTTGGCTGTGGCTCAAAACCTAGTTAGCTGTCTCCCTAGACAATATTTGTGATCGTGTTTTTTGGCAGTTCAACTGTCTAGGAAGTTGGTAAAGTACTTACTCTGATAGTGAGCAATTACAAATCATTTAACCCCTTAACTGTCACCGTCCCGAATACGGGACACCTACATTTATTTCACTATATTCAATGAATTACTTTTATTTAACCTTATATAGTACTTATTCACTTGTTTCACCGAAAATTGGGGTGACAGTTAAGGGGTTAAAACATCCAAATGATGAAAATCTTTCTGTTTTTAGGTCATGGTGACTCAACAGCAACTTGCCTAGTCATCGCTCTTAATTAGTAACGTTAACGTGTATTAATATGACCAGTCATGAAATGGCCCAAATGGTGGTTCTGATTTTTGTTATTCCGGAATACAGAGTTAGAAATATGAAGTCGTCTGATGTTGGTTTATTAGTGCCTTCTGACATCTGTTTCTGTTCTGTCACAGGGAGGGAGCTTGAATCGCTAGAAGTCCCTGTTGTGATTTAAATTCTTACTCTCGTACATTGCTCTTCAGTCATGATGACGGTGCCAACAGCAATGCCTCTAAAGATATCTGTCCCTTAAACATGATTATGTCAGAAGGCATTCCTTCACGTTACTGTTATGTTGATATTTGGCAGGCAGCTCTCCTGGGATGTCTAAACTGTTGTGGTGACCAAGTAGATTGGAATCTGTTTGTAATCAACATCTCACCATCATAGCCTTTTTTTTCGGAGCCTGCCCTAGGCGTTTTAGCAGTATTGTGAAGTACTTTGATAAGAGTTACATTAGTAAAGGCTGGTATATGCTACACTAGGGGTGGGCGATATGACGATTTTTGATCGTTGACGATAAAAATTAGTCCACGACCAGCTTTTTAAGGAATATCGTAGAATTGGTTAGTGTGCGCGCACTAAAAGCCTGTCAAATAGCGCGTGCAGCTCTTAAAGGGACAGAACTAAACATGCGCCGCTTGTCATTAAAGGGATGGTTCACTCAAAAATAATAATTGTGTCAAATTATGTTTATTTGTAATGTATATCTATTCGAATAATAAAGATAAAATGACAACTAATTTTTATCTTTGCTCATTTTGGCCTAAATATCTGTGCTTCTTTATTTTATACTTTGTTACCTTGAAAGGCTTTGTTTTTAATAAAAAAAGGCAAATTCGTTTGTCTGCACTGCTCAAACAACCTGCAAAATAGTAAAATCAATGACAAAGAATCATCGTAATATGATATTTTTGCCATATTGCCCACCCCTAGCTCTGTAATTTAAATAGTCTTAAAAAAGCAACTTGAAAAAGAATCGTGATAAAAATTGTTAATCGTGATTTCCCCAGAAAAAAATCGTGATATGATATTTTTTCCGTATCGCCCACCCCTAGGCTGATTACAAGCGCAACATCATTGATCACCAAAAACCCATCTGCAAGCGGTGTCATCGAAGTTTTATGTCAAAAGGAGGAAATACATAGAACCTTATAAAACACCTCTAACATTGCAATTTGCTTAGTTAATCGTTAGCATAAGGGCGGCTTATGCTAATGCCAGTATCAGAATAAAGTTTCTTTATTAACTATTTAATGCTCCTATAGTGTTTAAAACAGGACATAATAGTGTACTGTTTTTACACACTAGAGGCTTTTTAATGACCTGTGTAGCCAATATATGTGTGTTAGAGAACAAATGTATGGTTAATGTTTGTATCTTTAAAATCGGTCTATCAGAAAAGCTCTGGGCTATGAAATATAGTTTACGCTGTTTGATTAAATAAAGGTCCTCTTATATAAAAGTGTTTTTGTGTTTTCTACCGAGAACCGTGGATTTTCACTGCTATTGGTACCGAATACTGGAATTTTGGTACCATGACAACACTAGCTTCAACCCAGAATAACATCTGCAGAAGCCCAGAACACAATGCAGCAGACTTTCCTACTTATTGACTTTCCTTTACTTGATGTGTATGGGGGTGTATTAAAGACAGAGAACATTTGTGTGGGTTGGTAATAAGGTCCCAGCTTAATTAGTACAATCAGATAACAGGCCCTTCTGTATATCAGAATTTTCACTGCAAGTCTACAATATCACTACCAAAGAAAGAGACGTCAAATTAGAAACCACTGTTTATCAAATGATTTTTAAAATTATCCCCTTTACCAGGGATACAAAACAAGATTTAGACAAATCATATATGTGCAATGTGCAACTAGTGAACTAATGGCTTAAATGGAGGACTAACAGGTAGACTAGGAAAATCTTAATTAGGCCTATTACATATGATGCATCACGTCACTTAAAGGTGCCATAGAACGCATTGAGAGAATATTTAAAATTGTTCACTGATATGTACATAGAAGGTATGTAGCTTAGGTAAGGGGAAAAAACCAGAAACGGTTTTACAGGTCCATTTACAACCCTAGAATTTGACCCTAGAATGAAACAGTCTGT
This sequence comes from Enteromius treurensis, assembly GCA_032275025.1. Classification (NCBI taxonomy): domain Eukaryota; kingdom Metazoa; phylum Chordata; class Actinopteri; order Cypriniformes; family Cyprinidae; genus Enteromius; species Enteromius treurensis. The sequence continues at coordinate 10,757,284 of JAUCMU010000026.1, read as the reverse complement.
TTTTGCCTAATTTGGAAGGTTCATGAATATTAATGAGGAGGTCTGCTCTGATTGGCTGTTTCTCAGCGTTGCTCATTTCAGTAGCA
>JAUCMU010000026.1:10735214-10750259 GCA_032275025.1 Enteromius treurensis | reverse complement strand
GATAGTTTGTAATGTGTGTGTTTCTGGTTCTCGTCTGTTTGGGGGTGGGAGGAGCAGACGCAGGTTCCCTGTCCCATCGTTTGCGATGCCTTGTTGAGTGTAGCACTGAAAATATTAAATTTAACACATTTTATCCTCTTTCATTTTTTTTTTCTGAATCGTTCGGGTCGTATGCGTACCGAACCGAAAGCCTCGTACCGAATGGTTCGATACGATACGATGTATCGTTACACCCCTTATATATATATATATATATATATACACTAATTTGTGATATTTATTATGAAAAGCATGATGCTACATCTCTCATATTTGTGTGTGTAAATATCAGATATGTACCGAGGTGCTCCAGGCTTTGAAAGACGGCGGTCTGGGCTCGCAGCAGGAGAAAATTCTGGAATCTTACCGAGTGTCTTGCCATGGTATCTATCCCTACGCTTTAGCCTTCATGCCCCCTGGTTACCAGGACAACTCTGCAGTGACCACTAATGGAGACCTGTCCCCCTGCGACCACGAGGACATGCCCAATGAGATGTGAGCGTAATAAAGGGAGGGAGCAGGGTGGCCGTTTTATGGCCGTCAGCATTTTGAGACCAGACGCCCCACTGAGGTTGAGACTCTACTGCACTAACGAGACCATGGTTAACTTCCGCCTTTTTTTCCACTCAACGGAAGCAAGCGAGCAATAGGGGAAAAACCCATTTTACAATTTTTTTTTTTTTCTCCTGTCCATCTTGTTTTGCTTCTTTTTTTCATTTTTTTTTCTTTTTTAAATGGCCAATGGCGTCTCTTATGCTAGAACAGAATAAACGGTATTAAAGAGAAAGATTGATCAAGATGGTCACAGTGAACTCATTGGGCCTAATTCCTGTTTATCAGACACATGCATCTTGCTTCACGTGTTTTTAAGAGTAATTTATATAAGGTAATATTAAAGAAAACCGAATAATATCAGGAGGAGCAATACTTTTGGTCCCTGTTTGACTTGCGCGGTCGTGTGCCAAACCTGTGGGGTGGACCTTTAGATGCAGATGACAGCACCTGTTGCTAGGGCACCTGGGGAAGGGGGATTGGGGGTCTGGGGAATGTGTGGCAGTGAAATAATGTGGCTGGGCATAAACTGTTCCAGGATCAGCCACCAGGGGGAGCCAGCAGTGAAAACGCACCACGTCTGCTGGGAGGAGATGCTGATGTTCAGCTAATAAGCTGATAAGAGTCCATTGAAAGGTCACCTGGACTGCCAAGGAGAGGCAAACATACGTCTCTGTACTTTATTTTTATTTTTTCCTCTTTCATCCTCTGCTGCTTTTTCGGTTTTCCAGTGAATGTCTTAGAGGCGGCAGTGGCATCTGTTGGACCTGTAGGACTTTCACTGTGACTGTTTCTGTTGGGTTTGTTTGGCATCTTTTTTTTTTTTTTTCTCCCACTTATTTTGGGGTTCTCATGTTGGTTTCAAACTTTCTGCCTTCTGTTTATGATTTTTTTTCCCCCCCGTAATACAAGACTCCATCATACATACCACTGTCTGAATTCTGAAAACATGTCCTGTCATTTGACACTCACACAGTTACAAATAAAACAAAATAACATGACTCTAATGCATTTCTCTTTTTGTTTTAATTTCCACATTAGGCTTTAGTTACACTGTATGATGTAACAGTTTCATCTTTTAGAGAGTACAGAAGAATTTGCAGGGGTTTTGCTAAACTTAAATCATACATTTGCTAGTCAAAAGAGCTAGAATGTGTTGCTGCGTCCGAAATCCCATACTTCTTAAGTAGGTACTACATTTAAAATTGAACGTACTACCCGATCGTTAAACAGAACGTTCTATATAGTATGAATGGAATTCAGACGTACTACATCCGCCATATTGATGTCACAACAGCGCGACAACTTAAACTTTCAATTAGTCATCCGTTTATTTAGATTGTGTTCAACAAGTGTAATTTAATCACAATAAACAACGTTTTATCCCTGAGATACATACACTTGAAATGAGCCGCGTGTCAACTTTCCGCCATTTCTCGAATATGATCCCTCCTCTCCAGTGTCCATGGTATGCCTATTATAGAATTCGGGCGGGAGCAGTAGGTCATCCGGATACTTCTCGCCTACTGAATTTCGAATGCTATAAATTCGAACATACTACTCGCCTCGCATACTGTTTTTCGCATACTATACAGTAGGGAAGTAAGCGATGTCTGACGCAGCACGTGTCTATATAAAAAATTGTTTTTATTTTACTCCTTTGGGCTGTACTTTTATTGGTTATTTGCCAATAAGACTACTTTTAAATATCTTAGTAGTGGTTCTCACTATCACAATCTATGTCCAATATTAAGACTTATCCAGTAGTAAAATCAATAAGGATTTTGTATAGACGATTACTACCCTGTAAATATTTAAGAACTGCCAAAGCTAGTTATTTGTCATTATTTTAATTTAGAAATGTAGTTCTACTATGTTTCCTTTTTCTTTCCCTTTCGTTTTTTTACACTTCATTATAACATTTTTTTTTTCTTATCTTGATTGATTTAAAGTTGTTTAGCTTATAAGTCATCATTAGGTCTCCTGATTGAGAACCACTGCTATAGGTGAATTTCTAACATTTTTTAAAAACATAAACCATGTTCATGTGTTCCCATGTTAACACAACAAGTGCTCATATTTTGTTAGTGATGAAGTCATTTAGACTTAAAAAATTAGAGCCTTGCTTTGATCGCTGTGTCTATCTGTCGATCCTTGTGTTGGCACTGAGAGCTGAGGAAAGTGTGGTCCAGGTTAAGGTATGTGGTAAGGAACTCTGGAAAATCAGTCTTCTGCACTATCTCTAGAAACATGGACATAGCAGTCATCAACCTCTGTTTGTCCCTAAAAAGAGTGGAAATAGAGAAAAGGTAAGTATTTGTCAATATTGGGCAACCACTGAGGTGCTGTAGCTCTGTGAAAGATTTACAACATAAACATTTTATTTTTATATTATAAAAGGAGGGCCATAAGAAGACATTAAATCTGTATTTATTGTCTGTCATATATTTGCTTTAACCTTTGTATTTAGTTTTAATACTATATTTAGGCTATAAGTTATTTTTATGAGTTAGAACGTTGATGTATTTCAGTTACTATACATATAGGTGTGTGTTGTAACCTAGGTATTTTATAATTCTGTAAATTACTAAATTTCTTTGCACAATCCAACAAATGTTTTCTCTATTCTATACATGAAGCATCCGTTCAGCATTCTCTACCTGCTTGTTTGGCATTGTATAGCTGCTTTTAGATCTTCCATCAGACCTTCACTTAAACTGCTGACAAGAGCTTGGCTTACTACTGTCCCATCATCCTCCAGCTTCACCTGATGCCGAATCCACTGCCAAACCTGACAAATGCGGCCTCTTAGGATAAGAGAGAATATTATATTGTAGCATGTGAGCTTTGAGGAGACCAACCTGAGACCTGGATATCTCTGCTGTTGCTGAATCCTCAACCTTCCCCAGATAGAAGAAATGACCTCTGCCTGTTAAGTCAACATCAATAAAACCTCCATTCATCACACTGCATAAAAGTGTTGTTTAAAGTGTCATAGGTGAAATAAAGATTTGCACCTGAAAGCCAGGCTTCAATGAAGAGGACACCTACAGCAATGTTATACCTCAATCCGTACAGTGTTACGCCTCCCTAAAGAGATATAAAACACACAATACAAAGGCAACACCATTTAAAATGTTTTTCAGTGATTCAACTGACCGCAGGCATAATGAGCAAGTCTTCAGGGGTCACAGTGATGTCTTCACGAAGCTGCAGGAGTTGGTTCTGACCATGAGAATGAAGCTGAAACAGCTGTTTGAGAGAGAGAAATGTATCTGTTTATGTGCATAAATGAGAATGCTGCCTATCAATGACCGGACAGAAATGAACAACTTATCTGTGACACTTACTTTTTGCATGGGCTCAATCAGGTCCATGTCGTAGACCATGAACCCATCAACTCCTGCTTTGATCTCCAGTAGTTTAAGCCTAAAATAACACAAGAATGATCATTTATATTGAGAAAAAACTACTGTTTTGTGTTGTGGAGATTTTGTTGTGTTGTGCACTACTTGTGTTACTTGGGATTTGGTCCCACTATATTTTGAATCCAATTATGGGTTGGATTTAAATCACCACAGAGCTTTAATTTGATCTGGTTGCGTCTTGCCTGGTGACAGTTCTGAGTACAGTCTTGTACTGGTCACTCTCTTTGTCTCCAGGCAACAGCAATGCTGCCATGCCACCTGTTGCTAGGGCACCCCTGCGGTGACATGTCTGCACTAGAAGATCCATGTAGCTGTGCAGGAAACGCTTTTCCATGTCCACATATTTACTGCGATCAGGGAGTAGGAAATCTGTCCGATGACCTATAAAGCAAACCATTGACACTACTGAGGAACGTGATTGAATCTACTAATTGAACTTGCAGAAAATGTATGCGCTGACCGAATTTGTTGACAAAGGAAGCTGAGTAATCCCAGATGCCACAGTTTAAACCAGCAGAGTGCTCCTTGAGCTCGTACAAAATCTCTTCCATTTCGAACGATGCCAGGACACACTCGATCAACACGGTGGCCTTTATGCAGCCTGCTGGCAGCCCAAGCTATAAAATAACTCAAAATACATTTAACTGAATAAAATTCAGTTAAAAATGCAGCCAGATCATATGTAGCGGGATCACTCGCACCTTCTTCTCAGTCCAGAAAAAAATCTGACTCCAGAGTCTGGCCTCCATGTAGCTCTCAACCTGCACAACACACATCATGAAGATTTTTTAGGATATGTTTGATTCTACGTAGAAGTTCTGTCCCGTTAAACAGAGTGATCTGACACTGACCTTGGACAAATAGAAAAAAGGGCCACTCTGGTTTTGAAGAAGTAGTTTTGCATTATGAAACATCAGCAGGCCAAAATCAAACAGTGGACCTGGAACCTCTCGACCATTCACCTACAGAGAAACAGATGCACATATACTTCACACTACCAAGAGGGATATTTTGCTATACAGGACAGTAGCCTATACAGCTAAACAGATTTTAGAGCAAGCCAACTTACTGATCTACTACTTAAACTTATTATTATTCTTCTGAGACAAAAATTTCTGACTCTAAATCCTCCTAGAGCTTTAACTCTACAGACTCCAAACTCAACCCAGATCTTCTGACTGATCTCACCGGGAGTGCTATATCTTTTCTAACTGACCATACTTTTGGTTTTCATAATCATGAACATTAAAAATTCAAAAAAATCCCATAGACTCCCATTCATGGAATGTTCAGATGAGCCAAGATTCTGCCAGATTGTCAAAATTCTAATCTAAACACTGCAGCTAATTCAATCAGACATCCCTTCTATGTACTATTTCTAACTAATTTAAACTCATTCAAGCTTCCACTCTATCTAATACTATTTCTAATTGATCTTAATCATGCTAGCAAAATGCTTATAATGTTAGAAACATGCTAATCATGCTAAATTACATGCTAGTAACTAGCTAATAACGCTAACAATGTGCTAGTAACTAATCATGCTATAATCTTGCTAACAGCATCCTAGTGACATGCTAATCATAATAGAAACATATTAGCTACTAGTAACTTGTTAATCATGCTAGCAATATGATAGTAACAATCTAATCATGCTAGTATCTTGTTAATCATGCTTAAAACATGCTAGCAACATGTTGGTAACTTGCTAATCATGCTATCAAAATGCTACAGCACCTTAGGAACCATCCCAGGTACCATAGCAATCACTTAGCAACATCTTAGCAACCAAACCGGGTACTATAAAAACTGTCTAGCAATACCTTAGCAACCACCTGGTACCCTAAAAAACACCTTACCAACCACCCCAAGTACCTCAGCGACCATATAGCAACCGCCCCAGGTACCTTAGCAACCACACCAGGGGCCTGTTCCATAAAACAAGTCTACCAAATAAGCCAGGCTTGTTTTAATTAGTCTGACTTATTTTACACCAAATCAAATGACAGTAAGTCAGACTAACTGAAATAAACCTGGCTTATTGGTCCCTGGTACCCTAGCAACCACACAGCAACAACCTAGCAACCACTCTGAGGTCCTTGGCATCTATCTATCTATCTAGCTGTAATCTATCTATTAAACTTTTAAAACTTAAACTGTTTTAACTTTTTTTAAACTTTTTCAAACTTTCTGCTCCGGCTTTTCAAGCCAACTTAAAGTTTGTCTCAACAAACTTTTTTATCTAGTCTTTCATTATAATCTGAATCAGATGCTTCTCCAAAAACCCATCTGGAGCAATACAAACACACACGAATGAGACATTTCCTGACATAAATTACGTGTACAGAGCTATAACATGAATGGGAAGAATCTAATTATGAATGGTATAAAATGTAGTTTCAATTTCAGACATTTTTGAAATTTTATCTGAGACACATGGGGCTTTTTCATAGAAGAACAATCTAAACAATCTAGAGCAAAGATTCATTTTCTCTGCTTATGCGCTTAACGTTCAAAGCAGGTGAAATATAAAAAACTTCAACATTTTAAAATCTTAAACTGATCATTAAATAATAATGTGAAACTAGATACATTTTAAACAGACCGACACATGGTTTGGACAAACAAACAAAGACACCAATGTTCTCATCTGTTCTCATCAGATCCATACCATCATGTTGTGCTCCACCATGTTCCATGCTCGAGGACGGAGCATCAGCACTGGAGCCTGAGAAATGGGTGGTACATCTAAGAGGAATATGACAGATTGTTAATTCATGCTTTCCATAAATCTCTGATGACATTCTTTTGTTAAAGAATAATTAATTCTCTACATTTCTCACAAAACAAGTAGCAGGAGTTGGACTCAAGACTCACCCTGAAACTGGTTGTGGACAACCTGATATACATTATAAATACCCTTTATTTGATTGCGGTATGTTGGGCAGTTGCCATCATCAAAATCAATCTACAACAGAACAATAATGCAATCATAGCCAGGAATTCAAATTTTTCAAATTATTTCAGATTTTTTGATAAAAAATTAATCAAAATTAATTTTAATTCAGTCCAGTTTAGTATCTATGACTACTGAGTCCTACCTGTAAACCTTGGGCAGTAGATTTGAGTCCCTTTATAAGACGTTGTGTATCACAGGGTGAAAGGTCACCAACATCCACATGTCTACAGCGTAATCGGTCCGGAACCGGGCTCACTCTCCAGCTGGAATCACTTCGGATATGAGCTGTGTCCTTCAGGAAGCCTGGCAACTCTCCAGTCAGGTCCAACTGAACTTTCCGGAGGACTCGCAAATTCAAAACCTTGAAAAGAATAAAGACATCTTTTGATGAAGGCTCATCCAAAAAATAAATAAATAAACAAGCAAACATCCTTAATATGCATTACTGGGTTAAATTCTATTAGTTAGGTACCTTGTCAACCTCTGCTTGGAAGGTAAAGATGAGTTCAGACAGAAATTGCAGAGCATCAGAGTTAAAGAGAATATGAAACTCTCTCTCAAGCCCTGAAGGAGGCGTTTCCAACTCAACACCTTGATGTACCTGTTTAATCAGCACATTAAACCTGCACGATTTCCTGACACTGACACCAAATCATCATTTAGTTCCGCACATTACAACTCACTGACAGGTGCATAGAGACGCAATTACCTAAAATACATACAAATAGTACTAAAAACATACATTTTAATGAGGGTGTTATACATTTTAAAACAATCACACATCATGAGATCTTACCAACATTGTCTGCAGTCGCCCAGTAAAATCTACAGTTGGACTTTGATAAATGTCACTGCACTGTTTACTTTCAGCCACACATGACTAGTGAGGCTCTTGTCGCGAACGAATGGCGTTTTTAACAAAGCTTTTAAACTAACGAATCAATAAGCACATCTTTTTTAATGCAATTATCCAGCAATGTTAAGAGAAGAAATATCAAATCACTGAATTGTAAACACGTCCACCCCTTTTTTAATAATAAATGCATATATTACAGTGGAATATAATAATATAACTTCCATATTTATTTAGATTTTATGTGTGTGTGTGCTGTCTGCTCCGTTTACAGTGGTAAGTTAAAGTTTTGTATGTATTGTTTGGAAGTGCCACACAAAACGCTATTCCGTATTACACGAGTTCTCGCGAGATCACAGTCATGTCAACGTCGTACGTGGCTACGGACCCAGAACACAGTGTAAGAAAACTCCGCTAGGGATGCATCAGCAAAATGCGGAGTCTACCGGTCAACACGTCAAATACAGCCCCCGACGTTTGAATCTCTTAAGTTTTGCACATGAAGCGTGAGGTGAAGGGCTGAAGGTCAAACTAAGCCTGCGTTTGAATTATTTATTTGACCCGTTAGCATCAGCACATTCCCTGAGGCACTTGTTTGTCTATAGAAAGACAGCAGCATGGCAGATATCGAGTCCTCCTTTGAATTTAGCTCATCTTTGACCAGCTCTTCGCTGCCTCCCCCACGGACCCGAATCTTTAAGATCATCGTGATAGGAGACTCTGGAGTTGGCAAGACTTGCCTTACCTATAGATTCTGTGCGGGCAAGTTTCCAGACAAGACTGAGGCCACTATCGGGGTGGACTTTCGGGAGAAGGTTATCGAAATAGATGGCGAGAAAATCAAGGTGAGGATGCTTCTGACTCAATATGTGTTAATATCATCCTGCAAAGCCTTACACACATGAGTTTCTTTTAAAGTGGATTAGTAGATATAATATATAACATTATATAATAAAAAAAAGGTTATGTTTTGTATCTTATTTGATACACAAGGCTTTGTGGCCCATAGAGTATGATTTTATTCACAAAATGTGTAGTTGGGTAGATGTAGTTATTTATAGATGCCTAAAAAGTAAGAATAAATTCTGATAGGATTTAATGTAAATAATTAAACCAGTAATGTTTTTATAGAGAATCATTGTGTATAAATATCAGTTGTCCTCTACAAAGTACGTTTATATCTACAATAGGCTTTATAAGGTTCAGATGTCCAATATAATTAAGGGTTAGATTTATTATTGAGACTACAATGTTGAAACACCTTTATATTGGTCATAGAAACGTAGTAAGAATCCACACGTTATCACATAAACTGTATAATACCTACATGTGTTTGACTTTTATACTTGAACATAACCTGTATTCTCCTGCAGTTGTTAACGGGTTACTTCACCCCAAAAATTCTGTTATTAATTAGGCCTTTGTTTATCTTCGGAAAACACAAATTAAGATATTTTTTATGAAACCAGAGAGCTATTAGACCCTGCTTAGAAAGCAATAAAACTTAAATGTTCCCAGGTCAAGAAACGTAGAAAGGACATTGGTAAAATAGTCCATGTGACATCAGGGGTTCAGCCATAATTTTAAGTCCTTATGAAGACCTGGGAACATTTCAGTTACATTTCTTTCTATGCAAGGTCAGAAAGGGATTGTAACAAAAAGAGGATAAACAAAGGTCTTACGGGGTTGGAGAGTGAGTAATTAATGACTAATACATTTTTTTGGGTGAACTATCCCTTTAAAAGGACACATATGCATGTAAGATATAAGTTGACAGCTCTTTTCCCCTCTACCAGGTCCAGTTGTGGGACACCGCAGGCCAGGAGCGCTTCCGAAAGAGTATGGTGCAGCACTACTACCGCAACGTCCACGCTGTTGTGTTTGTCTACGATGTCACCAATGCCGCTAGTTTTCGAAGTTTACCGGCATGGATCGAGGAATGCCGTCAGCATGCCTTGGGCCAAGAGGTGCCTAGAATCTTGGTCGGCAACAAATGCGACCTGCGCCATGCCGCTCAAGTTAGTACCGACGTAGCGCAGCAGTTCGCCGATGCACACTCAATGCCTCTGTTTGAGACCTCTGCCAAGAACCCCTATGGAAACGATGACGGCGGTCAGAATAATAGTGACCACGTGGAGGCCATTTTTATGACGGTGGCACACAAGCTGAAATCTCAGAAGTCGCTGATGTTGAGCCAACCACCATCCAGATCTGGAGATACTATCACTCTCAGGAGGCAGGACGAGGAGGACAGGGGAAGTTGGGGCTGCGGATGTTGGAGGAGCTAACGGAGTCGTCACCACTTTACAGGATGAAGATGACAAAGGTGAAGCACCTTTTAAAGACGCAGGTTCAGAGGTGCTTCGGTGTTATCCGTAAAGGTTCCAAGTGGAAAGTTGAGGACACAGGAATATCTACTCTCAAAGTTTCTTTTTGTATCTGATCTGGCCATTATTTTTAAGGGAAAAAAACTTCCTCCGTCACTCAAACCAGAGGATTGAAGGAGTTGCATGTAGGTCCATTTGCCTTACAAAAGCTTCATCGATTATGTGTCAGCCTGTCCAGTGCATATCATATGCCACTGCCAAACATGCGCTACATTTGCCTACTAGATTTAGTCAGTTCTGCAGGTGAATATGTCAATGAAATCTTCATGCTTAACATGTTGCCTTCATCATATTTAAAAAAAAATGGTTTTGCTGCAATTAGATCAATTGTTGTGTTAAATCACTTCAGCCTCCAACGTGAATCTGGTTTAGTCTGTGTGTTTGTTGTTTGTTCTTTCAGGCTATGTCACCCACACACATTCAGACGCTTCCTGTGAAAGCTGTCAGTTCTCTCAAGAGAAAAGAGAAACCGACGAACAAACACTAAATGGAGGTTGTTTATTAGTGCTGCTAATAGATCTTAGACAAACGTGAGATGAATTTAAAAGTAAAATAAAGCTGATATCCTTTTTCCAAGAAAAAAAAAAAAGCCAGTCCTAGTCCACTGCCAGTGTTTTATTTATTGCCAATTTATTTCCCTCAAGCAGCCATTCATTTGAATGAAATCTACTGTAAAGACACCTGGGTTATGCATGTCATAATGTAGGTAATTTAGGTGAAAAGGGACAAGAATTCGCTGACAATATTTACCTGAGTTTCTACAGTCAGGGTTTGTATGTAGTATTGCTTTGTTAGGCAAAATGAAAAGGATCTATACTGTATAATCGCAGATTAGTACCTCATATTATTCATATCTGCTCTGTGCATGGCATAAATCTGAACAAAGACTCTGATATCAGTCTATATTTCAGTGTGTAATCTATCAGAACAAAAACAGATAAGCTAATGACTAAATTGTCTTTACCTTCAGCCATCTTATTTCCAACACTGATACGCAGAACAGAGTTCAGTCCATTACAGGGAATATTCACTCATGTCTTTATGTAACCACGGCTGGTCCTATGGAGTGCATGAAAGAAGCTCAGGCATGACATGCTTTATTTGTTTTAATGGGGAATTGCCAAAAAGAGGTTTGACATATGATTTCTGGTTAATGTTTTGAAGTGGGTTGGTTAAGGGCCTGATTGACTGATGCATTGCATTGATGCATGTGATTAGTTATGGAATTGTGAAAGGTTAATGGTGGCTCTAAAATATTTAAATTCAACATTTCGAATGCAAACTAAGTCTATTTGTGCTTAACATTTTGACTCTGGGTGCTTATAGAAGGTTCAAATTTAATTTATCTGTCATAACACAATGAGCTTTTACAATTTTTGTTGAACTGGTCTTAATAAAAACATACTTTTAGTCAGGATTCACTCCATTGTTGTCTGTACTGATTTTTTGCTTCACCCAATGTACTATTTAAAGTGTCCTTCAGAATTTATTTTTCTGTCTCCTTTAACACATTAATACACTTAATGATGTAAAATATGAGCAAATCTACAAAAACGAATTGCAGAAAATATATAGAAGATTATTAACATGTTTAAGTGTTACATTTTAATGTAATTGTTTATTATTCTTGGGATAATTATGCATCTTCGCAACCAAAGTGTATGAGCCAATCCATGATATCAGGGGTCAGCAGTTGATAAAATAGCACCTTGCAATGCCAAAACTGAACAACATATCTTTACTAGTTATTTGTCTGATACAACTCATGCCTTCAATGTTGGTCAGTGAGTTAAGAGTGATATAGTTTTGGGAAAATAAACTACCAGTGCACTATATTCAAAAGAGTCCAAAGGATCAATGCTTGTTGCAGTTTTGGTTTCAACTGTGTCCGTGTTTTACTAAAAAAGTAAAGTACCACATCTTTGAATTTCAGCTGACTATTGTTGTGCTTTATTTGTTTAATAAAAGAGTCCATATGTGACCCTGGACCTCTTAAGTAGCACAGCTGCACATATGTATTTGTAGTAATAGCCAAGAGTACATTGCATAGGTCCAGATTTTTCTTTTATGCCAAAAATCATTAGGATAGGTAAAGATTATTTTCAAAGAATTTTTCAAAATTTCCTACTGTAATATATAAAACATAATTTTTGATTAGTAATATGTATTCTTAAGACCCTTATTTGGAAAACTTAAAGGTGATTTTCTCAATTATTATTTTTTACACCCTCAGAATCCATATTTTCAAGTAGTTGTAAATCAGCCACATATTGACCTATCCAAACAAACAGTACATCAATGAAAGCTTATTTATTCAGATGATGTAAATCTCAATTTCAAAAAGATCTACACATATGACAGGTTTTATGGTCCATGGTCTCATATAGGAACTTAATGTTCAGAGACTACTTTTAAACATCATAAACATTATACTGTCCCTTGGTATCTGAACATTGTAGGATTACAAATTTAATAATCTGTCTTAGATCTACTGATGCTACATTCTGAAATAACATCATATAAGAGGTACATTGTATTTAGGATTTAAAGTAAAGGTGTTACATTAACAGTTTGCAGCCAGATGTTCCTGCCAGTTCCATTCCTCCTATTGTAAGTCAAATGAGGTTGATTACTGAGACCTTTGCTGTGTCACCTTTTGTTTGCAACAGCATTTGGTGCCTTTTGCTCTAGTATTAGATTGGCTATGCTGATTGGATCAGAACTGGTGTACTGGGTGAAGTTTGCCATACCTGAATACTTAATTTGCACTTCTTTGTTCCAATTGTCTCCACCTCTATGTAACTCCTACCCTTTGAAACTTATATGAATTGCAATGTAACACTGCTTTAGTTAGACAAACAGAAAACAGACAAATCTGACAATTAGAGATTACTTTGATGACTGTAGCGAGCGGACAGAGTTCTCACAATAAAGAGAATTTTGCTTCCAAATCCAAAGTGTCTCACTGGTCTTTCGGGAAAAATTTCACAACAATTGGTGCCATGACCCGGATGGAGTTTCTCATCTAAATCCAGACAACCTCAAGCTCAACAAAAGAATTGACTTTGTTCCAGATTAAAGCTTGCTGTTTCAACCAAAGATTTGGTGAGTTATACTCTATCCAAAAGAACCTAAACGACCAGTAAAAAAAAAAGTATCTTGTGCGCCCGGTAACAGTTAACAGACAGCTGCAGTGTTTGTTTAACTAGTTATCCTCTAAAAATTCCTTTTAAGAGATGAAGTTTACCCTCTGTGTATCAGAGAAGATTCGCATTCCATGTTAATATTTTGGGTAGGTGGACAAGGTGGACTAGCTTCTCCTTCATGGACAGACAGTGAGTTTAAATCATTGTTAGGAGAGCACATGGACTCAATAGTAACAGAGTCATTCAAATTGAATTTGATAAAGAAATTTGGTATTGATCCAGAAATCGTATGGTCAATTGAAAAATGTAAACAAGTCCTTGGGACATGCATCAGAAAGAAAAATAAGAAAGGCATTATTTGTTGCTACAGAGAGTTTAGTTTAGCAATAGCACATGAACAAGCTCAGTGCATTGCTAAGTTAAAAGAACAGCTACAAAATCAAGTGTCCTGTCTCACTAATGTGGTGGACTATAACCAGCCCTCAACCAAAAGTGATCCGAAAGAAAAACAGTCAGATGAAAGCTACTCTGCCTTACAGTCTTTATGAAGACTAGAGGACAATGGTAATGCTGGAAGGAAGGAGAAAGATGGAAATTCTGTTGAACTATGTGTAGCGAGACAAAGGGCTCAGCATAGGGCAGAAAGGGTTCCATCAGCAACCCCCATTCTGCAGATCCAAGCAGTCACTACAACCTTAAGCCCTACAGACATAGAACGCATTGCTGAAAACTTGCCATCAGTCCGAGGAAATTTTTCTGAATTCAGCATAGAGTTGTCCAGAAAAATGCGTCTCTATGATATGTTTCTAGCTGAAGTTATCCAGCTAATGTCACAGATCTTAACAAAATCAGAATTCAATCATTTTGAAAGTGTTGTGAATAGTTCTGAATTTCAGCATGCAAGTAAAGATGAACTGAGAGAGGGAGTTTTGAAAAAGTTAAGGGACATTGTTGGACCAAAAGTGGATTGGTCAAAAGTGACAAGTTGTATCCAGAAGAAACTGTAAGCCAGTACAGTGAAAGGTTTTGTCAAACAGCAGCAGCTTTTAGCGGAATAGCTAACACCTCAGAGAAGGTATTGGAACATAAAGGACCTCTGGTTCTCACATGGTTTGATGGCCTTTTAACTGAGTACAGATCAGCTTTGCCATTTTTGGACCTCACATGGTCCACTCAATGTCTGCAAAACAATCTGGACAGTTTATCCACTTGGGAAAGAAACTGATGTTAAAGCCAGAGTAGAGGTTGCAACAACATCTTTTAAAGTCAACACAGAGAGTAGACAGAAACGTACATGTCTTGAGGAGGGCAATTGTCATTTTTGTGGTAAATCTGGACACTGGATGAAAGAGTGTAGAAAAAGCAAAAAGACATTGAAAGAAACAACTTTACTCAACTTCTACTCAGTCTGTTGGCCACTCTAAAACAGCCCCTCCCCACTTCACCCAACTGTTTTAGCAGTTTGCTTAGGTGTTAACTGTTAGAGCTGTGAGTGCTTAGTTTACTCAGTGATCCATAACAAAGATGAAAGATTCTTTACAGGAAAGTGATTCCTTACATTGAGAGAATGTACACTCACAGCCTTATTCAAAGTTAAACAACAACACACTCCAATCACTCACCCATCCTCTATGAGTTATGATGTTTTACTAAGACTGATGTTTCAGTGGAGGATGAAGAT